>JAEMWC010000312.1:535000-575000 GCA_016490735.1 Pachyseris speciosa | reverse complement strand
ATATCTGTTGAGTGCGGACGACAAATATTAAGTGTGCTATGACCATATTTGGCCATTCAGTCACGATATTTGTTAAATAACAATAGGAGATACTGTAGCATGTATCCACCAACAATGTTTTTTTTTCAATGTCAGTACCACTGCACATTTCCAGGCGTAGTCCAGAGCAATTGAAGATTGATATACTTACGTGTTTAACATATGAAGTCTTCACAGTTTACCTCAAGTGCTGTGAAACGACAAAGTTTTTATTAGTGCTGCGTGAAAAGCTAAAACTTGAGTTGCGTTTGTCGTTGAAGAATGATTTCGGTGACTTTGCAAAGTTTAACAAATGTAGTTTCTGTATTTCCGACGGAACGTTAAAGCATCCAGAATTAATCGCGTTTCTCACCGTAAAAAAACGAGTGAGGTAAATTTACGAGGTTGTTATAACGCGAGCAAAGGATGTAAACAACCGATCGATCAACGCCATATTGGCGCCTCAATATATGACAGTTCTGTTGTATTTTTGACAGGATATCAGATGACGTTCGCGCGTGCGCATTATCGGGACAGTGTCCCTTTAATTTTTCAAGATTGTTAAACAATTTTCATTACTACGAGATATGTTTGTTACTTGTCTAATTTCTCCACCTTTTCCACTGATAATCTTAGATGAAACACACACGTTAGGGCCGTTTATACGAGAGAAAATAAGCCGCGGCTTACTCTGGCCACGGCTTACATAAGACGCGAACACTCCGTATAAATGGTATAAAATCTATGTTCACGGCTTTCTCAAGCTGCGGCTTATCCTGGCCTAGGAGTGTTTACTCGTATAAATGATTCCTTTCGCGTCTTATGTAAGCCGCGGCCAGATTAAGCCGCGGCTTATTTTGTCTCGTATAAACAGCCCTATTGTACTTTGTTTACTTGCAATGTTTTGCTTTTGATCCGCGATGAATTCCGTTACGCTTTTATCTTAAGGTAGTTTGGATTCGTGAATGTTTGTTTGTTTGTTTGTTTTTTTCAAACGCTTTCTATGGAATAGTAAAATCGTAATTTAAAAGTCTTCGTTTTCCCTCTTGCTGTTCATTTTTTTGGACACAAACTTCGGGCCCAAGAAAAACCATGCGAAGTTGCTCGCTGTCAGTAAACGTTAATAATAGTGGAGTTCCACTTTTAGGCTTGGCGAAATATATATATATTACATAATAACTACACAGCAAAACCGTACTAAGGTATAGAGAGTGTATATTGAGCTAAATGAACGAGAAGAAGATGACAGCTTCGGTCACTTAACAATTTCCTTTCATTAACAGCATTGCCGGTGTTGGGTGGGTTTGTGACGGTATTTAACGTTTTGTGCTGTACACGTTGTGTTGTACAGTGTACTTTAATTTGCAATTGTGTTGTGGTAATGTGAACTATGTTGTGATGTACTTTGTCTGGATAGTGCAGTATTACGTTGTGTTGCCCTTTTGTTGCGTTTCTGTGTGGGATACCTGTGATATGCCACAGGATCCCACATTTATTGTCATTGGGTTGTAGGTCCGTTAATGCTAATGAGTTGCAAAGTTTGCAATGTATTGTGGACACACAAGCTTTTGGGTACCTGTTTTTGCGCTGTGTTGTACAATTCTGTTTTCTTTCCTCTTTTTCTTTCTCCTCCCCCCCCCTCAGTGTCTTTCTTTCTGTCATAAATTCGACTGTGGACTCTTTTTTCCATTAAATCTCATGATCATCTTCACGAGTAACATCTGCATGACACCACCTTCTGCTCATTAAGATTTTTTTGTACCTACTAATACAGGCCCAATCCTGTATAAATTAAATTATAGAATTAAAAGCAATTTTTCACGTAAAAAGTTATCTTGCTGTCAAAAGGCTCGTTTACCGATACAGGTCCGCACCTGTCATTAATTTCAAGACCCGTTCAGTCCTACACTGATTGCACTCTCTCATTGCATTGAATTAGATTCATTACTTAGGCCTTAGTTGCTGAAAAATAATAGTAGAAATGACAAATTCGTCTGGATGCACTCATACCAATCGGATTTCAAAGTAGTTCACCTATAATACAGCGAACATAAATAAATGTGAATATATAAACATCGTGTATTGAATTGCAGATGTCAAAGAATGAAGATATGAACAATTTTATAGTCGCAGTTATGAATGCTACCGTAAAGCAGTAGCGAAAATAATGCCTGAAAAAAATGAACATCAGGAGTTAGCATTTATTTTATTCAAAGATGTAAGCATTTTTACTTAACACTCTTCGATATATAACGGTTTGAAATGCCTTCAATGAGAGAATTGGTTTTAATATAAAGTGCCTGGTAAAATAAAAATAAGACGAAAAAGGGAGAAATTAAGAGAAATGAGTGTATGAGTTCCTTTTCAACGATCGGAATTTAGTTCCGTCGTTTACAGAGTATGTCATAACGGTCTGCGACATAATGTGATATAACACTGCCAACAACCCCATGGCAACTTTATACCGATAAACCACTAAGGATCATTGCCAAGTATTCGAATTAGTCCATTGCGAAACATGTGAATAATAAAGTTCAGGCTTTCCCCTTTTCTTGTTTGGCGTCGCAGATGCTATAAGATAAGAAACCACCACTAACATCTAACTAACATTTATGATTTGATGTACATGAAATCGAATCATAAAAGTACCCAAGGCTCATCTTTATTACGACTAGTTCAATATAAACTCCAACAGACTTGTCTTAAGATTCAGGATACTCAACCTTATGGAGTTATCAAAATCCGATCAGTAATCTTTTCAATGGTAAATGCTTCAGTTCTTCCTTACAGTTTCTTGTTGAGAATCCAAGTCGTTCCCAACACGATCACTTCTCCAAATTTCTTTTGCAAGACTCTCGTGGTCATTCGTGGTGTCATTGTTGTGTCACTTGCATCGACAACTCCTATACGACGCTGGATAGCAGTTCCATCTCCACCACTGCTCATTGGAGATTTTGAGTCTTGTTTCCCTTCTTGACGAGTCTCTTCACTGCCACATGTAATCGCATGCTCATGTGACATGTGTATCTCGATGTCTTCAAGGCTTAAAGAATTTTCTGCCTCAGTGGGAGAGCATTTAGGATTTGTTTCAAAGGACGTATTTGTTCTCATCGAAGGGCTTTTGTGTCCTTTTTTCTTTTCAGTCATATCTTGGTCAGAGTTCGGGACCAAACCTGATGCCATTTTGTTCTTTTCGCTTTTGAGTTGATTTCTAAGCAAACTTTTGAAAGGCAGGTGTTTGATTCTAAACTAGCGATGGGTGTTTTGCTTTACTGTATTTGCTGAAACCCTGAATTTATCACTCAGATACCGCCCGAACGAGTGCGCAACATTCCTGCAAGACACCTAATATGGTGTTTAAATTGCGTGACCATGCACCTCAGGGGAGTGGCCTTGACGTGTCATTTTCCAGCTGATCACAGAGAATTATTCATGAATGAGCAAAACTATCTGAAGAGGAATCCGAAGGGAGACTGGTCCGAGAATGGATGCCAAGGAAACGTGATTTTAGTTCACGTATGTCCAGAGTCACAAACGTGTGTGCATAAGATTGAAAGCAGCAACAACCTTATTATATATAGCGTCAAAATCTTCTAGACGAGAACTAGTGCTTTACAACAACATAAGACGCCTAAGGCGTGGGCGGAAATCCTCTGCCGCAAGTGATCAAAACATTACAGTCGACAACAAAGCGCATAACATACTTGAAAACAATAAATTGATGCGTAGAAAGGTCGGGTTGAACAGTCTACCAATCATTAGATTGTATGGAGATGATAATGAAACCAACAACAAATTGATGCGAAAGCGTAGGCGAGGGTTATTAAAATAATCCACGAAGAATGGATTGGGAGATGATAACAAAAAAACCACAGTAATATGAGCAAAATGACATTAAGTTTGGGCGTTAATCATTATCCAGGCACAAATAAATGGATTGGAATAGAGAGAAGAAAGAGAACAACAATAACTTGACGTAAAGCGTGGGAGGAAATGATGTTTGCCAATCAGTGAATTGGGATTGAGGTCAGAGATAGAAAACGGCAACAATCTGCTGTAAAACGTGGATGTATTAAAGATCCACCAATGAACGCATATTACGATTCAGGGAACAGCGAAAACAACAACAAACGTACTTGAAGCGTGGGAGGGGATTCATATGAATTATGGATTATTGGAATGCGCATGATAAGAAAACAAAAAAATGAGATCGAATGTGAGTGGTATTTCAGACCGCTAATGAGCGAATAGGATCCAGATAACAAGAACACTGGCAATAACAACGACAGGATGGGCGGAACCACCATAATCTGCCAATCAGAGGATTTCAATAAGGTTGATAATGAAAACAACTTACAGCAAACTGATGGAAGCAGAGCGTGGGCGGAAATGGCAATCAACCATTGGAGAGCTTTGATAGGAATAATGAAAACAACAACGGTAGCTGTAAAACAGGAGGCGGGTGTAAAATCCACAAACGAATGATTGTAATAGAGATAATGTCTAGTAAGTATGATCCAAACAGATAGAAGAAAGTTTAATTTTGTGAGGTAGAAAAGATATCTTTAGCAACAGCAACAAATGAAAACGATTTTAACACTTCCTACCCCCTCTTGGCTACTATTCCGATATAACTCATTTTAATTTATTTTAAAGGCGTGAAATGAACGTAATTTAAGCAGGTGCGAAAAGAAAGCTCAAAAAAATTCACTCATGTGCGGTAGTCGAACCTATGACCTCTGCGCTGTCGGTGAAGTACTTGAGCCAGCTGCTCATATTACCATAACTGACGACTACACCAGCAAATTGCATATGTATACACGAAAAAGCGCTGAATATTGCCTGATACTTAACCGACGACTTGGATAGAATCAGGCGATATTCCGCAAGATTAAGCAGGATAATTGTTTTATTATTCAACACGTGACAAAACACTATTTTCTAATTAAAAGCTGGAAAAGCCGCCATTTTTTCGCAGGATATCTGTTGAGTGCGCGCGACAAATATTAAGCGTGCTATGACCGTATTTGGCCATTCAGTCACGATATTTGTTGAATAATAATAGGAGATACTGTAGCATGTATCCACCAACAAATGTTTTTTTTCAATGTCAGTACCACTGCACATTTCCAGGCGTAGTCAATAGCAATTGAAGATTGATATCTATACCAATCGATAGAAATCGATAAAGAAAAAAGCTGTGATATTGATTTCCGATTGAAATCGATAATGATTGTTTTATCGGTTGTTAACGATTATTATCGATTGTTATCGGTAACGATTTTTGTCTCTTGACCGATGTCTGTATGGTTTCATTGCGTCAGTCCGATCTTCAGCTTCAATGCAGTTTATAATACCGGAAGAAGAAGTCGCGGCCAATGAGATGTCAGCGATCTAGAGGGTTACAATGTCCGTGTATTTATCACATTGAGTTGCATTCTCATCTACGCGAGATTGCCACAGAAGAAATGCAAGATGCAGCCGACAATGCTGGATTACTGAAATGGTGAAATGGACATGTTAAAATCTTTTGATACCCAGAAAACCAACAATTCGATGAACATAGACTAGATGCTGAAATAAATAATAACATGCTTAACGATTAACGCAGGTCTCGTGTTCTTTATATGTATATATAATGAATAGCAACACCATCTTCGCAAATATCCGTAATATGTTTGGAACAAATACTCCTTAGGATTATCGATTGTTATCGATCACTATCGATTGTTATTGATGTTTGCCAATCGATAACAATCGATACATGTTTTTTTCTCCTGTGATATCGATTGCTCTCCTCTGCTGCTTGCATACTTGCTGACAGATGGACAACCATGTTGAAACGAACGGTACAGTAAACGGACAACTCACATCGTAACAAGCAGCAACCAAAAGCTGAACTTTTTAATGCAATAGTTGACTAACCTTTATACACACGATCATAATTATTCTAACACAGCGGTGAGACATACCACGAATAGTCAAAGCCTAACGACGATATTTGACAACATGCACGAGTATTCGTCACACATGTCTGAATCATAATTAATTTCGGCTTTTCTGTTTGGTGCGCCCTTCTTGTCGCTAAATCTGAATAGTGACTTGTTTTTTGAGGTCCAGTCCTTTATAAGTGAATCTATGAGATTTCAGAGTAACCCTTAAAAGTGTGCGTTTCCACCTGTCGGCTTCTCTTTTCATCTTTTTCGGCTTTTGTGTGTGTTGGTGCTTTTTGTATTTGTTTTTCTTTTGCCATTTCTGACCCAACCTAATTTAATGTCATTTATTAATAATTTTCATTTCCGAAGTGAGCCCTCTCGATGAGCACTGTAACTTTACCAGAAAATATGTTTAAATAAAAAAAGATATATCGAATGTTATCGATTTCCGATATCAATCGATAGCAATCGGCGATTGATATCGATTGATATCGATTGACTACGCCTGGGCATTTTCAATACTGTTGACTTTCTCTAGCGCTAATAACAAAAGCCAGTCCTTGTATGCCATTATGGTCTCCCCATGACTAAAATCGATTCCATGTGATTTTCATTTGACAATATAGACGCTTTTAGTAATTCTCAGTGTCTGAGGGGGTGGGGGTGGGGGGTCATCTGTACACGGGCTAAAAATGGCATAAAATAGCCTTAATTATAAAATAGTAAAATAGGCGGCACGTACGCTAGATTAACAGAAAAGGAAAATCGTCTGCCAAATGATGGTTTTGTTCCTAATTGTTCTGGTGGATGGATGGATGGATGGATGGATGGATACTTTATTATGCACAGGATTCATAAAGTTTACACTTATTTCCAATGAAGCTGTGCTGCAAAGTTAATCTATACAATCGGAAATAAGATAAATTGGTAATACTAATAAAAAGGAATCTAAGGTAATCTATAAAATAAAATTGTAAACTTAAAAATAGTAGTGCTAAATTACAAATCATGATTCTAAATACCAATTACAAATACTAATTTAGAACATAATGTATTACAAATATCTACACGTGTCGGACCAGTAATTAAAATGATGGCAGTGTTCAGGCTGTTGTAAAGTTTAACAGCTGAGTAGGTAAAAAACCTGTAGCCAGACTTTGAAGTTATTTTTGCCATATGAAGATTAAATTTATTTCTAATATTGTGATTATGAATGTCAGAATTACGGGAAAATAAGTCACATAGATAGGACGGACAAAAACCATTAAGGCATTTATATACGGTAAGACGCTTATGAAAATTCCAACGTTCAAATAGAGAGACCCAACCTAACTCACGAAATACTAATTCTTTCTTTTGTTTTTATCCCTGCTTATATCCCCTTGAGACCACATTTTGCAAATTAGCTCCGAGTTTATGCAAACCAGTGAAACTAGCTTATTGTCAACTGCGAGTCTCTTTTGCCCGGTCAAAATTCGTGTCTACGTTAGCAGAGCAACGACCATGGGTGAGTGATATTAATTTAGAACATTTATCGAGATAACATCACGCTGTTAAAATATGTGTTTTCGAATTTAAAATTTCCATTTTGACTGATCAAGAAATGCATGCATCTTACATGCTTTTTAAAAGTATAATGGCCCGGCTTGAGCCTTAAACAAATCAAATTATGAGTTAAAAATCTTGTAGTAAATAGTTATCTTTCTTCAATTGTCTGATATTATTTTTATAGTCATTGTTACAAGTACCATACTCTATATTTTGTCAACTCAGTCTATGTATTTAGTTAATTTACACTTACCCTCATTGTATTTTACTTCCGATCCTGGCCCTACTGTTACTGTTAACTTTATTTTTACTCTGAGGGAGCCCAATGTCTATAAGCCTCGTGGTTTCCTTTTGGGCTTCCTCGCCACTTTCATTTGCTTTGTGTAACTGTTTTGTTTTATCGTTATTTGTCTTTTGTGGTAAAATAAATAAACATCCAAACATCCAATCATGAACAGACGCACAACGAATCCACGCAGTTCACTTGGCCCAGTTCACTTGGCATTATGCATGGTGATAAGTGGAAGGGACTTGGCGTCCTAATAATTTTTTGACAGATTTAAAATTAGCCAACTGAACAGAGTCTTGAGGTAAGTCTAAAATGGCGCTTCGCTATTAACGTCATAAAACCAACTGGGACGGAATTGTATTCGGTACTGCGCATGAGTAAGCAGAGGCCCTCCGAACGTGCTTCGAATAACAGAATCGCATGGTATATCATTTTAACTCTTAGGGTTATGAAAATTCCAAAAGTATTTACCGTTCAAATGAAAGCTACTGAGCAGTACTTTCCTGTGGTACCGTTTATTATGCTGTACAAAATGGTTCAAACTTTTCAGTCTGTGGAACAAATCCTAGAGTGTGGCCATTCAAATGAAAGCTACTAAGCATTACTTTCCTTTGGTGATGTTTATTATGCTGTACAAAATGGTTCTAACTTTTGAGTCTGTGGATCAAATCCTAAAGTGTCGCCATTCAAATGAAAGGTACTAAGCATTACTTTCCTTTAGTGATGTTTATTATGCTGTACAAAATGGTTCTAACTTTTGATTCTGTGGATGAAATCCTAAAGTGTAGCCATTCAAATGAAAGCTACAGAGCAGTACTTTCCTTTGGTGCTGTTTATTATGCTGTACAAGGTGGTTCTAGCTTTTGAGTCTGTGGATCAAATCCTAAAGTGTGACTATTCAAATGAAAGCTACTGGGCAGTACCTTCCTTTGGTGCCGTTTATTATGCTTTACAAGGTGGTTCTAACTTTTGATTCTGTGGAAGAAGTCCTAAAGTGTGGCCATTCAAAAGATACATGTAGCCACTTTGCACAGTATTTTCCTGTAGTGCAGTTTATATCCTGTACAGGGTGGGTCTAACTTTTGAGTCTGTGTATCAAATTCTTAAGTGCGACCATTGATAGAAAAACTACTGCGCATTACCTTCTTCTATTGCGGTTTATCTGTGGATGAAATTCTAAAGCGTGACCATTGAAGTGAAAGCTACTGAGCAGAAGTTTTCTTTGCGGTTGTTTATTATGCTCTTCTCTGACGAGTTCAAGGTTTGATGATTTTTAAGTTACTGTTGGTTGAAGCACTTATGTGTTAATTCTTATAGAAAATTCCTTCAGACTCACTTTGGATAGGAATAATCGTGGTGACACCTGACATAATTTGTGTGTACCTTTTTGGACTCAACCTTGCTTTTTGTATGCTAGAAGAAATTTCGTGAGAGTAATGCATGGAAACAATTGAGCCGTGAAACTATGGAGGGCCTCAAGTGTGCAAGTTCATTTCGCTAATTCGACTCTTTTTCAACAAGTGGGGTTGCTATTCAGTATTAAATCTCCTTTGTCTAAACAAAGGTTCCCTCACTGCTGACTGCCCCTTCCCCTTCCCCTCCAAAAAAGACAAGATTGCATAATCCATTACTAGTACCAGGTTCCTCTCTAGAGTGGGGACAGTTTGAAGTAGTTCAGTGGCATTTACAGTGGAAACTCGGTTGAACGAACCCTATATAACGAAGTCCTCGACATAACGAACGATATTCGTCAGCCCGACCTTGTTAAATGTATGCCGAAAAGGACCTTGATATACCGTACCAATTTCCCTAGTCCCTCATGGCACTATGTTAAATCGAGGTTCCACTGTACTTCCTCCTAGACATTCATTTCATTTGCATTTTATTAGCTTCGCCATATAAGAGTAAAATACAGTAAAAACCAACGTATAAGAACCTGGGTTTTAAGAACCTGCTAGGCTAAAATTTTCATTTTAAGCCCCCTCCACATAAGAACCTATTGAGGTTAAAATTTTAATTTGGTTCCTATCAGTGGAGTTGCTGTAAAAGTGTATAGGTAGAAACTGCTGAATTAAAATTATTTTTTTCTTTCAAGCTATAGTACTGTGTTGTATGTCTATTGTGTTTAGCAGAGGGGCATTTTGTCTGCGCATGTTCCGTAATCCCGTTTTCATGAGGATAACCGCTGGAACATTGAAAACAAAATGGCGGCTGACAAAAAGCCGTCCTCTAGCTTGCGGCTCTCAAAGTTTCCCTTCTTCAAGCTGTATTTTTATGTGCAAAATTGTAAAAGATGTTTACACGGTTCAGGAAGAAAGCTCCAGCCAAATCCATGTCAACCGAAAATTACATCGAGGAATAAAATATGCATTTTTGATGCAACGTTGAATTTTGGCGATGACAAAAAAGATGAGTTTGGTAAGTTTGTCAACAGTCAAATTCAGATCGAGTAAGACGTTTGTTTGAGAAGTAAAATTTTGGAACATCTGAGAGGGGCTCCATAGAGCTCTTCCAGAGTACAGCTTGAGTACAGAAACACTGAGTGGCCTATCGTGCGGATCGTCTCGAAGAAGTATAAACAATGAAGTTAATTGTAGGTTCTTTGAATGCCAAACTAGGGTTGAGCTTTAACAAATGAAGATTAACTGATTGTATAATAAAGTCGTAAGCGTATTTGTACTGCAGTCATTTGAACAAGTGAGATTGCTTCGTTCTGATAATGTCGCATTTTTGTGGAAAAAAACAAAACAAAAAACAAGAAGCAAGTAAACAAAAAGCTTACTTGGGTTTTTAAGAAAATATAGTTGTTACGGCAAAAACGTGCAGCGCGTTTATCTTCAGTTGAACGTCTCTTTGCACAAATCTATGTACACCGCCCAGGACACGAGTTTGTCGGGCATGGACCAAAAGGATACAGAAATTTGGGGGCGGGGGTCAGTCTCAAAAGACTACAAATGAGTTGCTAATAAAGTAATGCTCTCAATACATTTGTCATTTAGAAGTACAGTACAAACCACAGTATGTAGCTAGCCATCTTCTGCTTCAACTAGTTGCACAGACTTTAATTAATTGCATTGCCTTGAGTGGATTGGAATTGTTTGAAGGAAGGGAGATAAAGAATAAGTTAAAATATCATACACACTCTCCTATCCAGCTTCCCTCCCCAAATCTTTTATACTGGCTCGACAATAACTAGCAATAATGGATGTCAAATGACTCACTACCTGTAGCAGTTCCTCCCTTGTGTACAAAAATAAAGAACGCAGCAACAATTAAAAATAAATCCAGACAAATTGCAAAGACTATTTGTATTTTTCAAACTTTATTGTGCCTGACTGCTTTACAGGTACATTTGTTGATGTTGTTTGGTGAGTGAATTACAATGCCACAGACTTGATAATGCAAAACATAACCTTAAGGAAGCATATGACACAGTGCTTGGAGCAGGTCTGGGTATTTGTATGAGAAGGTTAACGATTTTCAGGCCTGTTAATTTTGCTGCTGCAGCAAAATAATCAGGTAGTGCCCGACGGGAGTTCTTCAGCTGCAATCTCAGTGTCAACATTCCTCTCTCAAACTGCAGATGATATGCATATTCACATTCAATGGTACAGTTTCCAAGACCACAGAGTTGATCAACAAAGCTTGCTCTTGAACTTGTCTGCCTTTTCATCCTTTTTGCATGTTATCACAGCAATTGGTCTTCTCTGTATATCTGTAAAAAATATGAGAACATAATTATTGTTAGTTCCTTCCTTTTGTGCAAGTTGTCTACAAAACAGTGTCCATCATCAGTCTTGTGGAGAATTAGTTTATATGAAATTGTATTTTTATTAACACAGATTCTGATAGTCAAAAGTTAATACATGGTTGCATTCCATGTGATCATCACTGAACACTGATGATATGTGCATAAAGATGAACTTAATACAAGAGTATTTCAGTAGAATGACAGTCAAGTGTTTTGAATTTATCCATTGACCTTCCAGTGAAATTGTGGTGTAATTTATTTTAGAACCCTTAATTTATAAATAGAAAAGCAACACTATCAATCTTTATGGTCTGGCTTATATCTAAATTAAGCATCAACATCTTTTCCTCCAGTGTATGCTCAAGTCATACTCTTTAACTTGGCCAAGTTAGGCTAAAGCAAATCTTCAAGCTTGTTATATTGTAGTATTATTTCGAGAGAACAGTTTGTTTTGATTTTACAGTTTTGCATTGTACCTGCACAAACTCACCTAAGGGCTTAGATATGCAGGGACCAATAAACTTAATTTAAATGTTTGGGTACAACAGTTGTATATTTAGGGCTAGTATATCGGCTTACTTCTGAGCCTTCCTCTAGATCAGAAAACTTTACAGGTCTGTACAGCATAAAGAGTATTACTTTACCATAAATAAGTAATCTTTAACACAAGCTCACATCAAGCTTACATCAGATTTATCCGAAAAGGCCATTTTCCGCCGTTCGCTAACAAAATATAAATTTCCTCAATTTTCAAAACTCCGTTGAAAATCAGCTGGTGGAAAGATCTCTTTTACTGTCCCAAAGTTTTATGATAATATTCCGAGAAAACTTGCATAACTTTATAACCATATAGAGTATTTTAGCGGGTACAAAACAGTAAACGAATGTAGATTAATATGTGCATCACACGTCTTCGATCAGTACTCGTGAACAACACGCTAGACGCCATGTTTAATTTTTCGAGTGAAAACTTCAGCCTTTTGAACGACTAAAGTAAAGCGCGAACCATTTTTTGGCGCAAATAAACCACGTAGAGTCAAAATAAAGTAAATATGACATACACTCATGGTGTAAAAATTTTGGGGGACGATGAAAGAAGAAAGTTACAGTGAAGTTTTTTGCTGAGTTAGCACTTTAAGAGGAAAAAAGCATTGACGCCAAACAAGGCAAAAACAATACAAAACATACGCGGAAATGAAAGCATAATCAAGTAAAATTGTAATAGTGATATTCGTATGTAGCTAATCACTTTGTGTCGCAGACTTGATCAGCAATCGACCAAAGATCTCCGAGATCCATGACTTGCAAATATGCATAAGTTCGCTGTTCGCAAACACTGCTGAATCTCCCCGGCGCAAAATAATAATCACGGGAGCGGAACTATTTTTTAAGTCTGGAATTCCATGTCACTGAAAAGAGAACGGAAAGCCAACGTTGACAATGGTAATTTGATTCTGGGGGACGGTCAAACGTTTGAGCAAATTGCCATCGAAGTTGAAGCAAAATCAGGTCTAAGCAAAAACATCTCGTCTAAACAGAGGCGTATATCTCACGATCGTTTTAAGATACAAGATTGCCCTTCTAGGTAGGAAAAGTCTAATGTCTACACACTCACCTCTGTTGTTTGTCTTCTAGTATGAGCTTCGTGATGTGGAGTGATCCCTTGGTAAAATCCCTTGACTTGGCGCCTTTTTCCTTCCACAGCGGAACTTTGTTCAATAAAATCTCGAGACCGAATTGAACCACAAATACCTTAACGGGTCACGGTGTTAGTGCTATATGTATACATGACGTTCTCGTTCATTTCTTTCCATGGAATCCACTTGTAGATCCTCGCGTCAAAACTTCTCATAGTGAGCTCAAGACAACAAAATGGCGGACGAAGTTGCTTATTTCCATCGTCTGACGCATGCGCAGACAAAATGCCCATCTGCTATTGTGTTTACCATTCAAATAATTCCCCAAGTATTTGTATAGGTAATCACATGATTTCGAGTGCAATTTGAAATGAATAAGCACGAGTAAATTTTTTCAAAGACTCACAAAATTGCACGAGCCCGTAGGGCGAGTGCAATTTGTGGTCTTTGAAAAAATTTACAAGTGCTTATTTATTCCAAATTGCACGAGAAAAATCATGTGATTACGTATTAATAATATACATGAAAAAATTGCGAGATAGCTTCTTAACGTTGCAGAAGCAATGCAACGAACTTAGGTGAACCAAAACAACAGTTTTCTCGATGTTTTTAAAGCGTTTTTAGCTGTAAAAACTGGCTAAACAATTACAGGCTATAGCTATAAGACTACTTTGTTTGCTAAGTGTCTATCAAGCGCTGTAATCATTACCTTCAGGCTTTCTAGTTCGTTATCTTCGCCTTGTTTGTCCTTGTCTGTTTATTAATCTCGGCGTCACTCCATCAACGGACTCGTAATTCCAATTACGTCGGTAATTCCCTTCTCTGGACACCACTGTTTCCAAACAGACAGCTAAAATACAGTGCTTTTCGCAGCCGTTTCTCCTTTTTAGAGCTGTTTTACAGCTTCTCTACTGTTATTGCGGTCACGAAGAAAGAAAACCTGCTCAAAAAGCCAGCCATTGTTTTGGCTCGCCGAGTCGCTTGCAGCTCTTCAGACTTTGCGCCATTCAGAGGCCGCGTTTGATTGGCTCAATCGCAGCGCCTTTTGTTTATCAACCAATCAGAATCCTCAGTTTTTTACCTTGTTTTGCACTGTATTTCCTTTTTTCTGCACCGAATTACCTTTTTTCTGCACCGGTGTTTCCTAAAAACTGCATTTCTCTTAGGCAATCAGAATCGAGAAATTTTTTCATGTATATTATTAGCAAGTATAGTACTCTACTAATATCAAAGAAAGCTTTCTGACCATCTCTGACTCTGAAATTCATATGAAAATATAAGAACCTATTTTAAGAACCTTGGTAGCCTAAATTTGCTTTAAGTACGTTATACCATGCATTTATATAAGAACCTGTTTAGGCTAAATTAAAAAAATCCAGGTTCTTATACGCGGGTTTTACTGTAGTACGGATGAACAAGTAACTATAGATGAATAAATAGCTTGCTAACATCTAATGCAATAAACAGAGCAAAACACAAAGCTAGAATAAATGCGTCAGGGTAACCACAGCAGCGGGTAGCCTGAGTTACTGTGGGCCCAAATTCAGGAGTATCTAAACAGAGCGCCCCCTTTAACACACATATAACAACTTGGGAAAAGCCTTTGTAATTACCATCTTTACAAACGGGACGCGGATGAGTTCCGAAAGTTCTGACGCTCGATAAAGCGAAAGAGAGAGACAAAGCTTCAACTGTGATAAATTAAGTTTAAATTGGCAATTGGCTGTCTAGGAGCAGGGCTTCGAGCGCGATCACAAAAGACCAGAAAGAAAACTTGAACCATTTTTACAAGAGTAGAGAGGAGAAAAAAATGTTCATATCAGGTTTGCACCACACTGTGACACACAAAGTGAAATCACGAACGGAATTCAAGCCAAAGACATCCTTCCTCAGGAAATCAAAGCTTTTCAACCTTGTGATGTTAATAGTAAAATATTTTAAATAGTTACACTCATTTGCTTATCCAGCTATGAAATTGCAGTTGCATGCGCATAATTTAAACAAGGAAGGTGCGGAAAAAACACAGCTTTTATGTTAAATTAAAAGTAATTTAACAGTTATTTCTGCTGAGCTGGCCACGAAACGTTTCAAGCTTGTCTACAGTCAGTTTGTGAAGGCCTCGATAGAATTCAAAATCGGTATCCCTTGACGTAAACATGAAAAAACCTCATGCGTGTGTCTGATAAGAACCGGTCCTTAAAAATCGTCTTCGCTAATGGGCATGAGGCCAGTTATTAAAACTGATTCAGTAGGTTTTCCTCCCAAATAATTAAAAACTGGAACACACGGCATACTGTGTTTCGAAATACTTTTAACAACCTTGTTTCTAATTCCCTTATTAAGTAAATGTACTGTGTTCCTCAGTGTTAGTTCACAGAAAAACAGATTTAACCATTCATTCAAGGGAGAGTGCATGTGCCTCTGAATTTAGATTCCGCGAGGTATAAGACTAATTTGTTTATCCATAATCGTTCAGTCTTATCTGAAAATATGTTTTCTGGAAAAATTTATTCGCCAAAACAATTAACTTCTGATTGTCACCAAAGAAATTAATACAACTGCACACTGTAAGTTCTAAATCAGTTGTAATAGCCTCATGCAATCCAATTTAAATTTTCGACAGTGAGCTCTTAGAAACAGGTTCTTGTAACTGGTGTGTTCGTCGTAACAACATTTTTTTGATAAACTATCGTAAGCCGCAAAATTTTCAGTGCACAAAATCCCCAGCCTTCACGAAAATGTCATGTCATAAGATTATTAAAAATATTGGTTTCCGCTACTACTTGTATTTTGAATTGCTAATTTTGACCATAACCTTAAAGTTAACGTGTAATAACCGTGACCATTTCTAAAAAGATCCGGATTCAAGCAGAGTACCACTGTTTCACTTTCCTAAGTTGAATTGATTTGAATTCGATAACGTTTTTACCTGCAAACTTCAGAACATCAGACTGGTCATATAGTGGCGACGTTTACAAGGTACTGTGGAGATCCGTAACCTGGATTAACCTGACATAACAAGTACATACAAAGGTTTGACGGAGACTGTACCTCACATATTGGTCGCTACAGTCACTGACAAGTCGCAAGTAAGGTATTGCCATATATCTAAAACTAAGTCTGACTTAATCGCAGCGATTATAACCAGCCTCCTCTGGAATCGATTTTTTTGACTGTGAGTCTTTCAACGAGATTAGGTTCCACAAAAGAAACTTTGCCTCGTCATCAAATTGAATTATCACTGTCCGGGAGTCCTAATCCAGCGCTTTCCTTAAGCTTCTCCTTTCGAGCGTTTTCTTTCGGCGGAGGAGCCATCATTTATGAAAAAAGTCCAAAAATATTTTTCGTGACAGGTTTTGTTTGGCTAACGTCTGCCCAACCGCATAGAGCGGATCAAAGATAGAACCAAGGCTTCACGAAATCGGCGCTACGTAATGAATAACAAAACGCGGCGGGTGTATTATAATGTCTTGCAACAACATGGGAAGACTGTTAGTGTAGCGGTTGTGCTTTCAGGCTTAACCTATCCAATGCCGTTTGTAAGATTTACACCGTCAAAGAAACAAGGGCAAGCCTAACTTGACGAATGTTAGTTCGGATTCAAAACATAGAAACGTTTACCAACTCGGTAATACGCCCGGCGTTACCATGTGAAGGTAAACATGATCCAAACAGATAGAAGAAAGTTTAATTTTGTACTTTGTGAGGTAGAAATGATATCTTTAGCAACAGCAACAAATGAAAACGATTTTAACACTTCCTACCCCCTCTGTGGCTACTATTCCGATTTATATAATAACCAAATCAATGCGCGCGCTCTGATTGGTCAATCAGCTACTGTTTATTGCTGACTCCAGTAAACTCATGGAAATTTCGCGTGTATTCTGAATTATTATATGAAAGCAATATATCACAAGTTTCTATGGTTCATAGGCATGATAAACCACTTGGGATGTTTGATGAATACTCGAAGAATCCGTAAATCACTCGCCTGCGGCTCGTGATTTACGAATTCTTCGAGTGTTCTTCCAACATCCCGCGTGGTTTATCAGCCTGAACCATAGAAACTTGTGGTATATTGCTTAAAGTGCACCTAAACCCCAATTTTTTTTTCTCTAAAATAAATCTTTACACCTGTTTGAAACGCATCGCGCCTCTTTTACCAAATCTTGACTCGTTATTTTGACTTTTCTAGGGTGTTAAAGTTGCAAAATCTGGCCATCGTCTGTCCCACGATCAAGTCAGAAGGGGCTTGGGTCAATTCTCGATTTAACGTCACAAACTGCTTTGCATGCATGTTTACAAAGACTTAATGCGATGTAAATCAGTTTGTGGCGTCAAATCGAGAATAGACCCAAGCCCCTTCTGACTCGGTCTTGGGGCAGACGATGGCCAGAAATTGCAACTTAAACACCCTTGAAAAGTCAAAATAACTAGTCAAGATTTGGTAAAATAAAAAAAAAGGCCCAATGCGTTTCAAACAGGTACAAAGACTTATTTGAGCGAAAAAAAAAATGGGGTTTAGCTGTACTTTAAATAACTCATTTTTATTTATTTTAAAGGCGTAATGGTCTTTTATGAACGTAATTTAAGCAGGTGCGAAAAGAAAGCTTGAAAAAATTCAGTCATGTGCGGTAGTCGAACCTACGACCTCGGCGCTGTCGGTGAGGTACTTGAGCTATACACCTTATTCCAAAATGGCGGCCGCTCGGAATGATCTGGGGAGAGCAGCACGGAAACGAGGCATCGAGGGCCGGCGTGAAAATCTTGTGGTGATCGTGAGCGATCATGCTTCAAAATTGCTCTTTTCCATTCTGTCCTAAGAAAATTTATGTGGAAAAATGGTGTGAAAATCTCTTATCAGAATTTTCCAGAAGACCGACGTGTAGTGTGTTCAAGCCGAATGGATTGTTGCCATACGAAGGGATCTTGGATTAACTTTAAGTGACAAAACACTCGATCAAGGGTATGTTTGCGCCACTTCAAGTCTTCGAGTTATATTTGTTAGTTTGCTGGTCGCGAGAAAACTTTGAAAACCACTGCTGTACCATCCAAGTGTTCTCTCGTAAAACGAAAAGCACCAAAGCATAGTAGTCCGATCAAACGAAAAAGACTGAGGAAAACCTCAGCAACTCCTGACCTACTGTCATCAACCAAGACATCGTGATTCAGATATTTCTGCTGATAGAGATTCTAGGGAGCTATAAAACGACTGTGAGAAAGCTATCCATGATCTGGACTGTGAGAAAGCCGAGCTTACTGAAAAACTCCGACAATTCGAGGCGGATATTTCCAAGATTTACAATCGAAAGTATTTAGCGTCGATAGATTTATGAAGTCAGTTAAAGATTTAGCTTTTTATTCTGGATTTCCCAATAGATACATTTTTAAGAGTATAATTCAGTATTTAAATCCAGTAAAAGAAGGTGAAAACATTAATTATTGGCATTCACCTTCTCATGATGTAGCAAATATGAATTAGAGAAATGATGAAGATGCCCCTGAACAAGGAAGACCAAGGCAATAACCCTGGATTAAATTTATGTTTCTAAAGGTCAGCATCATTTCAGTATGACCCTCAAGGGCAAAGATCAATGACCACATGCCTGCTGATTTTAGAGATAAATATCCTTCTACCAGGGTCATAATTGACTGCGTATTGGAACCAAAGGTCAAATGACCTCTGAGGAAGTTGTGCAAACACAACAAATTGTCTCCCTTCAAATCCACGTGGAGTGTGTGAACAGCAAGACAAAAAACTTCCACATATGGGACAGTCTAGTGCATTTACTCTGTTTAGTGTTGTCAGTCAAATGTGGTGTGTTTGTAAGCATAAGCACATAACTCGCGCACAGGCAACATGACCATTTATTTTCAGTTTGCTGACTATTTTGAACTATTATTTCTGATTTTCTGAACTACATTTCCGAGATAAAAAAACTTAATTTAAATCTCCTTTTTAGCGTTCCAAGCAAATAAAATTTTGGTTCAGTTAATCCCGGGTGAATATTTTTTCTACATGTTTGTAGTGTTGTAGTCAGCTTCCCTGGGCCCAGTTGCTCGAAGCATGATTAGCGCTAACCCGGGTTAAATACCATCTTATTACAGCTGAACTTATAGGCTTTAATACATCTTAATCAATGATTAGCGCTAACCTCAGCCTGGAAAGCTCTTTACCGGCTCAGTCGTTATATGCCCGGTATAGATGAGATTTTCGTCCGGGTCGACTAGAAGATAGTCGGTCTTTTAATTCAAATAATACTCATTCACGCTGTAAAGAACGAAGCAAATGAGATACTTAATTGACCTTAGCAGCCTTAGCAAGGTCGGCGTTTCCGACAGCAAAATCACTATATCACTTACCGCTTACAAAATTGTGCTTTGGTAATTACGTAAACCTTTACAAGAATCGCCACGACACTTGAACCAAAATGTTAGTTAAGCATTTTTGAACTGATTATGATCCCATCCGTTCAACGAACTGCCAGGTATGTCTTCAATTCTCCTGATAGATACTACGAACGCCATTGCTGTTTACATGCTTGACTTTGACTTGGCCCTCGATGCCTCGTTTCCGCGCTGCTCTCCCCAGATCATTCCGAGTAGCCGCCATTTTGGAATAAGGTGTATGTAGCTGGTCATATTACCATAACTGACTACACCAGCATAGTCACACGAAAAAGCGCTGAATGTCGCGTGATACTTAACCGACGAGGCCGTAGGCCGAGTTGAATAGAATAAGGCGATATTCCGCAAGATTGAGCAGGATAATTGTTTTATTGTTCAACACATGACAGAACACTACTTTTTGTTTAAAAGCTGGACAAGCCGTCATTTTTCTCCGCGACACACAAAATTACGCACATCGCAGCAGCTATGACCGTATTTGGCCATTCAGTCCCAATATCCGTTGAACAAATAAAAGGAAGTACTGTAGCATGTATCCACCAACAATGTTTTTTTTTTTTTTTGAATCCTCAGTACCACTGCACATTTTCAACACTTCTACCTTTCTCTAGCGCTAACAAGAAAAGCCAGTCTTTGTATTCCATTATGGTCTCCCATGACTAAAATCGATTCCAGTGACTTTCATTTGATAATATTCATGCTTGTAGTAATTCTCAGTGTAGTAGTAATTCACAGGCTAGAAATGGCATAAAATGGCACGGAGGCTAGATTATTGTCTACCAGATGATGTTTTTGTTCCTAATTGGTGTTCGCTATTTCTTTCTTTTTGTTTTGTTTTTCCTGCTTATATCCCCTTGAGACAACATTTTACAAATTAGCTCAGAGTTTATGCAAACCAGTGAAACTAGCTTATTGTCAACTGCGAGTTTCTTTTGCGTGGTTAAAATTCATGTCTACGTTAGCAGAGCAACGACCATGGGTGAGTGATATTTAGAACATTGATCGTAATAACATCACGCTGTTAAAATCTGTGTTTTCGAATTTTGACTGATCAAGAAATGCATGCATCTTATGTGCTTTTTAAAAGTATAGTGGCAAACCAACAACAACCATTTTATTTTGCTAGATATAGAAGATACATTACAGCGAAAGAAAGGTAAACTTAAATAAGCAAAAAAAAAAATACTCAGGACAGTAAAAACTAAACGAGCTGAGTAGTGCGGCTTCAGCTTTAAATAAATCAATAACAGACGCACAACTAATCAGACGAATCCACGCACAACTTAGCAACAGTTCTCTTGGCATTATGCATGGTGATAAGTGGCAGAGACTCGGCGTCTAAATCATTTTTTGACAGATTTCAAATAAGCCAAATGAACAGAGTCTTTAGGTATGTCTAAAATGGCGCTATTAACGTCACAAGACTAACTGGGACGGAACTGTATTTGGCACTGCTCATGAGTAAGCAGAGGCCCTCCGAACGTGCTTCGAATAACAGAATCGCATGGTATGTCATTTTAACTTTTAGGGTTATGAAAATTCCAAACGTCTTACCGTTCAAATGAAAGCTACAGAACAGTGCTTTCCTCTGGTGCCGTTTATTGTGCTGTACAAAATGGTTCTAACTTTTACGTCTGTGGATCAAATCCTAAAGTGTGACCATTCACATGAAAGCTGCAGAGCAGTATTTTCCTGTGATGCTGTTTATTATACTGTACAAGGTGGTTCTAACTTTTGATTTTGTGGATAATATCCTAAATTGAGGCCATTCAAATGATAGCCACTTTGCACTGTATTTTCCCGTTGTTCTGATCTAACCTTTTTGAGTCTGTGTATTAAATTCTTAAATGCGATCATTGAAAGAAAAACTACTGCGCGTTACTTTCTTCACGGCTGTTGCGGTTTATCTATGGATGAAATTCTAAAGCGTGAACATTGAAGTGGAAGCTACCGAGCAGAAGTTTTCTTTGCGGTTGTTTATTATGCTCTTCTCTGAAGAGTTGAAGGTATGATGATTTTTAAGTTACTGTTGGTTGAAGCACTTATGTGTTAATTCTTATAGAAAATGCCTTCAGACTCACTTTGGATAGGAATGATCATGATGAGACCAGACATAATTTGTGTCTACCTTTTTTGGACTCAACCATGTATTTTTTTGGACTCAACCATGCTTTTATTCAACCAGTCTTTTCTTTTTATTGTAGTGACGTATGGCACTTTTGTAGTGCGAGGGACAGGGATAAGCTAGAACACGTAAATAAACAAGCGTTAAGGGTAGTGCTTAATGATAAGGAGAACGGTTATGATGAGATGTTGCGGAAACTGGAAATGGTAAATCTGGAACAGAGAAGGGTTCAGAACATGCTTATCACTGTTTTTAAGTGTTTGCATGGGGCTGCCCCGTCTTATTTGAGATCGCATCTTAAGGAGCAGACGTCGGCGTACTCGCTCAGGGGCCACGCTATTTTGGAACTCCCTACTGTAAAAACAACCACTTATGGTCTCCATTCTTTTCGTTATTTTGGCGCGCATGAGTGGAATAGGCTACCTGATGATGTCAGGCCATCGGAGACGCTGGCTGGTTTTCGGCGCGGGGTTAAGCGGTATATTTGCCAAGGCCGGGCATTGCTACATTGATATACTTTTATTGAAACACTCTTATTGTTGTAACATTCCTATATTATTTCACTTGATGTATTTATTTATTTATTTATTTATTTATTTATTTATTTAGCTAGTTAGTTATTTGTTATCTCATTCGGAGAAACTAGCGTCATGTATGCTATATCTAAATCCGAAGAAAAATAAACTTATGTATGTATGTATGTATGTATGCATGCATGCATGCATGCATGCATGCATGTATGTATGTATGTATGTATGTATGTATGTATGCATGCATGCATGCTAGAAGAAATTTCGTGAGAGTAATGCATGGAAACAATTAAGCAGTGAAACTATGGAGGGCCTCAAGTGCGCAAGTTCATTTCGCTAATTCGACTCTTTTTCAACCAGTGGGGTTGCTTTTCAGTGTTAAATCTTCTTTGTCGAAAGCAAAGGTTCCAGCACTGCTGACTGCCCCCTTCTCTTCCCCTCCAAAAAAGATTGCACGATCCGTTACTTGTAGCAGATTCCTTTCTAGAGTGGGGACTGTTTGAAGTAGTTCAGTGGCATTGACAGTGAAACTCGGTTAAACGAACCCCTATATAACGATATAAGAACGATATTCGTCACCCCCGACCTTGTTAAATGTATGCCGAAAAGGACCTTGATATAACGTACCAATTTCCCTAGTCCCCCATGGCATGTTAAACCGAGGTTCCACTGTACTTCCTCCTAGACATTTATTTCATTTGCATTTTATTAGCTTCGCCATATAAGATTAAAATAGCATGGATGAACAAGTAACCATAGATGAATAAATGACTCTCTAATATCTAATGCAATAAACAGACCAAAACACAAAGCTAGAATAAATGCGTCAGGGTAACCACAGCAGCAGGTAGCCAGAATTAAACTGTGGGCCCAAATTCAGGAGTATCTAAACAGAGCGCCCCCTTTAACACACATATAACAACTTGGGAAAAGCCTTTGTAATTACCATCTTTACAAATGGGACGCGGACAAGTTCCGAAAGTTCTGACGCTCGATAAAGCGAAATACAGAGACAAAGCTTCAACTGTGAATAAATTAAGTTTAAATTAGCAATTGGCTGTCTAGGAGCAGGGCTTCGAGCGCGATCACGAAAGACCAGAAAGAAAACTTGAACCATTTTTACAAGAGTAGAGAGCAGAAAAAATGTTCATATCGGTTTGCACCACACTGTGACACACAAAGTGAAATCACGAACGGAATTGAAGCCAAAGACAACCTTCCTTAGGAAATCAAAGCTATTCAACCTTGTGATGTCCATAGTAAAACAGTATTTTAAATAGTTACACTCATTTGCTTATCCAGCCATGAAATTGCAGTTGCATGCGCATAATTTAAACAAGGAATGCGCGGAAAAAACACAGCTTTTACGTTAAAATAAACGTAATTTAACAGTTATTTCTGCTGAGCTGGCCACGAAACTTTTCAAGCTTGTCTACAGTCAGTTTGTGAAGGCCTCGATAGAATTCAAAATCGGTATCCCTAGACGTAAACATGTAAAAAACCTTATGCGTGTGTCTGGTTAGAACCAGTCCTTAAAAGATCGTCTTCACCAATGCATAAGGCCAGTTGTTAAAACTGATTAGTTTTAACTCCCACATAATTAAATAAAAGCCCTCGATGAGGACACGTGGTTACTGGTTATGAAAACACATGTACAAGGAGAAGGAAAAGAATAGGCAAATGTGAATTACAGTAAAATTGTTCATTATCGTGGCTATGCATCTAACATCTCCAGATGAAACCAGTACATGGTATAGCAATCACTCAATTACAAAAACAAAAACATTTATTTCCAAGTTGTAAAAAGTTATGATAAAAACTCAACTTCTTGTAAAGCAGTGCAAACACACCATTATCACGGGTAGCCCGTTCGCTGAATCGAAGCAGACTCGTATTCACACATTCGACTTCCTATTCTTGGCCGACACGTTCGCGCGAAACAAATCAGCCTTGAGATATGTTTGAAGCTAAAAAATTCTTAGCATAAAAAATCAAATTCAGGAGATCGGTGCCTCATAGCAGCGTTGAAGAAAAAATCTTGTCTGTAAAGAGAGTGTATTTTACCGTTGTAATCAGCGAATTGCATTGTAGCGAACAGATTTGTCATGAACCCCGCGAACCCGACATGCATGACATTCCCCCAGGGAATCGCCGATGCGAGGAAACAAAACTATTCCTTGCACAATAACCAAATAAATGTGTTTGGCGCTTCATAGAACATTTGAAGAACGATCTTATCTGCAACGAGAGTATTTTACCGTTTGAATCAGTTTATTGTGCCAAAGGGAACTAAAGATATATTATTTTCCAGCGCTTGCCGAGGCCGCAAATAAATAATTAAATTTCCAAGGGACTTGTGCCGGCATAACATATGACAGCCTGCTGTTCATGAGATCACCACCGGTTTGCGTCGGATTCTTATGAAACTTCGCAGATTTACTAAATGTTGCATGATAAATTGTTTGTTTGTATTCAAAATATGAAAAATTATTATATTGCGTGACAAAAGTCGGACTTACTTACTTACTTAGTAACAAGACCGTAAAGCGAATGTACACGGTTCAACATTTGTTGAGCAACACATGTTGCGGCTGCTGTTCAACAAATGTTGAACATTGTATCATGTGATGTTGAACGTTGAAATATGCCGTTCAACATGTTGAAAGTTGTTGAACGTTGATGAACGAAAATAGAGCTTGGCTCTGTTCCGTTCAACATATGTTGAACAGCAGCTGCAACATTTGTTGCTCAACAAATGTTGAACCGTGTCAGCCTAGTCCCTAGGCGTTCTCTCTTGCACGACTTGTCCGCGCGAAGTTTGGGAAGGAGTGGGCCTATTGCCAAAATACCCCTGATTAACCCTGGTTGGAATTTACTTGTTTTCACGCCGTATCGTGTGAAAGCTTACCGCCGATGCGACAAATCCGTACAATGGAAGTGTCCACAGACGACGGTAAGTTCTAACTTTGTGGAAGAACCTTTTTAGTCCGTTATTTTGCGTTGCTTTTCCGTTCAAAGTTCTGTAGCGTTCATATTAAAGTTGCATCTAGTGTACTTCACCGTACATTTTTTTATCGTGAGCATAATTTTTGTAGACTCAGACGAGTGCGATGTGGAGCTTGCCACCTATCCTTTGTGCAGGAACCTCAAAGGTATATTATTCCATTATTGTAACGTACGATCTCGCGCATATTTCAGTGTTGTTTATGGTGGATCTGGTAGTATTTGCTAGGCGTTCTGGGCGAGTCTCTCTCGGTGACGTCACTGCTGACAGTTGGTTTTGACGGACCCGAGAACGCCTGGGGACTAGGCTGGAACCGTGTATCATTCGCTTAACATAGAGGCTAGTGGCTAAAGCCAGTAACCACAAAAATGGAACACACTGCATTCTGTGTTTCGAAATACTTTTAACAAACTCGTTTCTAATTCCCTTGTTAAGTAAATGCACTGTATTTCTCAATGTTAGTTCACAGAAAAACAGATTTAACCATGCATTCAAGGGAGAGTGCATGTGCCTAATTTAGGTTCCGCGAGGTATAAGACTAATTTGTTTATCCACGATCGGTCAGTGTAATCTGAAAATATGTTTTCTGGAAAAATTTATTCTGCTAAAAAAAATTAACTTCTGATTGTCACCAAAGAAATTAATACAACTGCTCACTGTTAGTTGCTAAATCAGTTGCAATAGCCTCATGCAATCCAATTTAAATTTTCGACAGTGAACTTTTAGAAACAGGTTCTTGTAACTGGTGTTTTCGTCGTAATAACGGTCTTTTAAGAAACTATCGTAAGCCGCAAAATTTTCAGTCCACAAAATCCCCAACCGTGACGAAAATGTCATGTCATACGATTATTAAAAATATTGGTTTCCGTTACACCGTGATTTGTATTTTGAATTGCTAATTTTGATCATAGACTTTGAGTTAAGGTGTAATCAGACCGTGACCATTTCTAAAAAGATCCGGATTCAAGCAGAGTGCCACTGTTTCAATTCCCTAAGTTGAATTGATTTGAATTCGATAACGTTTGTACCTGCAAACTTCAGAACATCAGACTGGTCATATAGTGGCCATACATAGCCGTACCCTGGAGTAACCTGACATAACAAGTACATACAAAGGTTTCATGACGGAGACTGTACCTCACATATTAATCGCTACAGTCACTGACAAGTCGCAAGTAAGGCACTGCAATATATCTAACCAGCCTCCTCTGGAATCGAGGTTTTTTTGTTGTTGTTGTTGTTGTTGTTTTGTTTTGTTTTTTGTTTTTGTTTTTGTTTTTTTTGTTTTTTGTTTTTTTTTAGTGTGAGTCTGTGAACGAGATTAGGTTCCACAAAAAAAGACTTTGCCTCGTCATCAAATTGAATCATCACTGTCCGGGAGTCCTAACCCAACGCTTTGTAATTCCTTAAGCTTCTCCTTTCGACCGTTTTCTTTTCGGCGGAGGAGCCATCATTTATGAAAAAAGCCCAAAAATATTTTTCATGACAAGTTTTGTTTGGCTAACGGACTGCCCAACCGCATAGTGCGGATCAAGACAGGATCAAGCCTTCACGCAATCGGCGCTACGCAATGAAGAACAAAACGCGTGTGCATTATAATGTCTTTCAACAACATGGGAAGACTGTTTTCATATTTCGGGAAAATCACTGACGGTCGGGGATTTCACTGTTTCCAGACCATCCCAGATTATGCCGATTAATGAAATCTGAGATCGTAGACATCCCGATCGTCTGGGATAGTAGGGGACAAATCGGGAAAATCGGGAAGGTTTCTATTTTGCCGATGCGTCCCAGATTTCTGCGGTTTATATTATGTTTTCAGGCTTACCCTATCCAATGCCGTTTGTAAGATTTACACCGTCAAAGAAACAAGGCCAAGCCTAACTTGACGAATGTTAGTTCGGATTCAAAACATAGAAACGTTTACCAACTCGGTAATACGCGCGGCGTCCAGAGCGCCTGTAACGCTTGTTTTCAACTCTTTTCTAGAAATGCCAGCAAACAAGAAGAAAAAGAGCACCAGCAAAGGTAATGTGATAGAGTTGAAGAACAGGGGATTCAGAGATCGCAGTTACAGTGAGGGATCTGAAACTGAGAACGGGCCAGTCGCTGACGATGGCGACCCTAAAGAGGTAAGATATGCTTTAAGGTTCTATTAATGTCTATTCCATAAAAGCCTTCCTTCCTTCATTCCTTCCTTCCTTTACTCCCTCGCTCATGATTTGTTCATTCATTGGTTCCAGTACCAGTGTGCACTCACAGTTTTTGTTGTATTCATCTTCACATCCATCTCATGTCAAAAACGCCATTCCCTATTCTCAATTTCTTAGACTTCGACGTCTATGTAATGATGACTCTGATTTTTCCAGCAAATCAGAGGAAATGTGCCCGTTCTTCGAGAAACGTGGTTATCCTGATTCTGTGGTTCAATCGGGCCATCACCGCGCCCAGCGGATTGATCAACAGTCAGCACTACAGACGTGCACAAAAGGAAAAGAATGACAGAATTCCATTCACCCTCACATTTGACCCGCATAATAACCCAGTTAAAGCCATCATTCTTAATAACTTTAAGATAATGCAAAATGATCCAGAAACTGCTAGAATCTTTTCGTAACCACCGCTGATTTCATTCAAACGCGACAAAAATGTAGGTAACTTTCTAGTTAGAAGAGTATTCAAAACAACTGAACAACCTGGCACTTTTAAATGCGCGCGCTCGCGATGCTAAACTTGTCCTTTCATTCAAAACACTGACAAAATATCGGGCCCTAAGCGATCTGTTAAGATCACTGATCGTTTCGACGTGTACCTTCGCGAATGTTATCTATTGCATAATCTGCACATTATGCAAAAAGTTATTCATCGGCGAAACAGGAAGACGACTAGGTGACCGTTTCCCAGAACATCTTCGTGATGTTGAGAAAGATGACAAAGACGCATCCAAACCTGTCGCTCGGCATTTTAATCTCCCTAACCATTCCAAACAACACATGTCGATATCCGGCCTTTCCCTACATCAAGGTACCACGGAAAGCCGTAAAAACCTCGAGCAAAAATTGATATTTCAAATCGGCACTCTTAATCCCCACGGTATCAACGAGCGCTTTTCATTCAATTAATTTATTCCTGTTTTTTACCTTACCATGTTACCACCAATAGCGTAGCTCCATTTTCTGTATATAAATCATACACAACCCGCAATTCCTCGATTCGCTCCGACGAAGGGCTAACGCTCGAAACGTCAGCTAATCGAATCCCTGTACGGTGGTCAATTTACATTATGAACTCCGTTGATAAACCAAATTTTCGTGTTTCACTCCCCCACCGACGTAGAACCACAGTTTCTTTAGAAACTAATCCCCTTTACCCAGCTACTTGACTAGTTGTCTGCTTGGCTGCGGCTTAGTTGGTTAGATTGTCGGTGGTTGGTTGGTTGGCTGGCTGGCTGCCTGCCCTCAATTTTCAAGCACAAAAGTTCCGGAAACTTTTGTGAGAGTTCGTTCACGCAATCCATAATTTATATCGACGTGAACTTTCTTAAATCCACTGGAGCAACATTCTTATACTACCTCAAGAGCCGAAGGCAGCAAAATATACTTTTGAAGCCTTTCATAATCGCTCACATTAGCATATGTCAATACAGTAACTACATTCTGTCATGTGCGTCTAAATTTCATGAAACTGAATTACGCATGCATGCAATAAAACTTATGCATTTCCACCGAACTCTTCACGGTTGCGCCAAGAACATCCACCAGAGGCCAGATGCTGACGTTTATTAGTTTTGCTCGAATTACACAAGCAATAGATCAAGATCAGAAACGACTCTAGTAGGATATTAACGGTTAGCCATTTTCAGGACCTGAAAGTAAATTAATGTTTGTTTGAGTTACGTACCTATGAATCGAACCCTAAACTTTAAACGGGTCACTCAAATGAAAGCCACTAAGCCTTTAATGTAGTTTCCATTGTTTTAACGTTGAGTGAATGGGCCTTTCAAAAACTGTCTCTAATGAAATTTGGAAGCCTACAGCCGCTCCAGAACTATAGAGATTACAAGGAAACCGTCAGTGCTGTCTGAAGTTTGAGTTTCACTGACTACGAGCAATCTAGTAAGCTAACTATCGGTAATCGTGGTGCTTAAGCTTGCAGCTATTGGCACTGTTAACGCGTTGAGTACTGAAATCACTAACTGGCTTTCAATCCCAAGAGAGGTCAACATTTCACTCATTAACAGCATTCCTTACATTGCTACCTAACTGCAGAAAGGATCAAAATCAAAGCAGCTACATCAAGCCGCGATGACCGGAGATGAAGCAGCCGTCGAGGCATTGATCTCCAAAGGAGTGGGTAAGTGAGTTCTTCTGTTATCAGTAGCTATCAGTTAGCATAAAGCCGAGACTGGCTGTGTTTGGACTGTTACAAACAGCACTACGGGAAACTACTGCTCAGTAGCTTTTATTTCAATCTCACACTTCAGGATTTCATCCGCAGACTCAAAAGGTAGACCCACCCTGTCCTAGGTTTTATATATTTCTGACTTACTAGCAGTGAATGACAGTTATCTGCAGTTATATATGTATAAAGTAATTGTTCCACGACGCCATTGTTTAGTTCTTGCAATAAAAATGCATACGTAATAACTGAAGGAAACGTTGTCTTGAAAAACATATTTATTTATTTTTTAATGTCACACTTTAGGATTCCATCCGCAGGAAAGGACTCATATAAAAGTTAGATCCACCCTGTACTTGGTTTTATATATTTCTGACTTTCTAGCCGTGCCTGACAGATATCTGCAGTTGTATATGTATAAAGCAAGTGTTTCACAACGCCACTGTTTATTTCTTGCAATGAAAATGCAGACAGATAATTAAAGGAAAAGTTGCCGTGTAAACCATATAGAAGGACTTAGAACGAAAAAGCTTCCTCTACCAGTGTTGTTTGTTTTCAAAACAAAGGAAATTGCAAATTTCATTTTGCAGTTAAACACTCAAACAAACAAACGGAAGTACTGTTCAAAGGTTTCAATCATCTCACTATGGTCACAACAAACTGAAGTTACTGCGTGTAATTAGCATAGGGGCCTCCGGGTTCTGACTGTCTATTGACGTCGCTCTTTACCACGCCATATCTGACAATATCGATTAGTTTGGCGTGCACCTTCTTAACGGATCCACAATACATTCAATACAGAAATTAAAGGTTTTTCACTAGAATTACAGCTTTCATTAAGCAATATACCACAAGTTACTATGGTTTATAGGCTGATAAACCACGCGGGATGTTGGAAGAACACTCGAAGAATTCGTAAATCACGAGCCGCAGGTGAGTGATTCACGGATTCTTCCATGAGTTTACTGCCACAATAAACCATGACTGATTGACCAATCAGAGCGCGTGCATTGATTTTGCTATTATATCACTAACCATTTTAATATTATGGTTCATTTAAGATTGAAGCGCAGCCAGGATGAGAAATGATGAAATTACTATAAAAACGTTCACTGGCTAAAAATAAAAAAAAAAAAAAAAGAAACATGAGCTTTCGGCTGTCGATCTACAGCCTTCAACGGATAAGAATGGAACGCGAAATGATAAAATATATGCAAGAAAAGGCGACATAAAAATGATAAGAAGACAAAAGCGAGGTAAAAATAGGGCCATTTATACGGGAGAAAATAAGACGCGTCTTATGTAAGACGCGACTTAAATAAGACGCGAACTGATCGTATAAATGGTACAAAACAAGCGTTCGCGTCTTATTTAAGTTGCGTCTTACATAAGACGCGTCTTATCTTAGAACAGGGTTTTCAGCTGTTCTTATTTTGTCCGCGTCTTAATTAAGACGTGAACTTCCTCGTATAAATGGTTTCGCGTCCTAAATAAGAAGTGAACTGCAAGTGCGCTTGCATAAAAACGACAGCAACATGAGCTTGTCTTATGATTAGATAGCGTAATTGGTTGCAAAGCTTTGCAAAAGATGGCCGGGAGAGCCAAAAGTGAATTCAGCACCTTCCTTCTTTAACCTGCCATCAGTCGCACCCATCCGTATATCGCTTTCTTCCGACTCTTCTCGGATTTCTGTTGATTTCTTTATATGCTACGGCGTGGTCTTCATAAGAAAAAAATCTCTGAGAAAGAGTCTTCTTAAAATAACAGGACAGCACGCTTTTGTTTCTCGCTACAGCGCCCCATCTTGGCGGGTAAGCGAGGCTGTATCAAAAATAAGACGCGAACCATTTATACGAGATCTTCGCGTCTTACGTAGGACGCGAAGGTATAAACGGTACAGTTTGCGTCTTATTTAAGTCGCGTCTTACATAAGACGCGTCTTATTTTCTCCCGTATAAATGGCCCTAATGTGTAAATTAAACAATTACTATTGTTTAAAAAGAATCCTGTACTGGTTTGGAATCGACTTAGAATTATTGTCAGCATGCTTGGTAGCAGAGGTGTGCCGAGCCTCCAAAGGTTTCTAATACGAAAAGAGCCTTTGTCAATAACACTGGAATTATCAAAATCTATGCGATGGTCGAATGACCATGCATGTTTCGCAATGTTTGATCCATTAGCACATGTTTTGACATTTCAAATATGTTCTTTCTTACGGGTTTCAAAACACCGGCCGATTTCACCTACATAACACCAATCACAATGTTCAATAGATGGTCTGAATTTGGGAGAAGGAAATTCTTGTTGCAAGGTCTTGAAGGGCTTATTTACAACTTGAATGTCGTGTTTTCGAAGAATTCTAGTTAGTGGTTGCGTGACACCATTGATGAAGGGAAGGAAAGCAAAACTGTTAGGATTCTCTTGAGGCGCAGCCCATTTAAAAAACATGCAAACCAATTCTTCAGGCGTGGGGATGGCGTGTGTGGGCGGTTTGGAAAATTTCCGCTTTAAGATGTTGGAAATAACGAAAGAGGGATAGTTGTTGGCTCGTAGAGCATCAGTGACATGGTTGATTTCGACATTTTTCCCTTGCGATATACTAGGGAGTTTAATTGCGCGGTGTAAGAGGGTCTCAGCTGTGCTAATCTTGTGGCGTTTGTCATGGTGAGAAGAAAAATCCAAGTATCTGTCAGTGTGAGTTGCTTTGCGATGTACACCAAAAGTCCCCGGCCAGTGTTGTAATGCACATGTGAATATTGCATAGAAAATGCGCAATATAAATGTGATGTATTATTATTAATATTATTATTATTATTATTATTATTATTATTATTGTTACTATTGTTATTATTATTGTTGTTGTTGTTGCTAGAAACGTCTGTTTGTGGCGATAAACAGCTGAAGATCTGAACAAATAATAACATGAACGAATCACACTTAAAATAGAGGCAGCAGATCCGCGCAATGGCGTGAACAAATAGCTTTATCTGATTTTTTTTTTAAGCGCGCGGTATTTGATGTACATTTCCACCGTCAATAAAGCAAAGATGCTCTCGCCTCGATAACTCTTAAACTTCTTTCGAGCCTCCAATTCCCACGTTCCACATAACTCGATAAAGCACGCTAAAGCATGAACAACTAAAATTGTTGATTTAATAACAAAAATAGTAATGCCCATATAAGAAAGTTTCCGTTTAGTAACTTCGAAAGAAGTACCGTTATTTGACACTTGCACTACATTGACACTAACACTAGTAAAACAAATCTCTGTACAATGTATAAGCAAACTGATTACTGTTATTACTCACTAAATTGACTCTCCTTGGTTAATCTCTCTACTCGACACGCTTCCTGAATCGCTGAGGAAAGCTGAAATTTGATCGCTATCTTTACCGCAAAAGAATCAGATTAGATGTATGAAATAAGTAGAAACAGTGCCATGGTATTGTTCTACCCATAGAATAAACTGCGTAAAACTAAAGATAACTAACGGAAAATGTGCGCTTGATATTTAGTAAAGAGAATTTTCCGTGCAGATCTTCTTTGGATTGGACTTTCCTTTTTCCTGTAGATAACTGCCTTTTCCAAGGTATGTTTGTTTTTTCTTCCCCTCTTTTGTTTACTTATTCGAACTTTGCTTGTTCCGTTGGCCTGGCAATGAACAAATGTCGTGCCGTGAAACGAAATATTTACCTAGGAGCACTCACTGAATACGTCATTTGCTTTTAATAAAAGCGTTGGACTTGTCATCCCGGCTTGTCATGTACATCAGAGAGCCCTTAGGAGTACACGCTCTTTGGTTATACGTGCGAACCTGTATTAAGCGGTACCGTATTAAGCGGTCACCCTCTATAGTAGGAACTTGGCGTTGCTGTTTTGTCGGTTCATTTTTGTACTATGTTCTAGTTTGTCATACCATTCTATTCAGTGCAGGGGTTCTTAACCTAGTAAGTAAGGGCCTTTGAAGTTAAACTATTAAACAATGGCGCTTTGTGTTTGACGTGTATTCTGTGCAACCTGTATTAAGCGGTCAGCCTGTATTAAGCGGTCACTAAGCCATACCCCGAGAGTGACCTCTCAATACAGGTTCAACTGTATATGCTGTTGATGAAAACTAACAAATCAAACAATAAAATAGTTTTGGCTGTATTATCTCCAAGTTTTGTTTGTTTGTTTGTTTGTTTGTTCGTTTTGTTTTGTTTTGTTTTGTTTTCTCTTGCTCATGCCAAGCATTTTTCCAGTAATGCTGTTTGCTAAAGGCGCTCAAGCACTCAAGATTTTTTAATTTCTTGCTTCACCTCTGTGTGATGGGTGAGAACAACTGGATTTTAACTTGTGGTAATGTGTTGTTAATTCGTATCTGTGCTTTGGACATACGTTAATCCTTTCCCTGTCTTCCTCTGATAGTGAATGCAATCCGGCGCGATTGAGAATAACATCAGCCTCGTTAATCCGTGTCCCGAGGCCTCGACTTCCACTGATACGCAGCCGGATTAGTTAGATAATCTGTTAAATCCTTTCTGTATGATTTGAGAGAAATAACATAAAGCTCATTTGGCGCGTATGGTGTTGGACCACACACACTGTCAAAAATTGAAAATGAGCAGCTCATTTTGCGTTATACAGGCTTCTGGATGCAATGTAAATATTATCGCAAAACAACAGAGCGAAGACCATATGTCACGCAATAAAGGTAAATATGGTAAGAACAAAATTGTCATAAAATACTTTCGCATATGTATAGGCTCTAACGATATAAACTAATATGACGTTATTTTTCCGAATTTTTTCCCTTTACATTGAAAAGAAAAAAACAAAATAGAGTTTCTGCAAGTGAATCTGCAAACAAGACTTGAAACTGGGCTACGGTATTGTTACTCAAAATTACTATTGTGTTTTTGGTTCTTATTTGATTCGTTGCAATCCCGTCTTTGACGGTACAAGATTGCTTGACCTGGAAACTCCACCTATCCAAAGCCCACAAAATGCAAATTAAATGTCAAAACGATTTTCCCTGACCAGCAAGCATAACAACATGTAGGCCTTTAAAATTAAGCAAGGAAAATGTTTGTAACTCTCGTTCCTATCTTCATTTCCTAGTAGTTCGTTATTCATTGCCACTTACAGCATGAGCCAAGATCAGCCTTCCTTCAATCAAAAGGCTTTCTTATGAAAACAGCGTGGAACAATCATCCATGGCCAGCCTCTTTTTTCAGCCCACCAGTTAACTAGTTCCCAGTCTATCCCGAGTCAACAAATTCAACATGGCGTCGTCGTGTTTATTTTCGTGTTTTTAGCTCGTGGAGAGCTATCGGGATGGTTGAGGAATCAGTGTGTCAGGCATAAACAATGGAAAATTTGTAATCGATTTTCGATCGTCTCACGTTCGGCAGGCGCTTTTATTCATTCGTTAAATGGTCGTTAAGAATGCTCTTTAATATTCGTCAAGCACATTCAAGGGACAAACAAACTTTATTCTGTCCTCTCTGATATTAGAAAAAGCTTTCGGTCACTATTAGGTTGCTCTGACTTTGGTTAAGCTTGTGTTTCGTGCACCGGGATCACTAATTTGTTCATTACAAAAGGCAATCAAAAATTGTTTTATCTGATAAGAATAGCGTATTCCCGAGCATTGAGACGGCACCAGGAAATGATTTAGACACCCGTTCTAGGAATTCTCATATGCTCAAAGACTCTTCGTAGTTGCTGTGTAAAAATTTTCGTTTTCATTCGCTGACACTTTGTTTTCACGTAGTCGAATGCTAAATAAAGGTTTTTGCCGACTGTTCGCGTCAGTGGCTTTCTTCATAAGGACAGGCCCCCCACGAACAGATTACTGACCATGTGCTCAAAAATGATCAGCCATCTTGGCTGTCTGTAGTTTTTGTCAAATGCAGTTTGTTGATATTATACAGCGCCGTTTTAGTTCAAATTTGTTTTGTATGCTTATTAAATATTCCATAGTTTGTTCTAGCTCGAGGCAGAGAAGAATCCAGGCAGATAAGATTCGGTCCTGGAACAAATTATGACATGCCCCATGGCACGGTGTTGTTAGCAGACAAAGGATATGGAGGTGTCGTGCCCTTGCTAACACCCTTTCGCGCTGCGCAAATCAGGCGTTTACCCAGGCATAGCCAAAGGCAAGCCAGACGATTTAATCGCCGGTTGTCGCGATGCCGAATTCTTATAGAGCACACAATTAAACATTTGAAAACATATCAGGTGGTCGGAAGCATTTGGTGCCATTCCCGATGGTTTCAACCCATGGTCGTAGAGTTATGTACATTTTTAGCTCAGCGACATTTGGTCCTGTTCAGTGATACAGTCGATTGGACCAGAAACCCTTATGGGTTTCTGATTAGACCGATTGCGCCTAACTTAAAAAAGAATTACAACAAAAGGCAAATAATCCGGTAAATGGGGGCGGGAAATAAACCTATGTTTATAAATTTTAAAAAAAATGTCCCTCAGATAAAAAAGCAAAAAACCGGAAAAGTGTATTGCTCGTGAGTAGCTCATGAGTTTGTATTGCATTGTTCAGAGTGTTTTCGTGCGTCCTTGTTTTTTTTTTGTGAAATTTGCATATTTAGTGGTACTTGCCATTATAGTAGATCATTAGCATATGGAGTAGGGTTATGCGAAAGATCTCTATTAACCTGACGAGCATGAATAGATAAGCGCGTGCATTACCGGATGTGAAGTGACGAGTTCTGCTTGAGTTAGGGATTTTTTAGACCCGTTTTTTTGGTAAACGACTTCGACCGTTCGGTCGTTACGGGTAATCTCAAAACTCGGCCTTGCTTTATTTTAACTAAGCGATACGGCAACGACCTCACTCTCACTTATTACGTAGCTACTGACTAATTGAAAAATCTTTTTGTAAAGCCCCGGCTACACGTTCAAACATTGTTATAAAACATTTGTTGAATGAACAATGTTAGAACGTGTAGCATGCATGTTTGATGACGTTTGTTCAACATTTTTTGTGGGAAGACTGTTTTGATTTCGATCAAACATTTTCTCCAAGTCAGTTAGGTCGGTATTATGTTAGTCAATTTCCGGATGGTAGAAAGGCGACTCAAGATCTACAGTGCATGGAACCCCGCTCTACGTACACCTGCTTGATACGGACACCCGGATAATGTGGCGGAAACTTTGGCATGTCTTTTTGGTATCTGTATGAATGGGGCTCGTCTGTATTATAAATTAGTGAAGCACGATCGTTCGTGTGTGGATAGTCTTGCTTGTAGAGACTGTTTGACAAAGCATTAGGCAATCGGTCATCTCATAGGATTCCTAGGGTCAAACCATTTACAATCAGATTATTAAGTACCACCTGTCTTGTTGTCTCGATCAACATAGCGAGGTTTTCATTCAGAGTAGTATTGTTCAACCAAAACCAAAGTATACATGTAACTCCTCTGATCATCACAAAAGACGTTTGGTTTGGTTTCGCCTCTCACTGGTTTAAAAAGTAGCAGTGAGTTTTTCACTGGGCGTGGCATTACAAAACCAAAGCAAACACGAAATTCTTTCGACAATCAATTGAAAGCCGTTTTAATGCTGTCTTACTGACAGATCTTGGTGTCACGGATGAGTTTGGTCGGACGCCATTACACAATGCTATTCTGGGAAAGCAGCTTCGAGTGGTGCAGATCCTCCTCAGCAGAGGAGCTAGCGTCCAGGTTCAGGATGAGAGGGGTGACACGCCTCTTCACACGGCCGTGAGGGCTGGTGACGAGCAAATATTAGAGGTACGTTAAGTCAGGAGCCCATTACTAGTGATGGGCTCCTGGTTAAGTTTAGTACAGCCCGGTGGTTAGGTAAGGGACACTCACATATAAAACCAATGTATGTTGCTTGGTGCCCTGTTTCGAAGTTAGAATACATAGCTTGGCATCAGTTGTGGTTTTTAGCTTTAAAATAAGCCCTGTTCGCAGACTGTTATGAATACCCCTTTTTAAGCTTTTTTTGTCCCAACAATAACGTTTCTCAACTAAATTACAGATCCTAATCTAAATTTCGTCAATTTTTAATTTAAAGGTTCATGAACTGGGCTATTTAGAAATATTAACAAGTCGCACAAAAGTCGTTACACGCAAATAACATTTGTTTGAAAGGGCCATTGATTGCACCAAAAGCATCTAAACTGCACTTGAGCAAAGTGATAGGATATCAGATGGGGCTAGTCATCTGTAAGCTAAATTGTTACTGAGACTGCTTTTATTATTCGCATTTTGCCAATAGCTCTGAAAGCTACCTCTAATGCCCAATAAAACACTTAGGTCTTCATTATCCTTATGGACTGGCTGCCAGGGGAAACTCCTTGTGAGGTCACAATTGTCTCTAGCAAGAAATACTTTACTTTCTTTAACTTTTCTAAATCGTCACTTCCTGTTTGGTAGGTATTGCTTCAAAACCCTCAGTGTGACGTGAACGCAACTGGCCGCGCCCTTGTCACTCCTCTACACCTCGCGGCAGGCATGGATCGAGTGAACGTCTGCAAGATGCTGGTTCGTAAATTGAGTTACATTGTATAACAAGCCGATTGGAAGAGTAGAGCATTCATAAAAAGTACTTTAGTTTCTTTTCCAAGTTCTCCATCTATGTAAGTTATCCTTATTACCACCTCAGAGGATGGGACGCTTGTCCATCTTAGAGTTTATACTTACCGCCCTTATTTATTCCCATGAATTACTACGTGAATGCAAAGGCAAGACAACAGCCATAGCGACTTTCCTGCTGTTAAAGGAGCAGTGCCACGGATCTCGCGCATGTGCAGTAGCGATAAATCAAGTTGAAAAACTTGGGACATCTCTTCAAGTTTTTTTGCGATATATATTTCCGATTATCAACGCCATCCATATGGCACGTAACAAACAAACAAACAAACAAATATCTCCCAAAGAGAAATATGGCTGAGGCTTCAATGCATATTATAAGAAATACTGGCTTAATCAATCCTTCGAACCAAATAAAAGATGGCGGACAGATGAAAAATCTATTACTCGCTCGAGAGCATCGTCGTGCAACCTCGGCCACGACACTGCTCGTTTAAGCATAAGTTACTCGCTCGAGAGCATCGTCGTGCAACCTCGGCCACGACACTGCTCGTTTAAGCATAAGTTACTTCAGACAGATGACGACGAAATGGAATTTTGAGGATTTCCAGTTCTTTTAGGAACTGTTGAAATTGCAACAGTACATTCCAAAGAGTTTTAGATATCTAGATTAACTCTAAGAGCTAGTCATCAGAATTCGTTATTAAAGACGTTGGTGTTGCCATTAGTTGATCCACCCCCTCCCCCCCCCCCCCAATTTTTATTTATTTATTTACTTTATTTTATTTTATTTTATTTTATTTTATTTTATTTTATTTTATTTTATTTATTTTCTAGATTGAGAATAAAGCAATAACTGACAAACGCGATGACGACCAAATGACACCCATGGGTCATGCAGTAGAGAGGGGCGCTAAAGACGTTGTGGACTATTTCTTCCAGTATGGTAAATCGACAGATTTATTTTTATAAGTTCTCGGTTTGCCCAAAACTATCGCTTAACTCCGATTTCAATCTATGCCTTGAAGCAACGGCAAGGATTTCTTTATACCTGAATGCGTTACAATCAATTGTAACTTGTTTCATTGAAAAGGACGAACGACACAAGAACCATTAGGTAGGGGGTGGGAACCGGGATATATTACTCATACTGGAGGGGTTGGGGTGTATAGGGATCGTTCACTGGTGGCTAGCTACACATGCATCATAGTAAAGAAGTATAGAGATATGAAGAGTTGTGGACTGTTCCTGAGTATCGATGACAGATAAATTACTAATTGAAACCTGATAAAAAAAATTGGTGACATTCCATTAAAACCATGTTGGCAGATACAAGTACTTTCTTTTCACCTTTCAGCCAAGCAACAGCAACTTGACATGGATTCATTTCTTTACAAAGCCGATATGGAAGGCTCTTCCCTTTTACATATGGCTGTAGACAGTGGAAGTTTACAGGTGAGATGGAGTTACAGGGAGATACAATGAATATGTCTCAAAAGTCTTTAACATTACTGCGCTCGGCAACCAAGTGTCCTGCTGAAGATATAAGCCGGCTCTCTGGGAGTTGTTATTATTTATTTGTTTATTTATTTATTTATTATTTATTTATTTATTGCTGTTTACACATATCATGACATTAGGGCCGTTTATACGAGAGAAAATAAGCCGCGGCTTACTCTGGCCACGGCTTACATAAGACGCGAACACTCCGTATAAATGGTACAAAATCTACGTTCCCGGCTTTCTCAAGCTGCGGCTTATCCTGGCCTAGGAGTTTTTATTCGTATAAATGGTT
>JAEMWC010000312.1:527500-530000 GCA_016490735.1 Pachyseris speciosa | reverse complement strand
CACGCTTATACATGTTGATGTTTTCAGAGATCAACATGAGAAGACCCCTCTGCATCTAGCTGCCACTCAGGGATCAAAGAGATGTGTGGTATCCATCTTGGCGAAACATCGCGACTGTTTAAATGCCGTCGATGAAAACAAGGTCAGTAGTTTAAAATTGTAATGTTTCAGTTTAGTTTATTTCTTCCGAGAAAGAATGAGGATTTATGAATGACGGAAAATGTGGAGCGGGAGGGGCAGTGGAAGGGGAGGGAAAGAGGAGACTACCGCGCTAAAAAGTCACCATTTAGTCCCAAATAGTAATTATGGCGTCGATACCATTATGCGTCGTCATCATCATCATCATCATCATCATCATCATCATCGTCATCATAATCATTATCTCCAATATCACTATCACCACTACCACCACTACCACCACCACCACCACCATCATCATCGTCATCATCATCATCATCATCATCATCACTATCTCTTACTTACAGTAAAGCCAATTTACTTCCTTTCTTTATAGAATACGGCTCTGAACTTGGCCTCATTCGAGGGACATGACGAGATTGTAGTTTATCTACTGTCACTCAAAGATCAGGAAATACTTATGAACTCTTACAATCAAAATATCTTGGACATTGCACTTGTCGAGGAAAAAAGAGATGTTGCCATGGCAATTGCTGAACATCCCAGGTACTTTAAATGTTATAGTTTAGAAAGTGCCTAAAATTAAAATACTATTGCAGGACATTTAATTATCGATAATATCTTAGAGTAATCACCAAACGTTCCATCAAATCCCGTTGCTGTGTTTCCAAAGCTTTTGAAACGGGAACTTTATCATTCCTACATTATTTTATTAGCTTCACCAATTCTTGGAAGGGTCACCGCAACAGCATGAAGCCAATTACTGCGGGCCCAAGTGAGTAGTTTGGACACTAGGGGTGGTCACTCCCAGGATTTTGTTACGTCCCTAATGTTTCTTTAACGTGCCACCGAAATTAATTATGAAGAGAGGTGAGACGGGGCTTACGGTTTAGCGTCCTTATCCGTGAAGACTAGCAAGTCTGAGCCTGTTCCAAGCGTTCAGATAGTAAGATTACCGGCAGAGCGAGGCGAAACTGATAAAGAGGCGAAACTGATAAAGAGGCGAAAAATGGAGGGGTGCTTGGGACGGCCCATCCCAAGACCCCCTCCAAGTGGGGAGTAACAGGTTAGTTTTCTTTTTCTTCCTTTGTTAATTTTCTTGTGCTTCTCAAGGTGGAGGGAGGCATTGTCATCTACAGCTCCAGGCTCCTTGCTAATGATGCAAGGACTGGTCATTAAAATGCCGGATGTTGCAGAGGTGAGTTTAGGCCAGACAAGTGTAACAAGTGAACTATACCAGGGCACAAATTATATGCAAGAATAATGGTCTCTTCACATTTTTTGTTACAAGGCTATCTCAGTCAGCCAGTGTGGGAAGGTTATCAAATTTGATAACCATCTTACGTCACAACATAGCGGCTTTAAGAGCGAAACTTGAGAAAAACAATGAGCTCATGCATGCAAAGGAACATATAGCGTCCAGAGACAATATGCTTGCTTGGTTTTGAAACCAAATAGAGATCATTTTACGTAACATCTAATCAGTTTTTCTTACACTATGCGATTCATCATTTGCCCAGTCACAGGCAAGCGAAATGCAGCAATTTGACTACTGGCCAACGTTCACTCTTCTTTACATACGTTATAAAAGCCTTAGTAAAGCGTGGCGCAATCATAGTATACCCTATGTATATATGAATCGCGAATCTGAGATGGCGCGCGGCATTGTGGGAAAGTACAAAGTACAATCGGGCATGAAATTTCATGTGGTCTCTGTAAGCGTTCTGTATGTACGGCGAACTTCGACAAGCGTTCAAGTGATAAAGGACTCACAAAAAAGGATCGGTACCCTTCGTGAAATAAGGCATTGAGATTTCCATTGCTTAACTGTCGTTTTCTTGGTTGAAACCAAACAATTGTTCGCCTTGATTATTGTTGAAGTCCGTACTGAAGATACACGCTGAAGATAAGATGTCTTCGACTGCTCATCCTTCGAATGACTCGAATGTTGAATGCTTTTCATACGACGAGATTGGAACCTGGAGGGTGGAAGCATTGAAGGAGTATCTCCGAAGACGAGATTTGAAAGTTTCTGGAAGAAAAGAGGAGTTGGTTGCCCGTGTGTTTGCTGCTGCCGAACAAAATTTGCCTGTATGTATGGATGCCGACGCTTGTCTGGTTCAAACACAACGCGAAAAAGAAAGTCTTCTTACCGCACCTGAGGGCATTTTACCCGACCCATCAACTCTACAAAACGGCTGGGTAAGCGAACGTAACGGTATGACTGAGTGGCCACCTATCCTTCTAAGCGATATTACTCTCTATATCATGAAAGACCATCCTGGAAATGACATCTCATTGCAAAAACGGTTACTAAATGAGTACAAAGAGGGAAAAGCATACCGCTTGTATTCTGCTGGCT
>JAEMWC010000312.1:482500-522500 GCA_016490735.1 Pachyseris speciosa | reverse complement strand
TTTAAGCCTTGCCCCACTGTTGCCACAGCCGAACACTGCACAATTCCTGTGTCCGGACATAAAGGAGTTCTGTACACATTTCAAAGAACAAAGTAACAATTAAACTGGCGTCCTTGACAAAAACTTCAACTTAAGTTTAAGTTTATATTTGGCTACTGTCGAGAAGAATCTATTAACTTGAAGTTGCCCAACTTTAGACCTTTTAGACCACACCAACTTTCATACCACTATAATCTTTAAATCATTTAAATTAAGATTAAACGCTGTGTAAAATACAACAACGAATTGACGAACGTAAGCTTATGCTTTCATGAAACCCGAGACGAGCCGACATTTTGAAAAAAAAAAAGCGATTAATTGCGTCCACAGATTAAACAAAATGACCAAACTCCACACTCAGGATAAAAAATCACATTTGTCTTACCTCGGAAGGATCCCAGAATGAATATCTTGAGAAACAACAAAGTATCGTTCACTGTACACAAACAATTCTGAAGGCAACACGAACGTTTATGCCCGATTGTACTTTGTACTCTCCCACAATGCCGCGCGCCACTGAGATTCGCGATTCATGTATTCTTATCTGGATGAATCTGATACACATTTAAGACCTTGACAAAATTTGACGACGTCGGAAGTTCATGTTCATGGATTACACTTCTCAAAAATGCTTTTCTCTTCTTCTTGGTTTTATGTTTTTGAGGTATTCATTACTGACAATTTTTTTAGGTTTCTATCTGGCTGATTGAAAATAAACATCTTTATCTTTTTTTTAGAGGGTTTTAGATCAGTGTGTGACAAAGGAAGGTGACGAAATGAAACCTGAATATAAGGTAAACATCAAACTTTTTCTTGTAGTCAAGTTACATAACATAAATAGTCTATATCTGCCCTCGGATTTTTTTTTTTTTTTTTTTTTTTTTAATTTAAGGTCAAAAAAGATTTGACGGTAGTCCAAGGAAAATACGCACCGAATCCATTGCAAGACCAGCTGGCAGTTTTGAAGGTAACGTTTATAACAGATGCTGAAATGTTAACATAAGCTCTCTCTTTCTTCAACTTGTTGAATTGAAGTTCAAATGGATTTCTCAACCGTTATGTTAACAGCTGCCAAAATTAGAATTTTAACAAACAACACCAAAGCGTTTATTTCGTTTTCAGTTTTTCAAGTGCGATGCTGATACTTAGCTTAATTTGTGTTTGTTTGGTTGTTGTTGTTGTAGAGACGAGAGTTGTAGTGCTTTCTTGTTTGTTTGTTTGTTTGTTTGTTTGTTTCGTTGTTTGATTTGTTCTTCAGTTGGAAGAATAAGATTCAAAACACTGACTACTCACAAAGCAAATATGGCTGGGCAAAGTCCACTTTAAAAGACTTTCTCTCTACAAACACGATATGGTCGGGAATCAAATTATCACTCTCTTTTTTAGACCATGGTGAAATATCGCCGGGACAACTGCCTAACTCACACAGTGGTCTTCACCCTTATGCATTTGAAGTGGTAAGTCATGAAGAAGGTAATTAATTTTCTGTACGCTTCAAAAAAAAACTTAGATCTGTCTTTGACATTCATGTGTGGGTTGGGTGGGTGGGTGAGATCAAATATGGACTGATAGCAGCTGCCAGAAGCGCCTTTACAGGCTGACGTCCGATCTCACCCTAGAGAAGCATTGCAAGCCGCCATAAAACTATTTGATGTGTGCTGTATATAAATCCATTACCATGAACGAGGATCGAAATACACCAGTAAACAATAGCAAGCTGCTATTCCAGGTCTATTGATAATGCTATAGCTACAAAGCCAGTCGAAGCCATCCACTTATGACGGCCTGTAATAAGCGGTCGAAACGCTGGTTTCCACATCAAAGTGTCGAAATCTTGCGACGAACGATCAACAGAGGTAGCCTGAGTGACAGGTGTAGAAAGGGGAGGGCAGGGGGAGGGGGGGAAGGAATGGAAAGGAAAGGAACTTTTCTCTTCTCCCTTTTCCCTTTACCGTTTTCCCCCTCCCTATATCCCCCCCGCCATGTTTTTGCGCCACGCAGGCTAAACAGAGACTAACATTTTTCACTACATTCATCAAACGGCCACTGAATTATTTTACGTCAGCGGGGGAAATGATGGTCCATTATTTCAAGTCTAATCGTTCAATTTCTCATGATTATTTCAGGAAAAAGTTTGGTTTTACATATCTGGTCTTCAACCTTTTGCTTTACCTGTGTTATCTGATTCCGTTGACTGCTTTGGCGCTGTACTCAAGAGACAACGAGAAGAAGTTCTGCGCTGCAAATGACACAGACACAAGAAAAGTGAGTCTTCTTGGTATAAGATCAGCAAAGGTTAACTGGAAGCAGTTGTCATATAATCAGCCTTGCCCTCATACTTAATAATTAGATTGAGCTCGAGATTTCTATCGCGTGATAGCTGATGAGGTCGCAGCACGCATAGAAATCGAGAGCAGACATTCTAATTGTTTAAGCAGAAATCTTCCAGTCTGTCAAAACCAAACAAGTAAATTATCTAAATCCTCCTCGCAGACACTTCGAAAACGCGGAGAAGCGGCCGCTATTTTGTTGACAACCGCGACTCACCATCTACCACGAAATAGATAGCGAGTAGGGTACCCAATCAACGAACGGCATTCGTGATATATCTAGAACGCTAGCAGATTTATACTAAGCTACAATAGTTTTAATTTCAATTCAGTTTTATTTGTTTTCCTTTTGAGAGTGAAACATGTCCTTTATGTGAAATAGCAAAGGGTTTCATAAATTCTCATAATTTATCTTACATATACTTCCATATGCAAGATAAATTATAATCGCCACATCTTGGTCACAAATATAGTTAGAAACATACCTAGCATACTGCTATTAACACAAGCAGAAATCAAGTCCAAACGTTAATAAATGTGCAGCATACAAATAGTTGTTCGATCATTCCTAATAATTTTATGAAATAACATTCTACAAGATTAATCTAACTTCCATTTTTCTGTTTTGTTCCTCAAAGGATTACCTGGAGACTCTACCAAAGGAGAGATCTCATGTGGTGAGAAGACAGAATTTGAAAACTTCAGTACAATTTCCTTTTCAAAATTATTTGCTGGTGGAATAAAATCATTAACGTTGTTGTTCTTCTTTTTGTTCGTAGACAATTCAAGTGCTCACATTTGTGGTCATTGTTTTCGCATCGATTCAATTATTAAGAGAAGTCACACAAATGATTTCAAAGGTAAAGACATAACAAGCTCTATACAGTTATACTGAGTAGCAAGCGTTCCCGTGGGGTTTCCGAGCAAAGAAAGGCCAAGCAACGGGATTTTCGCGCGTAAAATAGGGCGAGAGTAAAATGAAGGAAGGGGGGTGGGGTGGGGGGAGCGGAGGGAAGGACATTATGAAGTGTCAATTAAGATTTTAGAATTGGAATCACACATCCCTTGAGAACCGGGCCGTCCTTTCACTCTTTGCTGTATTTCTTTGGAATTTGGAGGCCTTTCACGTAGAAATTACTTCATAGGACCAATATATTATTAGTCCCGATTAAGTAGACGTACAATTTGGGATGTCGCAGTTTCTAGTCGTTTAAAATTAAAGCCTTTCTTGCAAAAGTAACACAATTAAGGACAACACTAGAACGCTAAATACTTTTGTAAAATTGAGCAATCGATGTCTATTGATTCGACACAATTAGACAAATAGTTACGGAAAACGAATGATCAGACGGCGTGGCCATTTAGAAGGTACGTGTACAACAAAGCAATTAACTTAGAAATCGCTTTCCATGAGTCAGCACAAAGGCGTTGTTTAATTATTTCTTTAACATCGTCATGTATCCGCAAAATGTGTGCAAAATCAAAATTACCATTTTATAAATCCTCTTTAGGTCAAATCAATCAATGGCAAGGAATTTCAATCTCTCCCACTTCAATGCCTGAATAGTATGTTCTGATACAAACATATGCTTTAGCAGAAACCATTCTGTAACTAGGGCGCAAATCGCCTGTACAAATTTTCGGCATTTTTGCGGGTCAAATGCAACGAGTACGATCACATCACAGAATTCGAGGTCACGTGTATTGACACACTGGAGGTGCTTTGTGTGCTGTTATTGTTTTTTCGCTTGTCCACGTAAGCTAACGCTCGGTAGGGAGATTAAAACCAGCATCTATCGTGAATGGAACACGAAAATCTCGATAATTCGGGAAATTCCATCAACGAAGGTGCTCTCAAAGCGTATTCCTAAATTTTTCCTGAGCTTTGCCCGTTCCATTCAATTTCGGACTGGAAATCTCGAAAAATTTTGGTTGAATGGAATGCTCCCCCGTTCACCATAAATCACTTGGACTTCTGTTTCTCTCCTTAGCGAGCAAGTTACTTCACTGCTTTCTCCAATTACTTTGAGCTCGCCGGTTATATCACCACCATGCTGTATATCCTGCCTTCTTATGACTGCAAGACTGGCACGCAGCTGCAAATTGGAGCTGTTTCCTTGTTCTTTGGATGGATGAACCTGATCTTGTATCTACGAAAGTGAGTTACAATGTTTAGAACTGAATCTAATATAGTAAAATTTTTTGTGAACTTTGCAACTAAAATGATGCAATTAGATATTTAGAAATCCTTTAAGTGCAAGAAGAATAAATATGCTGCTACTGCAGAGTTTTCACAAACCTAGGAGAATATAGGTCTTGATTTGTTTATAAAAGTGAATAAAGAGTTCAGTAGATTTTCAAATAGTCCAAATAGTGTCTTTTCCGTAGGATTTGCAAACAGAAAAAGCTCCACCAAAGGATCCAGCTCAACCTTGAAAACCGTTCACAGAGTTTTGAAAGTAAATATCCATTCATATAGTAGCTTTTAAAAAAGAGAGTGACCATAATAACAGTTGAATTCTATTGAGCTATAAAGGTCGCTAACATAATATATACATTTTTCTAGCCTGTCCTTTTACGGATCGTATGTTATCATGCTGGCGACAATGTTCGTAACGTTGTTCAAGGTAAGTCAAGCCTTCTGTTTCGTTGTCGCTGATTTTAGCTCACTTTCTCCCCGTTTGCTTTTAGTGTGGGATACCTATGGTATCCATCGGGTTCTAAGTCCGTTAATGCTAATGAGCTGCAAAGTTTGCAATGCATTGTGGGCAGTGTATCCCACATATGTACCTTTTGGGTATCAATTTTTTTTCAGTTTGTGATAGCTTATAGTCTCTACGTAACCTGTCTGTCTACAAGATTTCGTTTGACTTCTGAAACCAAATTTTTTTTTGTTACTTATAAAGGTTTTAGTGCTGTTCCTGCTGTTCATCCTCTCTTTTGGAACAACATTCTACATGCTGATTGATGAAAACGTAAGTACTGTTCATGACAAGTTAAAATTTACCTACAGTTTAAACTGAAATCTGGATGAGGTGTAAAGTGGATAAACTTGGGGAATGAATGTTAAGTCTCCTAGAGCTTCATCTTCTATTACAAATCTATTACCTTCTCTAAGTTCTTTGATCATACTTAAAGTGCACCTAAACTCAAAAATTTTTTTTCGCTAAAATAAATCTTTGCACCTGTTTGAAACACATTGCGCCTTTTTTACCAAATGTTCACTAGTTATTTTGACTTTTCTAGGGTGTTAAAGTTGCAAAATCTGACCATCGTCTGCCCCACGACCGAGTCAGAAGGGGCCTGGCTCTATTCTCGATTTGACGTCACAAACTGATTTACATCGCATTAAGTCTTTGTAAACGTGCATGCAAAGCAGTCTGTGACGTCAAATCGAGAATAGACCCAAGCCCCTTCTGACTCGGTCGTGGGGCCAGATTTTGCTTAAAAAGGCGCAATGCGTTTCAAACATTTTTGGGTTTAGGTGCACTTTAAACTTCAAACTTCAGGAAAGTTGATACAAATCGCAACCATTACGTACTCAAAGGAGCAAACTCGACATCCTATCTAAGCACATAACAAAAAAAAGTGACACATAGTAGAAAAGGCAAGGCACAAGATTTTTGAGTCTATCGTAGGATCGGATGGGTCATGTCTAAGTAATTTTGAATACAAAGAAAGTTACCAAACATGAATGTTTGAAATACTAATAAATACATGCAAAAGTCATCTCAACTTGGGGGAGTGAATTTGGCCTTTGAGCTATAGATCGTTTTCAGATGACGTCACGGCGGCCAAATTGATGTCCCAAAACAAAGAAACGGCGGCCATGTTGGTGTCCCAAAGTAAACCTCTGGGAATTGAACTCTATTTTTATGCAAATACTTTTCTTTACGTAGTCACGTAAATGAAAACGCTCTATAGAGAGAATTATGTCTTGAATTTTTCAATTTCATGATTTTACATTTCAGGAAACGTTCATCTCGCTTCCTCATTGGCTGCTGACGATCTTCGTTATGACCCTGGGAGAACTAAATTATGCCGATAATTTCATGCCGTGGGAATTTCCTTTCTCCACTCTGGTCAACGTGCTCTTTGTAATATTTGTCCTGGCAATGCCAATTATCCTCATGAACATGTTGGTAAGTCTCAGGACTTTCATGTACACAGGCGTTTTTTTTTTTTTTTTAATCCATGGAATAATGTCCCTCAGCTCGTTTGCCATATGGATCAAAGTGTGTCACATGAAACAATATGCGCGACACGACCCTTTGGCATTTCTGATGATATCCCGACTATAGGTGATGTCCCTCATTAATAATAACCTATCCAGTTCTGCTCTAGGCGCCTAGGCGCCTAGCTCAATTTTTAAACAAAATTAATTCACTTCGATAAAGAAGCCTTTTTAAAAAAAGACAGGAAAGGAAGCAGAGAGTTAGGTCATTGGAAAACACGAGAACACAACATATTTTCGAAAAACGGCGCCGAAAAACCGTCTAGCACAGCTTCTTCAGCGCGGGTGTAGCGAAAATATTTGAGAACGATGCAACGCAGTGCCTGCCTGCACGAACAGTCAGTCTTTGGAAGTTCACATGCTTGTGTTTACCTATTATTTTCCAATAGGTTGGTCTTGCTGTGGGTGATATTGATAATATTCAGAGGAATGCTACGATGGATCGATATGTCACACAAGTAAGTTCAAACTCAACCACTTATAAACTTTGATTGTTATGTTATACCGCATCTTATTATCATTTTATTAGTCAAAAGTTTTGCCTATGATAGTGCGTCCACTAATTTTAGAAAGTCAATTTATTATTATTATTATTAATTCTTATCATCATCATCATCATCATCATCATCATCATCTTGGGTCAGATTTCATTTATTACAAAATATCCTGCTCAGTTTGTCCGAGTATCCTCTGACTTAGCCAACTCAGCCCAGGGCCCCGCTGGCCAACTGATCATGGGCGATATACCACGCGATTTCGTAGGATAATTGTCATCAACGGTTTTTTAAAGTATAGCCGCAGGTTTGAGTGGTAATACTGATTACCTTTTTGAGGGGATCGACAGGAAACTTGTAGGGAAAAACTCTTAAAAAGAGACAGAGCGAGTTGGTGGTTGGAGAAGGGTGGGTCTATTGGCTCTATACACTATATACCTGCGCACACAAGTTTCTTTGTCGTTTCTTTCTAAATATTTTTAGTATATATCTACTAGCGTTCTATCAAGAATGCCGTTCTCTGATTGGTTACGCAACTCCCTATCTATTCTGTGATCGATAGCGAGTGGCGGTTGTCAACAAAATGGCGACCGCTTCTCCGTGTTTTTGAAGTGTCTGTGAGGAGGATTTAAATAATTTACTTGTTTACTGGTAGATTTATACTAAAGCAATTGGAATATTCGCTCTCGATTTCTATGTGTAATAGCTGATTCGGGAGGAAGAAGAGGAGGATTTAGATAATTTACTAGTTTAGTTTACTACTTTAGTTTTGAACGACGAGTAGATTTATATTAAAACAATTAGATTATTCGCTCTCGATTTCTATGCTTGACAGCTGATTCGGGCTGCGCCCTCATCAGCTATCACGCGATAGTAATCTCGAGCCCATAATCTAATTGTCAAATATAGCTTTTTCCATTGAGTGTCGTAAAACCAGAACCAAATCAATATAATAACTCTAGCCAATTACAAAAGACGCAAACAGCGCAGTGAACCAATCAGAATACGAAGCAATTACACGCAGCCGGCGACAAGTGCGGAAAATGCGAGCATGCAAGAAGTGATTGGTTTTGGTTCACATCGATCACTGGTTGAGAAAGTGGCGCGAATTTGCCAACCAATCACAGAGCGAATTAAAGCAAAACCACAGCAACCTAGAATTGCTTTCGACACTCAACTGAATACCGCTGCAGGACCGCTAATCTTCAGTTTTGTTTGATGTGTTCTAGCTTTGTTCATGTTATTTATATCTTTCCTTGTACAAATTAGATTGAAATGTTGCTGGAAACTGAGGAACAGCTACCTCGATGGCTTCGCATACACGTTCAGTTTGAGAAGCACCTGGAATATCCCAACAAACCAGCACCTTTGAGGACACGGGTAATAAACTTTTCTTTAGGAACACCTCATTTTTTTCTGGCATTGATTCTGAATTAAAGGACTGAATAGAATCTCTAGGAATTGTCTTCAGTAATTTTGTTGTTGGTTGCGCACCTTGGAGTCGTACCCTATATATTTCCAAAAGCAAAATAAATGGTCATTTTCCATACAGCCTGACTGACGCACTGATTGACTGAATGAATGACTAAAGGGGATTAGTTTCTAAAGAAACTGTGGTGCTGCGTCGGTGGGGGAGTGAAACACGAAAATTTGGTTTATCAACGGAGTTGATAATGTAAATTGACCACCGTACAGGGATTCGATTAGCTGACGTTTCGAGCGTTAGCCCTTCGTCGAAGGGCTAACGCTCCGACGAAGGCTCCGACGAAGGCTCCGACGAAGGGCTAACGCTCGAAACGTCAGCTAATCGAATCCCTGTACGGTGGTCAATTTACATTATCAACTCCGTTGATAAACCAAATTTTCGTGAATGAATGACTGACTGACTGGCTGGCTGAATGACTGACTGAATGGCTGACTGACTGGCTAACTGACGCACGGACGGACGGACGGACAGACTGACTGGCTGGCTGGCTGACTGACTGACTGACTGGCTGACTGACTGACTGACTGACTGACTGACTGGCTGACTGGCTGACTGACTGACTGACTGGCAGACTGACTGACTAACTGACTGATTGACTGACTGACCGCGGGATTACACGCATAAGCATGCTCGTCCCACAGTAATATTTAATATTTATATTGCGCTTTTCCTATTAAAAATAATCAAAAGCGCATTCCAGTTAACAAAGTAAGACTACCGACTAAGTTAAAAAGTTAAAACCTAAAATCCTGACAGTGCTCCTCACTGATGGCTTGAACTTGCACCTTTAGTTACCCTATCAAGCCAGTATGTGAGCAAAATTATCCCCCAGTTGGTCTGTAAAGCTAACTAGTTTTCTTTTTCTTTTCATTTATTGTAATGATATCTTGTGTAGTTATATGAAAACATATGCGGGTTTGGACATCCGGGAGATGACAGTGAAGAGCAAGATGGTGAACCAGAGGCCTCACCGGAGGTCGCTGAGATCAAGACAAAACTGGAAGAACAGGACATGAAGTAAGACATTTTTTCCACAAAATCGGCCAGTTTGCCATTTTGGGGACGTCAAAGGAAACAGTTTCGGATTGCTGTCTACCCTCCAAGCCTCATGTTATAGTTTTGATGCTTTTGCAGTTATTTTAAACTTCTCCGATCCTCTGACTCAGGAACGAAAGCAAGCCTAGTAAGGGGAGAGTGGGGAGACAGGGGGTCAAAATCTCACGATCCATGTACCCTGTTCTTAAGCTTTTGCCGTTGCTTCCTCCCCCGATTGATTATTTCTCTCTCGTCTCCAGCCTTTGTAGAACTCCCGCCTCTTCCGCCTCCCGTACCACTTCCGCACCCCTCCTGTCCCTATTCTCCCGCGATGCCGCCCCATGTCCCCCCCCCCCCATGTCCCCCTACAGTCTAGACAGCATTGATTTAGCTTTCCATAAGTAAACTATTCTGTTCTGTAAGGAAACATGACTTGAAACGGGCACAAAACATGGCGTTATTGACTTTCCACTTGCGATTGAGTGGCATAAAATGAAATGTCGGGATTGTGGGATTGTTTAAGGGACGTGATTGGGTCTTCGCAATATGCGTCCCCCACTCAAACAATCCCACAATCCCTCACGCGGCGCTGTCGATCCCAGTCTTTTACAAAGTCATTAGTAACATCTGTCCTTCACGGTTTATCGACCTTTTATCATAATCCCGTAATCACTTGCGCGGCCACTCGGTCTTTTTTTTTTAAGTGGGCTATTACCTGCTCAGTAAACCTTTGTCTAAGTAACATGTTCTCACTGCTTCTTTTCTTCAGAATAAATGAAATCTGCAGCATGTTAAGGAGGCAGTCAGAAATGATGGAGACCATGTCCCAGAATGCAAAACGAGAAAAAGAAGAAAATGAACAAAAAGGAAAAGGCGTTTCCGACAAACTGTTTTCGCTGAGACCTTTTTAATTCACTTCCTCTGACTAAAGCAGAAGCGAAAGTATCACACATTTTTTTTGTTCAAGTGCTAGTAACTAATTAAAATTTATCATCGACAAACCTAACAGCTAGAATCACCTCGCACAGCATACTTAAAAAATCTCTCTTATTCTTCGACCATTTCAACTTCAGTACGAATATATTACTTTGATGACAAACACTTGACAAAACAACGCATGTTGTAAAATCTTTCTAAAATCTTGACGTGTCGTATACTTCAACATACTTATCTTTACTAGACAGGTTTTGTTAACAGTCTGCTTGTTATTTTCGTGAGTAGGTACCAGTCTTTCATAAATCTATCTGCGATTTAATCTAACGGTCTCTTCCAATTATACTTAAGGATTCATCTGGAGACTCACAAGTTAGAACCACCGTGCACAGCGTAAAAAAAACAGCACCACGGGAAAGTACTGCTCAGTAGCTTTCGTTTCAATGGCCACACTTTAGGATTTCATTCACAAACTCAAAACCACCTTGCACCTTAAGCAGCACCACAGGAGAGTACTGCTCAGTAGCTTTCATTTGAATGGTCACACTTTAGGATTTCATCCATAGACTCAAAACTTTGAACCGCCTTTTAGAGCATAATAAACAGCACCACAGGAAAGTACTGCTCAGTAGCTTTCGTTTGAACGGTCACACTTTAGGATTTCATCCACAAACTCAAAACTTAGAACCACCTTGTAACAGCGTAATAAAACAGCACAACAGGGAAGTAATGCTCCGTAGCTTTCATTTGAATGGTCATATACTTTAGGATTTCATCCATAGACTCAAAAGTTTGAACCACCTTTTACAGCATAATAAACAGCACAACAGAAAAGTACTTCTCAGTAGCTTTCATTTGAATGGTCACACTTTAGGATTTCATCCACAAACTCAAAAGTTAGAACCACCTTGTACAGCATAATAAACAGCACCACAGGAAAGTACTGCTCAGTAGCTTTCATTTGAATGGTCACACTTTAGGATTTCATCCACAAACTCAAAAGTTAGAACCACCTTGTACAGCATAATAAACAGCACCACAGGAAAGTACTGCTCAGTAGCTTTCATTTGAAAGATCATACTTTAGGATTTCATTCACAGATTCAAAAGTTAGAACAACCTTGTAACACCCTAATACAACAGCACTGCAGGGAAGTACTGCTCAGTAGCTTTCATTTGATTTGTCATACTTTACGATTTCATCCACGAAGTCAAGAGATAGAACAAACTTGCAGAGCGGATAACAAACAAAACAACCATAAGGTACTACTCAGTTAGCGTCTTTTGAATGCACCTTTAATGTGAGAAATTCAGACAAAAGGAGGTAGTGGTTCTTTGATTTTTTCACTCATGTTAAGAACAGAGCAAAGGCAATTATTCATGTCTTGAGCCTCTTCAGATGTTAGGAAGGTAATTAGGTCTGGTAATTATTCAAATCGATCCTTTACTTCAAAACTGAATGTGTGACTCAGTTTCACACAATTTCCAGTCACAATGCCAAAATTGAGCTGATTTGATTTCCAAGGACTATAGTGTGCGGTAGTCAAATTATGTAGAATCAATGTAGCGAACTAAATAAGTTGCTTAGCTAGACGTTTGTAAATGTGATAGTAAATGAAAAGGGGGATTTGCAGAGAGATTTGCCGTACCGATGTTAGCAAAACTTCGAAGTTTCATAGACAGCTTAACTAAACTCGAGGAATTATAGAAGTGAGAATTTCACGATTTTTTACACATAAATGTATGGACTACAGGCAAACACTGCCCGCACTCAGTACCTTTCTTTGTAGAAATTGTAACGTTTGATTTATATTTCGTTGATTTTAAATCAGACCTTTGCGAAACTTGGCTGTTTTGCTAAATTTGGTATGGCGAATCTATCTGTGAGCCCCGATTTAGATTTACTCCAAATTTTAAATAGTTACACCAACCGCGTATTCGGCCATTAAGTGGCCAATTTTTGTCCTGACCATTTAAAGAAAATTGTTATATATTTTCCTGATGATACAAATTGCATTTACTATGTGATTGTGTTGCTTTCAATGAGTATGGGGGTTACGGATGTATAGTTTGGATATTTTCAGTGAGCGGCTCAAAGAGATGGTATATGTAAACGACAAATTAAAATGATGTTAATTTGCATAAATTACGCATATTCATGACTAACAGCCCGTCGCACTATTACTTTGGTTAAGGCGGGATTTAACCTAAAATTCGGTTTTTTAATATCTCGTTTACAAGCAATTAAAAATCCCTATGCTCATCCCACGAAGCTATGTTGCGGGATATTTTGTGAACTTTTTGGTGACTTTTGGATATATTTGTTAAGAGGTAACTTTTTTTAACGGTCGCCTGAAATGTGTTAAATTCACAGGGTGCCAGTGTATGAACTGTATATAATCGTCTAATTTCTTTCTTCTTCGACATTAAATAAACTATTCTATTCTATTCTATTCTATTCTATTCTATTCTATTCTATTCTATTCTATTCTATTCTATTCTATAGACTGACACCAAGCTGTTCCCCAGCACGCTTCAGCGCCCTTGTAGGGTTTCAACTATCTGGTTGTGTTTCAAAACATATTTTTTTACCTTTCAATCCCTTCTTTAATCGCCTTAAAATTTCACTCCAATAAACGTTTAGCCTTATGGTACAAAAAACATTAAGTACGAGCTGTCGTAAAAAAAGGATATTAAATTCCTACTTGTTTGACCGCACTAAAAAGTACAAGTTGGCACCAAAAAAGTATGAGTTGGCACCAAAAAAGTACGAGTCGGCACCAAAAAAGTACGAGTCGGAACACAAGAAATTTATAATAACTTAAACTTAAGAGGATAGACTACAAATGTTTAAGGTGGTAATGACAAGAAAGCCTATATAGAAGCCCGGGGCTTATGAACTATAGGCTTCCTGACAATATAACTCTCGAAACAGTACGAAGTGGTACTCCGTACGAGTTGGCATAAAAAAATATATTTCATTCGTACTTTTTTTGAGCCGGCAACAAAAAAGTACGACCTGGTACAACAAAGTATATTCCATTCGTACCATTTTTGAGTTGCCCATGCACAGATCGAGAAAAGGCGTCGATTTTTCTTGTGTCATAAGGCTAAGAAATTCTTTCCTTAATTGAGGGAGCGACCCAGTTGGCCTCAGATTTATCTGGAGTGCCAAGAGTTGGTCGGTTCAACCAACATTTTTCTTCTGGTTTTTTTTGTTTGTTTTGTTTTTAAGTGCAAGGCGTAGATAAAGTAGTCCGTTCTGATTTGCAAGAAAGTAGCATCGGCATTTGTAACTGTTTTTTGTATTTTGGCTTTTGATATCCACTCAGCACAAAGAGCATTTAAACTTCTCAAAATACTAAAGAAAAAAATGTTGGTTGAACCCACCAACTCTTTTCTGTTGGCACTCCAGCTTAATGTAGAGCCAACGGGGTCGTCAAGATATCCCCACCACCTCAGCTCTGTTGGCACTGCAGATAAATCTGGAGCCCAACGGTGTGACCCAAAAATCAATACAAATTACCAAATGAAGGGCCTTTCCGTCAACCGGTTCACTTTACCAACAAATTTTATGGCTTTAAATGAGGAAATTATTTTTTAGCCTTATGGTACAGGAAACGTCAATTGCTCTTCTGTGCATGTCTAATATGTTTACGCCTGCGTAATATATGTCGACGTGCTACTCCATGCATCACGTCACTAATATCTATGTCGCATTTTCAATGTATTGTGTGCGTTTAATGTATTGGGCGAGTTGATAATGGAAAAAAGTACGAGTAGCTATCAGTCGTAAATGTACATGATTTATGCCTACTGTTCATCATTCATAGCTATTTGAGGTTCATATTTATAATCTGTCATCTCTCTGAACCGCCTTCGTGATTAACCGTAAATATAAAAAATATACATCCGTAAACCCCCAAACACATTCAGACAACACAATCTCACAGTAAAAATCAAATTTTATTTACAGGAAATACCAAACAATTTTAACAATTTTAACGAAATAGCAAAAGAAAATAAGTGGTCACTTAATGGACCAATTCGCAGTAGTAAATTTAAAACCAGGTTAACAGATAGGTTTGCAATAACAAATTTAGCAAAACAGTAAAGTTTCGCAAAGGTCTGATATAAACACAGTCCTGACAAAGTAATTCAAACTTTAAAATTTTTAGAAAGAAAGGTATTGAGTGCGGAAAAAAATTGACTTTTTTTAGGCCGAGAGTCAGTTGACTAAAATGGGTGAGTCAAGGTATAGATTCTCTAGTTCAAAGATTTGGGAATCTATACCTCCCAAAATTAAGTGTCTGCCCCACCATACTTTTAAGAAAGAGTATAAATACTATCTTCTACATAATCAAACTTGATTTTGTCGCTGCTGCTGTTAATTAATTTGATTTTGCTGACTGACTTCATTTTGCTGGTTTTTTTTTTGTTTGTTTTTGTTTTGGTAACACAGATAGAAGGTATGTATTCTAACTTAGCTGAGTATTTCATTTCTTCAGCTGCCATTTACTTCACCATGGCGGTGTCAATCAGAGAGCGTTCGCTACTTCGGCCACCGCTCACATATGAACTTATTCCTATAGTGAACGGCTTAAAACTTCTTAATGCTTCATTATTGTCATTCCTTTACCTTATAAATTGTATTTAATAGACTTTATAGTGAGAATAATTCAAAGAATTGAGAACTGGATTGAAGTGTTTGCCAGAAATCCATACATTTCTGTAAAAATCGTGGAAATGAGTTTAAATGAAATCCCTATGAAACTTCGAAGTTTCGCAAACATCGGTACAGCGAATCTCTCTGCGAATCCCCCCTTTTCCGTTTACTATTACATTTAAAAACGTATCGCTTATCAATTTATTTAGAGGTTTTAGAAAAGTTCGCTACACTGATTCTACATTGTTTCACTATCGCATGGTCGACGCGATATAGTACTTGAAGCAATACACGAACAACCTTAGAAATCAAATCAGCTCAATGTTGGTATTGCGGCTGGGAATTCAGTTCTCGATGAAAACGATTGATTTAAACAATTACCTGATTATTACTTTCCTGACTGCTGCATGAAGAGGCTCAAAGCCTGCTTTAACATGAGTAAAGAAATCAACGAAGTACTAGCTCCTTTTTTCTAAACGAGAAAATATGAATTTAAACATATTTTCCAAAACAGTTTCTCAGATGATGTGTAGTTGGCAAGCCAAAACAGAGCCATCTTGCCAAATTCAAGCCATTACTTCGTCCTTAAAATATCCCTCAAGAAGAAATAATTATTCACTTAACTTCATTTAGTCTGCAATGAGTATTAAACCTAAGAGACCAGCTGTGACCGTCTGTCTGAGATCTCGTCGACTCTTTTTTGCTGACCCGGTTGTTGCTGTGTCCGGATATAAAGTAATCATCCCAATTTCTGGCAGAAAGAGCATCATCTCTTTTGATCTTCGTGATACCAAGAGAGAATTAAGGAAAACGAGGTTTACCACGATTGTTCAAAAACGGTTATTGATCTATTTAAGACAAACAGACACATAGAAAACATTTAAATTGTTGACCAAAAACCTGGAAAATATCCAACATTGCCGACACTCAAACGAACCGGTTGACGGAAAGGTGTTACCCATCATGCTTTAGTGTAAAGTGCTTCTTCCCTTTTAGTCGGCCATGTAGTTTCACATAATAAATTTCAGTTGAATAATCGTCCACTACTATCTTAGATTTATCTGGAGTGCCAACAGAAAAGGCTTGGTGGGTTCAACTGACAATTGTTCGTTTTTAGTCTGGCCAATTGCAAAGATAGTCCGTACCGATTACAAAAAATCTGGCCTAACTTAATGATTTAAAGTGGGTACAAGGACAAGAAGACCATTTATGAGGATTTCGAATTTTTGCCCATTTCTTAAGGGTAACCATATGGTTTGGGGTCAAAAATTGGAAAAAAAATAATTTTTTTCTCCCCTTGTTTATGGCTAAAATGCATCAAGAAATAATACATAGCGATTATTATGAGTTGATCCGAGAGCTAAAACACCAAAGTGGTGTGCAATTTAAATAACCACCATAATCGGTTCCTTTGAACACGGTACTTTTTTGTCCCAAATACTACTCAAATGTGTTTAGATTTGGGTCAAAATTTGACAACAATTTCAAATTTATTTCTGTTTTGGCCGGTATATCTGGTTAGAACGGATGAATAAATGACATTTAGCAATAATTTAGAGTGGGTACAAGGCCAAGAAACCATATATGAGGATTTCTAGTTTTTGGCTATTTTATAAAAGGGTAAGCCTATGGTTTTGGGTCTAAAATTGAAAATTTTGAAAATTTTCTGCGCTTGCTAATGGCTAAAACACCTCAAAAACTGATATATAGCAATACTTTTGAGTAGATCCGAGGCCAAAAACGGCAAATTGATGTGCTATTTAAATAACCACCAAACTCTCTGATTTTAACCACTCTACTTTTTTGTCCGAAAAACTATTCGATTTGGGTCTGTATCTGGTCTGTATCTGGTTAGAACGGATGAAGAAATGACATTTAGCAGTGATTTAGAGTGGGTACAAGGCCAAGAAGACCATTTATAAGGATTTCTAGTTTTTGGCATTTTTCTTAAAGGGTAAGCCTATGGTTTAGAATCAAAAATTGAAAAAATTCAAAATTTGTTCTGCGCTTGTTTATGGCTAAAATACATCAACAAATGATATATAGCGATGATTTTGAGTCGATCCGTGGCCAAAAACGCAGAGTTGCTGTGCTGTTTAAATAACCACCAAAATCTGTGATTTTAACAACGGTACTTTTTTGTCCCCAAAACTAATAAAAAATCTTTGGATTTCGGTCCAAATTTGACAACCTTTTTGAATTTTTTTCTGTTTTTGCCTGTATCTGGTTAGAACGGATGAAGAAATGACATTTAGGAGTGATTTAGAGGGGGTAAAAGGCCAAGAGGACCATTTATGAGGATTTCGAGTTTTTAGCCATTTTCTTGTAAGCCTCTGGTTTAAGGTCAAAAATTGAAAAAATTTCTCCTCCGCTTGTTTATGGCTAAAACGCATCACGAAATGATATATAGCGATGATTTTGAGTCGATCCCAGGCCAGAAAGGCCAAATTGGCGTGCTATTTAAATAACAACCAAAATCTGTGATTTTAACCACGGTACATTTTTGTCCCCAAAACCACTCAAAAATCTTTGGATTTGGGTCCAAATTTGACAACTTTTGAATTTTTTTTCTCTTTTCGTCTATGACTGGTTAGAACAGATGAATAAATGACATTTAGCAGTGATTTAGAGTGGGTACAAGGCCAAGAAGACCATATATGAGGAATTCGAGTTTTTGGCCATGTTCTTAAGGGGTAAGCCTATGGTTTAGGGACAAAAGATGAAAAAATTCAAAATTTGTTCTGCCCTTGTTTATAGCTAAAATGCATTAACAAATGACATATTATAGTCATGATTTCTAGTCGATCCGAGGACAAAAACGCCAAATTGGTGTGCTATTTAAATAAGCACCAAAATCTGTGATTTTAACCACGGTACCTTTTTCTCCCCAAAACTACTCAAAAATCTGTGGATTTGGGTCCAAATTTGACAACCTTTTGAAGTTTTTTCTGTTTTGGTCTTTGTCTTGTTAGAACGGATGAAGAAATGACATTTAGCAGTGATTTAGAGTGGGTACAGGGCCAAGAAGGCCATTTATGACGATTTCCCGTTTTTAGCCATTTTCTTAAGGGGTAAGCCTATGGTTTAGGGTCAAAAATTGAAAAAATTCAAAATTTGTTCTCCGCTTGTTTATTGCTAAAATGCATCAAGAAATGAAATAAAGCGATGATTTTGAGTCGATCCGAGGCCAAAAACGCAGAGTTGGTGTGCTATTTAAATAACCACCAAAATCTGTAACTTAAACCACGGTAATTTTTTGTCCCCAAAACTACTCAAAAATCTTTGGATTTGGGTCCAAATTTGACAACTTTTTGAAGTTGTTTCGGTCTCGGTCTTTGTTTGGTTAAAACGGATGAATAAATGACATTTAGCAGTGATTTATAGTGGGTACAAGGCAAAGGAGATTATTTATGAGGTTTCGAGTTTTTGGCCATTTTCTAAGGGGTAAGCCTATGGTTTAGGGACAAAAGATGAAAAAATTCAAAATTTGTTCTGCCCTTGTTTATAGCTAAAATGCATTAAGACATGACATATAGTGATGATTTCTAGTCGATCCGAGGACAAAAACGCCAAATTGGTGTGCTATTTAAATAAGCACCAAAATCTGTGATTTTAACCACGGTACTCAACAATCTTTGGATTTGGGTCCAAATTTGACAACTTTTTGAAGTTTTTTCGGTCTCGGTCTTTGTTTGGTTAAAACGGATGAATAAATGACATTTAGCAGTGATTTAGAGTGGGTACAAGGCAAAAGAGATTATTTATGAGGTTTCGAGTTTTTGGCCATTTTCTTAAGGGGTAAGCCTATGGTTTAGGGTCAAAAATTTAAAAAATTCAAATTTTGTTCTGCGCTTCTTTATTGCTAAAATGCATCAAGAAACGAAATATAGCGATGATTTTGAGTCGATCCGAGGCCAAAAACGCAGAGTTGGTGTGCTATTTAAATAACCACCAAAATCTGTGACTTTAACCACGGTAATTTTTTGTCCCCAAAACTATTCAAAAATCTTTGGATTTGGGTCCAAATTTTACCACCTTTTGAAGCTTTTTCGTTTTTGGTCTGTGTCTGGTCAGAACGGATGAAAAAATGACATTTAGCAGTGATTTAGAGTGGCTACAAGGCAAAGAAGACCATTTATGAGGTTTCGAGTTTTTGGCCATTTTCTTAAGGGGTAAGCCTATGGTTTAGGGTCAAAAATTAAAAAAATTCAAATTTTGTTCTGCGCTTCTTTATTGCTAAAATGCATCAAGAAACGAAATATAGCGATGATTTTGAGTCGATCCGAGGCCAAAAACGCAGAGTTGGTGTGCTATTTAAATAACCACCAAAATCTGTGACTTTAACCACGGTAATTTTTTGTCCCCAAAACTATTCAAAAATCTTTGGATTTCGGTCCAAATTTTACCACCTTTTGAAGCTTTTTCGTTTTGGTCTGTGTCTGGTCAGAACGGATGAAAAAATGACATTTAGCAGTGATTTAGAGTGGCTACAAGGCAAAGGAGACCATTTATGAGGTTTCGAGTTTTTGGCCATTTTCTTAAGGGGTAAGCCTATGGTTTAGGGTCAAAAATTGAAAAAATTGAAAATCAGTTTTGAGCTTGTTTATGGCTAAAATGCATCAAGAAATGATATATAGCGATGATTTTGAGTCGATCCGAGACAAAAACCGCAGAGTTTGTGTGCTATTTAAATAACCACCAAAATCGGTGATTTTAACAACAGTACTTTTTTGTCCCCAAAACTACTCAAAAATCTTTGGATTTGGGTCCAAATTTGACAACTTTTTGAAGTTTTTTCGGTCTCGGTCTTTGTTTGGTTAAAACGGATGAATAAATGACATTTAGCAGTGATTTAGAGTGGGTACAAGGCAAAGGAGATTATTTATGAGGTTTCGACTTTTTGGCCATTTTCTTAAGGGGTAAGCCTATGGTTTAGGGACAAAAGATGAAAAAATTCAAACTTTGTTCTGCCCTTGTTTATAGCTAAAACGCATTAAGAAACGAAATATAGCGATGATTTTGAGTCGATCCGAGGCCAAAAACGCAGAGTTGGTGTGCTATTTAAATAACCACCAAAATCTGTGACTTTAACCACGGTAATTTTTTGTCCCCAAAACTACTCAAAACTCTTTGGATTTGGGTCCAAATTTTACCACCTTTTGAAGCTTTTTCGTTTTTGGTCTGTGTCTGGTCAGAACGGATGAAAAAATGACATTTAGCAGTGATTTAGAGTGGGTACAAGGCAAAAGAGACCATTTATGAGGTTTCGAGTTTTTGGCCATTTTCTTAAGGGGTAAGCCTATGCTTTAGGGTCAAAAATTTAAAAAATTCAAATATTTTTCTGCGCTTCTTTATTGCTAAAATGCATCAAGAAACGAAATATAGCGATGATTTTGAGTCGATCCGAGGCCAAAAACGCAGAGTTGGTGTGCTATTTAAATAACCACCAAAATCTGTGACTTTAACCACGGTAATTTTTTGTCCCCAAAACTACTCAAAACTCTTTGGATTTGGGTACAAATTTTACCACCTTTTGAAGCTTTTTCGTTTTTGGTCTGTGTCTGGTCAGAACGGATGAAAAAATGACATTTAGCAGTGATTTAGAGTGGGTACAAGGCAAAAGAGACCATTTATGAGGTTTCGAGTTTTTGGCCATTTTCTTAAGGGGTAAGCCTATGGTTTAGGGTCAAAAATTTAAAAAATTCAAATTTTGTTCTGCGCTTCTTTATTGCTAAAATGCATCAAGAAACGAAATATAGCGATGATTTTGAGTCGATCCGAGGCCAAAAACGCAGAGTTGGTGTGCTATTTAAATAACCACCAAAATCTGTGACTTTAACCACGGTAATTTTTTGTCCCCAAAACTATTCAAAAATCTTTGGATTTCGGTCCAAATTTTACCACCTTTTGAAGCTTTTTCGTTTTTGGTCTGTGTCTGGTCAGAACGGATGAAAAAATGACATTTAGCAGTGATTTAGAGTGGCTACAAGGCAAAGGAGACCATTTATGAGGTTTCGAGTTTTTGGCCATTTTCTTAAGGGGTAAGCCTATGGTTTAGGGTCAAAAATTGAAAAAATTGAAAATCAGTTTTGAGCTTGTTTATGGCTAAAATGCATCAAGAAATGATATATAGCGATGATTTTGAGTCGATCCGAGACAAAAACCGCAGAGTTTGTGTGCTATTTAAATAACCACCAAAATCGGTGATTTTAACAACAGTACTTTTTTGTCCCCAAAACTACTCAAAAATCTTTGGATTTGGGTCCAAATTTGACAACTTTTTGAAGTTTTTTCGGTCTCGGTCTTTGTTTGGTTAAAACGGATGAATAAATGACATTTAGCAGTGATTTAGAGTGGGTACAAGGCAAAGGAGATTATTTATGAGGTTTCGACTTTTTGGCCATTTTCTTAAGGGGTAAGCCTATGGTTTAGGGACAAAAGATGAAAAAATTCAAACTTTGTTCTGCCCTTGTTTATAGCTAAAACGCATTAAGAAACGAAATATAGCGATGATTTTGAGTCGATCCGAGGCCAAAAACGCAGAGTTGGTGTGCTATTTAAATAACCACCAAAATCTGTGACTTTAACCACGGTAATTTTTTGTCCCCAAAACTACTCAAAACTCTTTGGATTTGGGTCCAAATTTTACCACCTTTTGAAGCTTTTTCGTTTTTGGTCTGTGTCTGGTCAGAACGGATGAAAAAATGACATTTAGCAGTGATTTAGAGTGGGTACAAGGCAAAAGAGACCATTTATGAGGTTTCGAGTTTTTGGCCATTTTCTTAAGGGGTAAGCCTATGCTTTAGGGTCAAAAATTTAAAAAATTCAAATATTTTTCTGCGCTTCTTTATTGCTAAAATGCATCAAGAAACGAAATATAGCGATGATTTTGAGTCGATCCGAGGCCAAAAACGCAGAGTTGGTGTGCTATTTAAATAACCACCAAAATCTGTGACTTTAACCACGGTAATTTTTTGTCCCCAAAACTACTCAAAACTCTTTGGATTTGGGTACAAATTTTACCACCTTTTGAAGCTTTTTCGTTTTTGGTCTGTGTCTGGTCAGAACGGATGAAAAAATGACATTTAGCAGTGATTTAGAGTGGGTACAAGGCAAAAGAGACCATTTATGAGGTTTCGAGTTTTTGGCCATTTTCTTAAGGGGTAAGCCTATGCTTTAGGGTCAAAAATTAAAAAAATTCAAATTTTGTTCTGCGCTTCTTTATTGCTAAAATGCATCAAGAAACGAAATATAGCGATGATTTTGAGTCGATCCGAGGCCAAAAACGCAGAGTTGGTGTGCTATTTAAATAACCACCAAAATCTGTGACTTTAACCACGGTAATTTTTTGTCCCCAAAACTACTCAAAACTCTTTGGATTTCGGTCCTAATTTTACCACCTTTTGAAGCTTTTTCGTTTTTGGTCTGTGTCTGGTCAGAACGGATGAAAAAATGACATTTAGCAGTGATTTAGAGTGGGTACAAGGCAAAAGAGACCATTTATGAGGTTTCGAGTTTTTGGCCATTTTCTTAAGGGGTAAGCCTATGGTTTAGGGTCAAAAATTGAAAAAATTGAAAATCAGTTTTGAGTTTTTTTATGGCTAAAATGCATCAAGAAATGATATATAGCGATGATTTTGAGTCGATCCGAGGCCAAAACCGCAGAGTTAGTGTGCTGTTTAAATAACCACCAAAATCGGTGATTTTAACAACAGTACTTTTTTGTCCCCAAAACTACTGAAAAATCTTTGGATTTGGGTCCAAATTTGACAACTTTTTGAAGTTGTTTCGGTCTCGGTCTTTGTTTGGTTAAAACGGATGAATAAATGACATTTAGCAGTGATTTAGAGTGGGTACAATGCAAAGGAGATTATTTATGAGGTTTCGAGTTTTTAGCCATTTTCTTAAGGGATAAGCCTATTGTTTAGGGACAAAAGATGAAAAAATTCAAAATTTGTTCTGCCCTTGTTTCTAGCTAAAATGCATTAAGACATGACATATAGTGATGATTTCTAGTCGATCCGAGGACAAAAACGCCAAATTGGTGTGCTATTTAAATAAGCACCAAAATCTGTGATTTTAACCACGATACTTTTTTCTCCCCAAAACTACTCAAAAATCTGTGGATTTGGGTCCAAATTTCACAACCTTTTGAAGTTTTTTCTGTTTTGGTCTGTGTCTTGTTAGAACGGATGAAGAAATGACATTTAGCAGTTATTTAGAGTGGGTACAGGGCCAAGAAGGCCATTTATGACGATTTCGCGTTTTTAGCCATTTTCTTAATGGGTAAGCCTATGGTTTAGGGTCAAAAATTGAAAAAATTCAAAATTTGTTCTGCGCTTGTTTATTGCTAAAATGCATCAAGAAACGAAATATAGCGATGATTTTGAGTCGATCCGAGGCCAAAAACGCAGAGTTGGTGTGCTATTTAAATAACCACCAAAATCTGTGACTTTAACCACGGTAATTTTTTGTCCCCAAAACTATTCAAAAATCTTTGGATTTCGGTCCAAATTTTACCACCTTTTGAAGCTTTTTCGTTTTTGGTCTGTGTCTGGTCAGAACGGATGAAAAAATGACATTTAGCAGTGATTTAGAGTGGCTACAAGGCAAAGGAGACCATTTATGAGGTTTCGAGTTTTTGGCCATTTTCTTAAGGGGTAAGCCTATGGTTTAGGGTCAAAAATTGAAAAAATTGAAAATCAGTTTTGAGCTTGTTTATGGCTAAAATGCATCAAGAAATGATATATAGCGATGATTTTGAGTCGATCCGAGGCCAAAACCGCAGAGTTAGTGTGCTGTTTAAATAACCACCAAAATCGGTGATTTTAACAACAGTACTTTTTTGTCCCCAAAACTACTCAAAAATCTTTGGATTTGGGTCCAAATTTGACAACTTTTTGAAGTTTTTTCGGTCTCGGTCTTTGTTTGGTTAAAACGGATGAATAAATGACATTTAGCAGTGATTTAGAGTGGGTACAAGGCAAAGGAGATTATTTATGAGGTTTCGAGTTTTTGGCCATTTTCTTAAGGGGTAAGCCTATGGTTTAGGGACAAAAGATGAAAAAATTCAAACTTTGTTCTGCCCTTGTTTATAGCTAAAACGCATTAAGAAACGAAATATAGCGATGATTTTGAGTCGATCCGAGGCCAAAAACGCAGAGTTGGTGTGCTATTTAAATAACCACCAAAATCTGTGACTTTAACCACGGTAATTTTTTGTCCCCAAAACTACTCAAAACTCTTTGGATTTGGGTCCAAATTTTACCACCTTTTGAAGCTTTTTTCGTTTTTGGTCTGTGTCTGGTCAGAACGGATGAAAAAATGACATTTAGCAGTGATTTAGAGTGGGTACAAGGCAAAAGAGACCATTTATGAGGTTTCGAGTTTTTGGCCATTTTCTTAAGGGGTAAGCCTATGCTTTAGGGTCAAAAATTTAAAAAATTCAAATATTTTTCTGCGCTTCTTTATTGCTAAAATGCATCAAGAAACGAAATATAGCGATGATTTTGAGTCGATCCGAGGCCAAAAACGCAGAGTTGGTGTGCTATTTAAATAACCACCAAAATCTGTGACTTTAACCACGGTAATTTTTTGTCCCCAAAACTACTCAAAACTCTTTGGATTTGGGTACAAATTTTACCACCTTTTGAAGCTTTTTCGTTTTTGGTCTGTGTCTGGTCAGAACGGATGAAAAAATGACATTTAGCAGTGATTTAGAGTGGGTACAAGGCAAAAGAGACCATTTATGAGGTTTCGAGTTTTTGGCCATTTTCTTAAGGGGTAAGCCTATGCTTTAGGGTCAAAAATTTAAAAAATTCAAATTTTGTTCTGCGCTTCTTTATTGCTAAAATGCATCAAGAAACGAAATATAGCGATGATTTTGAGTCGATCCGAGGCCAAAAACGCAGAGTTGGTGTGCTATTTAAATAACCACCAAAATCTGTGACTTTAACCACGGTAATTTTTTGTCCCCAAAACTACTCAAAACTCTTTGGATTTCGGTCCTAATTTTACCACCTTTTGAAGCTTTTTCGTTTTTGGTCTGTGTCTGGTCAGAACGGATGAAAAAATGACATTTAGCAGTGATTTAGAGTGGGTACAAGGCAAAAGAGACCATTTATGAGGTTTCGAGTTTTTGGCCATTTTCTTAAGGGGTAAGCCTATGGTTTAGGGTCAAAAATTGAAAAAATTGAAAATCAGTTTTGAGTTTTTTTATGGCTAAAATGCATCAAGAAATGATATATAGCGATGATTTTGAGTCGATCCGAGGCCAAAACCGCAGAGTTAGTGTGCTGTTTAAATAACCACCAAAATCGGTGATTTTAACAACAGTACTTTTTTGTCCCCAAAACTACTGAAAAATCTTTGGATTTGGGTCCAAATTTGACAACTTTTTGAAGTTGTTTCGGTCTCGGTCTTTGTTTGGTTAAAACGGATGAATAAATGACATTTAGCAGTGATTTAGAGTGGGTACAATGCAAAGGAGATTATTTATGAGGTTTCGAGTTTTTAGCCATTTTCTTAAGGGATAAGCCTATTGTTTAGGGACAAAAGATGAAAAAATTCAAAATTTGTTCTGCCCTTGTTTCTAGCTAAAATGCATTAAGACATGACATATAGTGATGATTTCTAGTCGATCCGAGGACAAAAACGCCAAATTGGTGTGCTATTTAAATAAGCACCAAAATCTGTGATTTTAACCACGATACTTTTTTCTCCCCAAAACTACTCAAAAATCTGTGGATTTGGGTCCAAATTTCACAACCTTTTGAAGTTTTTTCTGTTTTGGTCTGTGTCTTGTTAGAACGGATGAAGAAATGACATTTAGCAGTTATTTAGAGTGGGTACAGGGCCAAGAAGGCCATTTATGACGATTTCGCGTTTTTAGCCATTTTCTTAATGGGTAAGCCTATGGTTTAGGGTCAAAAATTGAAAAAATTCAAAATTTGTTCTGCGCTTGTTTATTGCTAAAATGCATCAAGAAACGAAATATAGCGATGATTTTGAGTCGATCCGAGGCCAAAAACGCAGAGTTGGTGTGCTATTTAAATAACCACCAAAATCTGTGACTTTAACCACGGTAATTTTTTGTCCCCAAAACTATTCAAAAATCTTTGGATTTCGGTCCTAATTTTACCACCTTTTGAAGCTTTTTCGTTTTTGGTCTGTGTCTGGTCAGAACGGATGAAAAAATGACATTTAGCAGTGATTTAGAGTGGCTACAAGGCAAAGGAGACCATTTATGAGGTTTCGAGTTTTTGGCCATTTTCTTAAGGGGTAAGCCTATGGTTTAGGGTCAAAAATTGAAAAAATTGAAAATCAGTTTTGAGCTTGTTTATGGCTAAAATGCATCAAGAAATGATATATAGCGATGATTTTGAGTCGATCCGAGGCCAAAACCGCAGAGTTAGTGTGCTGTTTAAATAACCACCAAAATCGGTGATTTTAACAACAGTACTTTTTTGTCCCCAAAACTACTCAAAAATCTTTGGATTTGGGTCCAAATTTGACAACTTTTTGAAGTTGTTTCGGTCTCGGTCTTTGTTTGGTTAAAACGGATGAATAAATGACATTTAGCAGTGATTTAGAGTGGGTACAAGGCAAAGGAGATTATTTATGAGGTTTCGACTTTTTGGCCATTTTCTTAAGGGGTAAGCCTATGGTTTAGGGACAAAAGATGAAAAAATTCAAAATTTGTTCTGCCCTTGTTTATAGCTAAAATGCATTAAGAAACGAAATATAGCGATGATTTTGAGTCGATCCGAGGCCAAAAACGCAGAGTTGGTGTGCTATTTAAATAACCACCAAAATCTGTGACTTTAACCACGGTAATTTTTTGTCCCCAAAACTACTCAAAACTCTTTGGATTTCGGTCCTAATTTTACCACCTTTTGAAGCTTTTTCGTTTTTGGTCTGTGTCTGGTCAGAACGGATGAAAAAATGACATTTAGCAGTGATTTAGAGTGGGTACAAGGCAAAAGAGACCATTTATGAGGTTTCGAGTTTTTGGCCATTTTCTTAAGGGGTAAGCCTATGGTTTAGGGTCAAAAATTGAAAAAATTGAAAATCAGTTTTGAGTTTGTTTATGGCTAAAATGCATCAAGAAATGATATATAGCGATGATTTTGAGTCGATCCGAGGCCAAAACCGCAGAGTTAGTGTGCTGTTTAAATAACCACCAAAATCGGTGATTTTAACAACAGTACTTTTTTGTCCCCAAAACTACTCAAAAATCTTTGGATTTGGGTCCAAATTTGACAACTTTTTGAAGTTTTTTCGGTCTCGGTCTTTGTTTGGTTAAAACGGATGAATAAATGACATTTAGCAGTGATTTAGAGTGGGTACAAGGCAAAGGAGATTATTTATGAGGTTTCGACTTTTTGGCCATTTTCTTAAGGGGTAAGCCTATGGTTTAGGGACAAAAGATGAAAAAATTCAAAATTTGTTCTGCCCTTGTTTATAGCTAAAATGCATTAAGACATGACATATAGTGATGATTTCTAGTCGATCCGAGGACAAAAACGCCAAATTGGTGTGCTATTTAAATAAGCACCAAAATCTGTGATTTTAACCACGATACTTTTTTCTCCCCAAAACTACTCAAAAATCTGTGGATTTGGGTCCAAATTTCACAACCTTTTGAAGTTTTTTCTGTTTTGGTCTGTGTCTTGTTAGAACGGATGAAGAAATGACATTTAGCAGTTATTTAGAGTGGGTACAGGGCCAAGAAGGCCATTTATGACGATTTCGCGTTTTTAGCCATTTTCTTAATGGGTAAGCCTATGGTTTAGGGTCAAAAATTGAAAAAATTCAAAATTTGTTCTGCGCTTGTTTATTGCTAAAATGCATCAAGAAACGAAATATAGCGATGATTTTGAGTCGATCCGAGGCCAAAAACGCAGAGTTGGTGTGCTATTTAAATAACCACCAAAATCTGTGACTTTAACCACGGTACTTTTTTGTCCCCAAAACTACTCAAAACTCTTTGGATTTCGGTCCAAATTTTACCACCTTTTGAAGCTTTTTCGTTTTTGGTCTGTGTCTGGTCAGAACGGATGAAAAAATGACATTTAGCAGTGATTTAGAGTGGGTACAAGGCAAAGGAGACCATTTATGAGGTTTCGAGTTTTTGGCCATTTTCTGAAGGGGTAAGCCTATGGTTTAGGGTCAAAAATTGAAAAAATTGAAAATCAGTTTTGAGTTTGTTTATGGCTAAAATGCATCAAGAAATGATATATAGCGATGATTTTGAGTCGATCCGAGGCCAAAACCGCAGAGTTAGTGTGCTGTTTAAATAACCACCAAAATCGGTGATTTTAACAACAGTACTTTTTTGTCCCCAAAACTACTCAAAAATCTTTGGATTTGGGTCCAAATTTGACAACTTTTTGAAGTTGTTTCGGTCTCGGTCTTTGTTTGGTTAAAACGGATGAATAAATGACATTTAGCAGTGATTTAGAGTGGGTACAAGGCAAAGGAGATTATTTATGAGGTTTCGAGTTTTTAGCCATTTTCTTAAGGGGTAAGCCTATGGTTTAGGGACAAAAGATGAAAAAATTCAAAATTTGTTCTGCCCTTGTTTATAGCTAAAATGCATTAAGAAATGACATATAGTGATGATTTCTAGTCGATCCGAGGACAAAAACGCCAAATTGGTGTGCTATTTAAATAAGCACCAAAATCTGTGATTTTAACCACGGTACTTTTTTCTCCCAAAACTACTCAAAAATCTGTGGATTTGGGGCCAAATTTCACAACCTTTTGAAGTTTTTTCTGTTTTTGTCTGTGTCTTGTTAGAACGGATGAAGAAATGACATTTAGCAGTGATTTAGAGTCGGTACAGGGCCAAGAAGGCCATTTATGACGATTTCGCGTTTTTAGCCATTTTCTTAAGGGGTAAGCCTATGGTTTAGGGTCAAAAATTGAAAAAATTGAAAATCAGTTTTGAGCTTGTTTATGGCTAAAATGCATCAAGAAATGATATATAGCGATGATTTTGAGTCGATCCGAGGCCAAAACCGCAGAGTTAGTGTGCTGTTTAACTAACCACCAAAATCGATTATTTTAACAACAGTACTTTTTGTCCCCAAAACTACTCAAAAATCTGTGAAGTTGGGTCCAAATTTGACAACTTTTTGAAGTTTTTTCGGTCTCGGTCTTTGTTTGGTTAAAACGGATGAATAAATGACATTTAGCAGTGATTTAAAGTGGGTACAAGGCCAAGAGGACCATTTATGTGGATTTCGAGTTTTTGGCCATTTGAAAAAATTCAAAATTTGTTCTGCGCTTGTTCATGGCTAAAATGCATCAAGAAATGATATATATCGATTATTTTGAGTCGATCCGAGGTAAAAAAGGCCAAATTGGTATGCTATTTAAATAACCACCAACATCTGTGATTTTAACCACGGTACCTTTTTGTCCTCAAAACAACTAAAAAAATCTTTGGATTTGTGTCCAAATTTGACAACCTTTTGAAGTTTTTTCTGTTTTGGTCTGTGTCTGGTTAGAACGGATGAAATGACATTTAGCAGTGATTTAGAGTGGGTACAAGGCGAAGAAGACCATTTATGAGGATTTCGAATTTTTGGCCATTTTCTTAAGGGGTAAGCCTATGGTTTAGGGTCAAAAATTTAAAAAATTCAAATTTTGTTCTGCGCTTGTTTATCACTAAAATGCATCAAGATATGATATATAGCGATGATTTTGAATCGATCCGAGGCCAAACATGAGCAGTTGGTGTGCTGTTTAAATCACCACCAAAATCGGTGATTTTAAAAACGGTACTTTTTTGTCCCCAAAACTACTCAAAAAATCTTTGGATTTGGGTCCAAATTTGACAATCTTTTGAAGTTTTTAAATTTTTGTTTGTGTCCGGTTCAAACGGATGAAGAAATGACATTCAGCAGTGATTTAGAATGGGTACAAGGCCAAGAAGACCATTTATGAGGATTTCGAGTTTTTTGCCATTTTCTTAAGGGGTAAGTCTATGGTTAAGGGTCAAAAATTAAAAAATTGCAAAATTTGTTCTGCGCTTGTTTATGGCTAAAACGCATCAAGAAATGAAATATAGCGATGATTTTGAGTCGATCCCAGGCCAAAAACGCAGAGTTAGTGTGCTGTTTAAATAACCACCAAAATCTGTGATTTTAACCACGGTAATTTTTTGTCCCCAAAACTACTCAAAAATCTTTGGATTTCGGTCTAAATTTTACCACCTTTTGAAGCTTTTTCGTTTTTGGTCTATGTCTGGTCAGAACGGATGAAAAAATGACATTTAGCAGTGATTTAGAGTGGCTACAAGGCAAAGGAGACCATTTATGAGGTTTCGAGTTTTTGGCCATTTTCTTAAGGGGTAAGCCTATGGTTTAGGGTCAAAAATTGAAAAAATTGAAAATCAGTTTTGAGCTTGTTTATGGCTAAAATGCATCAAGAAATGATATATAGCGATGATTTTGAGTCGATCCGAGACCAAAACCGCAGAGTTAGTGTGCTGTTTAAATAACCACCAAAATCGGTGATTTTAACAACGATACTTTTTTGTCCCCAAAACTACTCAAAAATCTTTGGATTTCGGTCTAAATTTGACAACCTTTTTGAAGTTTTTTTCTGTTTTCTTCTGTGTCTGGTTAGAACGGATGAAGAAATGACATTTAGGAGTGATTTAAAGTGGGTACAAGGTCAAGAGGACCATTTATGAGGATTTCGAGTTTTTGGCCATTTTCTTAAGAGGTAAGCCTATGCTTTAGGGTCAAAAATTGAAAAAATTCAAAATTTGTTCTACGCTTGTTTATGGCTAAAATGCATCAAGAAATGATATATAGCGATGATTTTGAGTCGATCCTAGGCCAGAAACGGCAAATTGGTGTGCTATTTAAATAACCACCAAAATCTGTGATTTTAACCACGGTACATTTTTGTCCCCAAAACTACTCAAAAATCTTTGGATTTGGGTCCAAATTTGACAACCTTTTAAAGTTTTTTTCGTTTTTGGTCTGTGTCTGGTTAGAACGGATGAAGAAATGACATTTAGGAGTGATTTAGAGTTGGTACAAGGCCAAGAAGACCATTTATGAGGATTTCGAGTTTTTGGCCAATTTCTTAAGGGTTAAGCCTATGGTTTAGGGTCAGAAATTGAAAATTTGGAAATTTTTTCTGTGCTTGTTTATCACTAAAATACATCAAAAAATGATGTATAGCGAGTGGATCCCAGGCCAAAAACGCCAAATTAGTGTAATATTTAAATAACGACCAAAATCTGTGATTTTAACCACGGTACTTTTTTGTCCCAAAAAGTACTCAAAAATCTTTGGATTTTTTTCTGTTTTGGTCCGTATCCGCTTGGGAAAATAAACATCGCTATATATCATTTCCTGATGCAAAATTGCCAAAAACTCGAAATCCTCATAAATGGTATTGTTGGCCTTGTACCCACTCTAAATATTTCCTGAATGTCATTTCTACATCCGTTCCAACCAGATAAAGACCAAAAGAGTCCTTTTTTGTCCCCAAAACTACTCCAAATTTGACAACCTTTTGAAGTTTTTTCTGTTTTTGTCTTTATCTGGTTAGAACGGATGAAGAAATGACATTTAGCAATGATTAAGAGTGGGTACAAGGTGAAAAAGACCATTTATGTGGATTTCGAGTTTTTGGTCATTTTTTTAAGGGGTAACCCTCTGGTTTGGGGTCAAAAATTGAAGAATTTGAAAAATTTTTCTCTGCATGTTTATGGCTAAAATGCATCATGATATGATATATAGCCATGATTTTGTGTGGATTCGAGTCCAAAAACGCCATATAGGTGTGCTATTTAAATAACCACCAAAATCTTTTTTTTTTCCACGGTACTTTTTTTTTTCCAAAAAACTACTCAAAAATCTTTGAATTCGGGTCCAAATTGGACAAGCTTTTCAAGTTTTTTGCTGTTTTGGTCTGTATCTGGTTAGAACAGATGAAGAAATGACATTTAGCAATGAGTTAGAGTGGTTAAAACGCAAAGAAGACCATTTATGTGGATTTGGAGATTTTGGACAATTTTCTTAAGGTTTTTCTATGGTTTTGGCGCAAAAATTTAAAAATTTGAAAAAAATTTTCTACGCTAATTTATGGCTAAAATGGATCAAGAAATGATATATAGGGATGATTTTGACTGGATGCGAGGACAAGAACGGCAAATTGGTGCGCTATTTAAATAACGACCAAAATCTGTGATTTTAACCACTGTACTTTCTTCTCCCAAAAACTTCTCAAAAATCTTTGTATTTGGGTCGAAATTTGACAACCTTTTCAATTTCTTACTGTTTTGGTCTCTATCTGGTTAGAACGGATGAAGAAATTACATTTAGGAATTATTTGGAGTGGGTACAAGGCCAAAAGTACCATATATGAGGATTTCGAGATTTTGGCCATTTTCTTATGGGGTGAGCCTATGGTTTGGGGTCAAAAATTGAAAAATTTGAAACATTTTTTTTGCGCTTGTTCATGCCTAAAGTGCATCAAAAAATGATATATAGCAATGATTTTGAGTGGATCCGAGGCCAAAAACGCCAAGTTGGTGTGCTGTTTAAAGTGGGTACAAGGCCAAGATGACCATTGGCCATTTAAGGGGTTAGCCTATGGTCTTGGGTCAAAAATTTAAAAATTAGAAAATTTTTTTGGCGCGTGTTTATGGATAAAATGCATCAACAAATAATATATAGCGATTATTTTGAGTGGATCCGAGGCGGAAAACGCCAAATTGGTGTGCTATTTAAATAACCACCAAAGTGTGTCAATTTAACCACGGTACTTTTTTCTCCCTAAAACTAGTCAAAAATCTTTGGATTTGTGTCCAAATTTAAGAACCGTTCCAAGTTTTATTCTGTTTTGGTCTGTGTCTGGTTAGAACGGGTGAAGAAATGACATTTAGCAATGAAATAGAGTGGGCACAAGGCCAAGAAGACCATTTATGAGGATTTCGAGTTTTTGGCCATTCTCTTAAGGGGTGAGCCTATGGTTTTGGGTCAAAAATTGAAAAGTTTGAAAATTTTTTCTTCGCTTATTTATGGCTAAAATGATATATAGCGATGATTTTGATTGGATCCGAGGCCAAAAACGCCAAATTGCAATTGGTGTGCTATTTAAATAACCACCAAAATCTGTAATTTTAACCATGTTAAATTTTTGTCCCAAATCCTACTCAAATGGGTTTGGGTTTGGGTCAAAATGTTAGAACTTTTTCCTTTTTTTCTTTTTGGGTTTGATTGTGTTGAGAAGGGATAAAGAGAAAATATTTAGCAATGATTTAGAGTGGATAAAAGGCCAAGAAGATCATTTATGATGATTTCGAGTTTTAGGCCATTTTCTTAAGGGGTAAGCCTATTGTTTTGGGTAAAAAATTGGAAGAATTTAGAAAAATTTTCTGCGCTTGATAATGGCTAAAATGCATCCAGAAATGATATATAGCGATGATTTTTAGTCGATTTTATTCCAAAAACACCAAATAAGTGTGCTTCTTAAATAACCACCAAAATCGTCTCTTTTAACCACAGTACTTTTTTGTCCCAAAAACTACTTAAATGTGTTTGGATTTGGGTCAAAATGTGACAAACTTTTAAATATTTTTCTGTTTTTGTTTGTTTCTTGTTAGAACTGATGAAGAAACGATATTCAGCAATGATTTAGAAACCATTTTTGAGGTTTTCGATTTTTTTGTGTGTGTTTGTGTGTCTCTCGTTAGAACGGATGAAGGAATAATATTTAGCAATGATTTAGAGTGGTTACAAGGCCAAATAGACCATTGGCGAGGATTTCGAATTTTTGGCCTTTTTCTGGGGGTTTTTTGGGTCAAGATTTGGAAAAAAAATTGTAATTTTTTCTGCGCTTGATAATGGGTAAAATGCATTAAGAAATGATATATAGGGATGATTTTGAGTCGATCCGAGGTCAAAAACACCAAATTGGTGTGCTATTTAAATAACCACCAAAATCTGTTCTTTTAACCACGGTACTATTTTGTCCCAAAAACTACTCAAATGTGTTCGGATTTGGGTCAAAATATGACAACCTTTTAAAGTTTTTTCTGTTTTGGTTTGTGTCTGGTTAGAACGGATGAAGAAATGATATTTATCAATGATTTAGATGAGAATTTCGTCATAGTAGCACTTTAAGTTCACCTTCGACCTTCACGTTGTCTTATCCTTTGGAGTCTACAATTGAATTAACTGAAAACTTCTTTTGAGCCACATAAACCAGTCAGAAGATAACACAGGTTACTAGAGGAGTATTTGTTATCAAATTTGTGTTCTGCCAGTGTTAATTTGCCGTTGTAGCTTGATCACCTCGATCACCAGCTAAAGCTTCCGCCATCGTGACACTTTCTTCTTCTAGGTCCCAGTCTGCACTCAGACGTTCAGTTGACATGAGGATGATAAGTAGTGAAGAGTGGGAAAAGGCGATAAGTTTGTGTACAGCACACAAACAACGTGAAAAAATACTTTTATTTGGAAGACGTAGCTTCAATTTTTCTGTTTTACAAATGGACGGTGTCACATGATTAAGATTAGTTCGAGTACTTTTTTAATTGCCTTTTTTCCCAGGCGAGATTATTCAGGAAAATATTCGCAATATTTTTCAATATTTAACCCTGATTATTTTGGGATTTTTTGTGTGAGTTAGACTGAGAACGTCCGCAAAATGCGAGAATGACGTAGAATATCAGTTCTGATCACTGAAAAAGGTGAAAGCTACAACGATAAACTTATGACTGTGAAGAGTTGCCACAACAAAATCAAGTTACAAAATTTGGTGGTGTTTCTTTCAAAATTAAACAAAAAAACTAACAAACGTTTAAAGTCATCGTGGACACTTGGCGGAACATTTTTCCAGGCATAAATAGTTTTGAAATTGCTGCTCAATAATGCAAAGAACCTTGTCCACTAGTCTGTCTGTGCGTTCACACTAGGTTAGAAACGTACGTTGCCTGATCAAGGAGACATTTGGTTTGGCACAATATTAATGATTCATATGAGTAAGTTTTCTGGGCGTTAAAAACCTCATTAACAACGCCTTAAAAGAAGCTGAAAAAAAAACGTCTAACATGTACCTGTCTACGATAATACGTGCCATGTTAACCATTGCTTCTTTTCGCAAGTAAACTCACCTCCACGAATGGTATGTGTGAGCACGATTTACCCTGACAAACACGAAAACTATTTCTTAAGGACTTTCCTCATCAAACCTAATACTTTGAACAAATCAAGTCCAGAGTGCTGCTCTTGGGGCACTTTTTTATAAAAGCCCATTAAAAAACTGAAACAAAAATTTCGTTTAGTCAGTTGTTTATTTACCCTTGTACCTACACATAGTACCTTTTAAATTAATTAACTAAGCCATAATTTTAGTATTGCGGTTTATTGGTCTATATTACTTTGCGTGAAACCGAGTTTTTAATTTATTTAAGCTGTTAATTTCTTCTTTTCCTCAAAAGACGCACGTTCAAATGTGCCCCTTATTCATGGTCTAGATACATTAATAACTCAATTAATAACTCAATTAATAACTCAATTAAAAAAAAACAAGCAAATAATTTGAAACTTTATGGTTTGCTACTCATATATAATAAACAAAAACATGATAAAACCACTTTTTTAACTTAGGAAATTGCATCATTAAATATTGGGTTGCATGAAGAATCACTTTGATTTTCCATTTCATGAAATGAACTATGGCTACAAAATCTCTCTCCTCAGCAGAGACTCCCTAGGGGAGGGGAAGGTGGGAATAGAGTGGAGGAGGCGAGCGGGGAACGATGGGAAGAGTGCTCCCCAGACTCCGAACTACCAGCCAACGCGGGCAAGGCAGCACGAAAGAGACCTCTCCGGAGGAGAGAAGTACGAAATGGCAACTCATATTTAGAGTCAGAGATCTGGAGTCTTATTTTTGAATGGACGATTCTTATCAAAATAAACGACTCAGAAACAGTACTTTCTGTTTGCATGCTGAAGCATTTCTAACATGAAGAATGTCAGAGCCATATGAGGCAATCGAGGCACTTGCCTCGGCGAAAAGTTTGCATTTTCGGTATTTTTTCCTTATTGTGTGCGTCGTACGAAAAATGTAAACAAGCTCTCTCACTGAGTCTGGTTTCACAGTTGCTTAAGCATTTTTATTTTTGATACATTAACTGAAAAATAATAAATGAATATTAAAAGTTTTTTTTCTCTTTCTGCCGGCATTGCCTCGGTAATGAATTTTCCTCTGACTACGGGCCAGAGTATGTTGAGTTTGAAAATAAAATCTTCACTGGAGTGATCGATCAAACGTTGACTGTGGGCAGGTGCAGTTCACTGTGTTGTACAAGGTAGTCTTAATTTTTCATTCAGCTGGGATGAGTGAAATCCTTCTAATCAGTTTGATAACTCGAATAAGAGCTTTTGAGTTCTACTGTGGTTCTGTTAGCAATGCTATACAAACTTTGACAGTGATTGTTTAGTCCAAAGTGATGGTTAAAATCCTAAAGTGATTGGAGTAATGATTTTTAAGTCTTACTTCCATGCTGTTGATTATGGTTCACAAGGTGCTCCCAATTTTCAGCCTGCTGACCGTGGCCAGGTTAAGTGTAATCAGCTATACTGAAAGCTTTGAAACTCTTCTATGCCACGGTCAGTTAAGGTGGTTCACGTGTTTTTTAAAGTGCACCTAACCCCAAAAAATTGTTTTCGCTTAAATAAATCTTTGCACCTGTACGAAAGGTATTGCGCCGTTTTGAGCCTTTTAAAACCAAATATTGACTTTTTATAGGCTGCAAAAGTTACGAAATTTAGCCATCCTCTGTCCCACGACCGAGCTAGTAAGGGGCATGGGTCTATTCCTTACCTGACGTCACAAACCGATTTCCATCGCATTAAGTCTTTGTAAACATGCATTCAAAGCAGTTTGTGACGTCATGTAAGGAATAGACCCATGCCCCTTACTAGCTCGGTCGTGGGACAGATGATTCGTAACTTTTACAGCCTATAAAAAGACTAGATTTGGTTTAAAAAGGCGCAAAAAGGCACAGTGTGTTTCGAACAGGTGTAAAGATTTATTTAAGCGAAAAAAATATTTTGGGGTTAGGTGCACTTTAAGTCTGCAGACAAAATCCTAAAGTGTAACCATTCAAAAGAGAACAGTTTTTGCCATTTATGTCCAACTCACGTTTAACTGCTTTGTGTGGAGCGTGAGAGAACGGAAAAGACAGTCGAGATTAAAACTTTCCAGCAAAAGGGTTAAAATCCAAAGTTTTAAAATCCAAAGGTTTAAAATCCAATACTGATTGTAATCCCGGCAGCTTGCTCTGTTGTTTTTTCTCCTCTTTTTGCTCCTCTTTGTCTGTTCGATACATTTGATTCAGCTCCTTTATTGCGTCTGTTTGCTCTTTTAGCAAATTGTACACCTTGTCCATTCTAGCAGAAAGAAATCAATAACTTAAATTAATTGTTGAAGTAGGCGCATTTTAAGCAACCGGCCACTGGTGGGCCCTGTAATGAACGCAATAGCTCTTTTGGTTGATTAGAAAAGCCAAAACAGATGATCATTTTTTTTCTGGATTATTTCAAAATGAAAAAAAATTATCACTAACTAAACTCTTACTATTATTATTTCTTCCTTATGTTCTATGTCCTCTTACAGGTTCTTACTCTACTCGTGTAAATGCTAGCACCTATTTATTTACTTATTTATTTATTTATTTATTTTTATTTTATTTTATTTTTTAGATATTTACTTATTTAGTTATTTATGTATTTCTTTTTTTCACTTGATTTACCAATAATCTATTTTGCTAAATTTGATCGTAAGTTACACAACCCGCCTCGATTAGCTTTGCTACATGCGGGTTGTGTATTTCTCTAAATTTTATATTTTAAATTATTGAAATAAAGTCATATGTCATAAGTGATTTCGTTGGCTTCTTAACAAAATCTGCAAAGGCCGTGGCAATTTGAGAAACTCGAAACAACAATACTAACGCTCGAATACAACTTCTTGCCTTCTTGATCATGACTTCGCGTATTTTTATAAATCTATTGGATCATGAAAAACGTTATCAGTTTAGTGCACAAATTCTTAGTGCTCGAGAACCATGCATCAGTTACAGACCTTTTCTCGTGTTGTTCAAGCTTTCCAATAATTTGCTGCATTCCGGGTGAAATGTCTCCCTCTTCTTCAACTTCGTCCGATTCTGGTTTGCCGAACGAAACAAACAGATCCGTCACCTGAAGAAAAGAAAATATGGTCATTTATATAATAACCAAAGTCAATTCGCGCGCCCTGATTGGTAAATCAGCTATGGTTTATCGTACCAGTAAACTCATGGAAATAGGCGATTTCCGAATTACCTTTGGCCTCTTTCTCAAAGCGAGGCCTGGTGCTCAACCATTCATATGAAAATGAGTTTAATTTGCATGTGAATGGAAACTAATTTTCATACGAGAAGATGAGCACCAGGACTCGCTTTGAAAAAGAGACCAAAGGTAATTCGGAAATGGCCTATTTCGCGCGTCTTCTGAATTATTCGTAAATCACTCGCCTGCGGCTCATGATTTACGAATTCTTGGAGTGTTCTTCCAACATCCCGCGTGGTTTATCAGCCTATAAACCATATGCATAGAAAATTGTGGTGTATTGCTTAATTATACTATGTAAAAGAAAATATACAGCCAGTCAGATCGCAGGAAGGTCGTCGTCTATTCTTCAGTATTCCCTGCAACCGACTTTCACATTCTCTACTTGAGTTCACGTTGATTGCTGATGGGCCTTTACATGTGTTTTCAATTCTGTTGCATAGTATACAATAGCTATGCAAAGCCTTCCCGTGATACACCATAGAACATCCCCCTTGCCATGTTAATTTTCTTGATATATGTATGTGTCGTGGTTCAATTTTATCCCTGGTTTAATTTTTATTTTCTTTTGTTCTTGTGTATGGAAAGATTAAAAGGAAAATAAAAATTGAACCAAGGATAAAATTGAACCACACCACATATGAATACACTCGTCTATAGCTGAAGCCTTGTATGTATACCAAGAACATACAAGTAGCTAGCTCATAGAATATACCATGATATACCCCCAAAAGCCATTGCATAACAGTTTCTTTCTGTAAGACATTCAGGTCTGTAATGCGCTCGTGAGCAATAGTTCCTTTGAATCACGTCACATAATTTTACAGGACACTATGTTATGGATAATAAATGAGAAAGAAAGCTAGGAGACGAAAGAACGTGATCGGAGTAGTTACAGACCAATGTTGAGCCACCGAGCATTAAAGCTGCTGGAGGCAACATCCTGGTCTGTCTTTGAACAAAATCGCCCCACCCCCACCCCCACCCCCACCTTCCTTCCCCCGTCCCCGCCAGAAATAAAAAAGAAAAAAATTCAAGTATTACTATCGCAAAGCTGCGAGTAGTTAACGAACGATTTCATTGAAAAGAAACATTTTTTACGAATGATATAGATATTTATTTTTCAGCAAATTCAGTTTAACTTATGAAGACTAGTGGCCCAAGCAGTAGTGGCGATCATAATTACCTTGGTTTTCAATGGTTTGGCGTGGTTTGGATGTTCCGAGTAGCTGTTCACCTGAACATGTTTGAGGATAAACTTGGGCATTGAACGCTCAATGTCCAAAAGTAACTGAACCTGGAAAAACATCACAAGAAAATCAGTTAGGAGAGTGATGAATGCCTCTTCTGTGGGAAATTTACACTTCTCTGTGGCTATGTTATTTAGCTTTATTTCATTTACTAAGAAATTAAGG
>JAEMWC010000312.1:432500-477500 GCA_016490735.1 Pachyseris speciosa | reverse complement strand
AGAGATATAGGCCTGTAGTTAGATATCACTGATTTATCTCCCTTTTTGAAGACCGGTACAATATTAGACCTTTTCCATTCCAGTGGCAGCTTACCCAACCGTAGTGATAAATTAAACAGAGCACATAGAGATGGTGCTAGCTCTGAGGCACACTCTTTTAGAATCTTTGGATGAATGAAATCAGGTCCGGGAGTCTTACTTGGATCTAGATTCAGAAGAGCATTACGAACGTCTTCTTGATTCAGGATGATTTCACTGATATTATTATGCGAGTATGGTGTGGTGTCGATATCTGTAGGAAGGACTGTACCTGTGTTGAAGACTGAGGCAAAATAGTAGTTGAAAGCTTCAGCCTTGGTATCAGGTGTAGTGAATACTTTGTCGTCAATGGTGACTGAATCAGGAATGGCAGGACGATTGGTCAGTCGATTAAAAAAGTTCCAAAATCGTTTAGGCTGTGAAGATGAGTTGTCAGATATGTCCTTCATGTAAGCGGTCCTCTTAGAGCGTATCAAGTACTTGACGTCTCTACGCAGTTGACGGTACTTTTGCCAAAGCCCATCACTGTTGTTGCGGAGAGCTTTCTTCCGTGTGAAATTCTTTTTGCGAATGGCGTGGGTTGCCTCGCTATCAATCCAAGGTGGAGACAGGAATTTTTTCGGTTTCCGCTTAGGAATAAAGGCGTCTACATTGACTAATAGTGCATTTTTCCAATAGGACCAGATTGAATTGATGTCAATGATTTGATCATCGCTAAATTCATCAGGTAGAGGAGATTCGCGAAGCTTGGAGCGTACACCATTAAAGTCCGCTTTTTTGAAATTATAAGTAAGCTGACTATTATGGGATAAGAATTTGTAACTTGTATGCAAGTCGAACGTTAGCGCTTTGTGATCAGAAGATAAAGCAACACCATCAGAGTCAGACAGTTGTACATTAGCCACTCCTTCGACAAAAGAAGACAATAACAGATCAAGTGTATTGTTCCCTCTGGTTGGCTGATCAATCAACTGGAAAATATTTTTGTCGATTAGCTTCTCACAGAACGTAACTGTCATTACTTATATGTTCCAGAAATGTATGTATGTATGTAGCGCCCCTACACTACCTGCCTCGACTAGCTTCAACTTGCTAAATGTAGGCACGTGTGGAAATGTATGTGATCTCTTTTTGATTAATAAAGTTGTTGTTGTTGCCATTATCATCAGTGATTTTCGTCGTCATTACCAAACCTGACTCATTTATCAATTATCAGTTATCGTGACATTTGGATTGTTATCTGGGACACGTGGTGTGACAACGCGTGATTCGGATGACAAGAGAGTCCAAGGCTCGGAAGTTGATATCGTGCAACTTATTGGCGTCGGCGTGAAGCTAGCGTCATTTACGTTTGTTACGCCTTGCTGACGAGCCCCAAGAAGGGCAAAACAGCTGTCTACGGTTGCAACCCTACTTCATCGAGTTTCTGTCATGTTGGTGTCTCACAAAGTCAACATTTTCACGTAGTAGCAGCCTTGCATTTGTCATAGTCAATGATCTGTCATCATCAGTACTCGTTACCATCATTATCATCAGTCCTTTCCGCACCATGGAAGGGCGCGCGCCTATGAAGGGTATCTTACAAGGTTTTCATTACCATCAGAGGGTCTGGGAACAGGAAGCCAGCCCATCGCTCATCCAACCCTGAGATGTGTGTGAGGTCAGACCACAGGGAGACCACAGCACCGGGAACTAGGTTCCCTACTCTTTGCGATTAGTGTGTGGGTTCTCTTACGGCCCCTTCAGGTTTTACATGTGGAGACAACACCAACGATTTAATGTCACTGCGCAATCAGCATCAGCGTTGTCATCAAAATATCGCCATCATCATCATCAACAACAGCATCATCATCATAATCATCATCATCATCATCATCATCATCGTAGTCGTCGTCGTCATCATCATTGTCATCATCATTCATCACGACCATCATCATCATCATCTTCAATGTCATCATAATCATCATCATCGTCATCATCATCGTCATCATTATCATTATCATCATCATCATCATCGTGGTCGTCGTCGTCGTCGTTTGTCATCGCGCCAGTTAGCACCACACGATGCAGCATTCTGTTTCCACCGTATGCAGTCCTTGATTCCGCTAACGTTTTCGTTTGTTCTTCCCTCGCCGTCTCGGTGTGTCTTCTTTTTACTTGGACTGTTCGCAAAGAATTAATATTTTCGTTCAAAACCGGATGTACATAATTCAAAGCTTTTCCATTAAAGGAAGAGAAAACTTTTTGGCTTAATCCTAACAAATTTTACCTCGTCCATGATCATGTAAAATGTTGTCGCAAATGCCATGACGAAGAGCATCCATAACAGCAAAACCTTGGAAGCAATAAAAGCAAAGGTAAGCTTCTTTTAAAATGAGACTTCTTTTTTCCATTAAATTATTCAGGCAATTCAATTTTTTAAGGCTGAGTATTGTTAAAACGAAGCGAATGAGAAAAAGGAACTAGAGACTGTCGAAAAATAACTCCCAAAATCAGTTTGCGTCAATGTATATGTCCTTTTGTCAATTTTTCGTTATTTGTTAATTTTCACACAAAACTTTTAGAAAATCATATTGCTCAAAACGATCGTTGCAGAATCACTAAAGTACAATAGTGTTCTTGAATTGCTGGATAGGAAAGGTTAAATTATGGAACCTTAAAACCTAGCATCTACTATCCTAGCAAACTGCTTTGGACGTTTCTTTGATAAAGGTTCTTTAAAGAATTGTCTGGCATCGTGAACAGATTCCTAGAAATTGATGTTAATGGCTTAATGTTAAAGTTGTATCAAGTGTATTAAATGCATCCTAGAACATCTCAAGTAGAAAAGGAAAAAGAACTAAGATATTACAAAGGACTTATAACAAAATTAGCCCTTTTTATTTGCCAAATCCCTTGAAAGTAGGGACGGGACGGTTTTGAATTTTTGAAGAGGTTAAAACCTCGGAATGTTTTAATTCTAATTTACAAGACATGTTTCTATTCGACGCACATCCTCAAAAAGAGTTACAAAAAGTATTTGAAAAACATTTCGAATTTATAACAACCTAAAAAGTCATGCATAATTTTAATTAAACTAATTGGTCTCAGTTTAAAGGATAGCAAATTTTAGGAGATTACAGGGGGGCTGAACAGAAGAGAATCCACATAATCTTATCGAAGGCTTAGCGAAAGGCGAAAATATTTAGAAAGGCTGTTTTATCGGAGAGAGGGATCTAAAGGTTTAATAATAAAAAATGACCATTATTTACCCTCAGCAGTATTTATAGCACACAACTAGATTAGTGGAGCCGAGCAAATACATGAAACGAATAATTCAAATAACCATATCAAGTTAAGAATCCCAACTGGCAGGAAGAAGACCAGTTGGCTACTTACGAGCGCCCTAACCGCTTGGCCCGGCCACCTTGCCTCCTTACCTTGACAAGTGTCACAAACATTGTGGTCAGCATAATGACGTATTGACCGTACGAAGAGAGCCTAAAAGTTAAACGAAGATTCAGGAAGGCCTCCTGGCAGGGCTACAGGGCTACAGAGAGTGTCGGCTCATTAGAACCGCAAGTTTAATAAGTTAGGAGTCCAGGCTGGAGTTAACGCCATTTTACATCGGAATTTTTTAGTTCTTAAGCCTGGACTAGAGGGAGATAATTGTTTCCCATTCACACTTAGCTTCGTAAATTTAAATGCTGGAGACGCTATATATAGTACGACCAAAGCTGTCTCCTTTGAGGTCTGCGAAGTGGGATGGTATAAGTGACATTTACGTCATTAGTACTGAACAGTTGCCACCTTAATAAATTGAACCTGTCGTGTAGTAATAGGATAGCAAAAACAGAACATTCTGTTTTACGATTTAGGGTCCAGTTCCTCCTTCCTTCGCGTCTTCCAAGGAATAACACCCTGAAAAAATAAACAGTTTACTTCACATCCGGGAAAGAATTACCTTCTGAAGTAGAGGATGAGGTTCAACCAACCAAAGAACAGAGCCACCGCACCGACTTCCAACTTTTGACCCAACTTACAGTCACAAGGGGGAAGGACGAAAACAATGGCGGCGATATAGCAGATCCACTCCCCGTAATTCAGCACATTGCTTAGGTAAACCTTTCGCTGCAAAAGAGAGACAACCGGACTGATCTGGCATAGCCTGTTCCAGGCTGTCAGACAATGGAAGCGAGCAACTCTCAAATAGTGGAGGCGAGCGAAAGATGCGAACAAGAGACGAGCGAGCAAAGAAAATCGAGCGGGGCCCTTTCTATTTTCTTTGCTCGCTCTCATTCCCTCGCCTCCACTTGTTCGCTCGTTCTCGTTCCCTCGGCTCCACTATCTGAGAATCTGGAACAGGCTACATCTGATAATACTATGAGGTCTCGCAATATATATTAGATATTTATTTAATTTGCATGAGGTGGCAAAGGAGAGTGAAGTCTGCGGCAGAAGAGTTCACGGGGGAAAAAGACCTTATGAGTTGTGACACCTAAAAAATGGAGGAGCCCAATTAACCAAGGATCTGAAGCAATTTCTACATATGGAAAAGAGAGACAACGCTATTACTTTTTAAACTCTTTCTTCTTTTCTCTCTCTTTGTTTTAATTGCTTTGGTTTCCTCTGGGTAAGGAATGATACATCAGAGAAAATGGTATATCCGAGTAAAAGTTCTCTATAACAAAATCTCTTTTAGTCGTTTAAAGAAGCTCAGTCACGATATTTTGGGTCGTTATTAGATTCATAAAAAAAATGACGACATGTTAAATAATGGGAAACAATGAAATAACAATTTGTCAGGGAATATACGCACTAAAGAGACTAGGGTAAATGTAAATATAGCGAGGATGGTGAAGGATGGAGAAGATTGAAACGGATTACAAATGACCTTTTTGAGACCGTGACATAGCTCCTTTAACTTGTGTCAAAAGTACCATTGTAGGTACTATTTAAAAACATGGAATTGGTTTTATAGAGTATTCCTTTTCAAGTTAAATGCAATTAGCAAGCACAATTAAACGAAAATGATATGAATTGAAGAAACGATATTCAGACTGTCGATAGCTCTTACCTTACGCAGCAGCGAAAAGATGTGCTTTGACATCTGAGCTGCACTCGCAACCAAAACAACGACGCTCAGGAGCTGGGTTGTCTGAAAAGATGGTAAAGAACGAAGCACGGGTTAATAGCTCCGAGGTTTGCGTCAAATTACGTTAAAAACTCCATAGCCTATAGAGGGGCTGTCCTCAAATGGTTCTTCCTTAGATTGCACAAACATGAAATCTTTTCTGAAAAAAGTCGTTAAGTGTTGCACTTTTTAACGATTTTAATTTCAACGTTTTAGCGCCACAAACAATCAATAACAGATCTGAGAATTTTTATTTCTAATAATTTTTAGCATTTTTATTATTAATATTAATATTATTATTATTATTATTATATTATTATTTTACTATTATTTGTCATTTTTGCACACGACCCCAGAAGCTTGAAGCTTTGAATTAATGTCATGTACAAATAAAGGTTGTATGTATGTAAGAGAATGCCGACCACGTAACTACTCTGATTATGGCAAAAATAAATAAATAAATAAATAAATAAATAGATCTACTTTGTTAAAAGAGGGTGACTCTTAACAGCAATTCAGTTGACAAAACTGTGCCCCTCGAAATTCCGGATCGAATTGGAATTTGGAAATGTCGGTTTTGAGGACAGGGGAAAAACCGGAGGACCCGGAGAAAAACCTCTGGTAGCAGAGTAGAGAAAGAAAAAAAACTCAACCCGCATATGACGCCGAGTCCGGGAGTCATGCTTCCTCCGCTCCCCTCCCCCCAAAAAAGAATGAATGTCAATAAGGTGAAGCCTGATCCTTTTCAAAATGAGCCTGGTTTTGTTTGACGCAGAAGCGACTGTAGGAGATGATAGAGTGCCACAAATGTTCTTGGATTTCCTTTAGCTATGCCTCACTACAATTGCCGCACCATACTGTTGGTGGCAAAAATTCAAGTCACTCTTTGAACAAATCAAAATTTAAGCCAATACACCAGTTGTCACCTAGTCGCAGATATTTCTCCCGCTTGACGCAGTATGCCAGACCAGGAGTAATGGGTTCCTGGCCAGACTGTATTTGTGTCAGGTTCTGACTGGTTCACTGTATTGTTTTCATTTGTCGTGATTGGTTAGTAGAGTTATTTATGATTTACTTTTATGACATTCGAAATTATAACCGCTCTAGCAAGAGCTACTGTGCTTTAGGAAATGACAAACCTCACTGACTGCCTATTTATAACTGACAGGGATATAAAGATATCAAAAGAAGTAAGGAAGGCCTTTCTCACCACATCTGAAAATGTGCACTTATGCTGTAAAAACAAACAGAAACCAAACTGTAAGTAACTTTTAATTCCAAAGAACGCAGACATTCTAAACGTCAGAGGAGGATTCAGAGCTTTAAGTTCAGAACAGAATTAATTAAGATGATGTAAATACCGTGACAGACATGGGGCGAATAACATCGTTGCCTATTCAAGCATTGGTTAGGTCGTGTGATGATGATGTGATTTCCATTGTTTACTGGGTGCATTGTTGTTGTTTAATGTCTTTACCTCGTCTCGCAGACCAGTGAAGTCCCCACACAGTGTTTGTACCTGACCCCGCCCATGCACTGCAAGTGCCGTCAGTGGAGTAATGAAGCAGAAATAAGAAAAAAGATTTACAGCAAATGTCATCCAGCCAAACTTTTTCCTGTGAATGAAAAATGAGAAATTAATATATCATATATGGCTCATAAATAACCGTCTGTTGGGGTGCTTTTTAAGTTGATTTTCTTTCCGTAAATTTAACTGATTTTATGTACTTAAATAATTAATTAATCAATCAATCAATCAATTAAGTAAGTATATGATTAATTAATCAATTAATTGATTAATTAATTAAAAGTAGAGACGATTTGTGAACCTCTTGTGGCGTCGTAAAATTTCAACAGCGCTCAACAAATTTTATTGCCTAGCCCAGCCTTTTGTACATCGTTTCTAAATTTACGTCCGGATAGAGGTATGTAGATTTTATTCGACAGTTGGCCTGCTTAGCCTCCGCTGACAGACTGTTCCATGTTACTGCGCCTCTATAACGAAAACTCTTCTTGAGGGCCTCAGTGTTCGGCCGCGGAATAAACAAGTTATGTTGCGCACCTCGAAGATTATGTCTATGGATGGTATTAACGCTGGCGAATTTATCAGACAGGTATTCGGGTACAAGGTTATACATACATTACCATACCCAAGAACAAAGAGAGAGAAAATTTAAACCAAGGATAAAATTGAGCCCCAGCATACAGATATCCTTACCATTTGGTATTTAATAAAACAAAACTGACAGGGTGCGTCAGGCATCTTTCGCGTCGGTGGAAGGCCATCGTCTTTACCACAAAAAAAAATGAAATTTCAAGGTTAAATTGCTGTTAAAGAATTTAAGGCATTTTGAATCGTTTAAGTTAGCCCCAATTCTAAGACGCTCTTCCACACTCTAATTTCATGCTGAAAGAATTGTTCAAATCGGATTGAATCCTCCAAGAAATAAAGCGAATTTTCCACTTTTTATCTTGCCATTCAAATTCACTCTCTTTTAATCTAACTACCCATGTAGAGCCAAATGAGTCATTCGTATAACTCCAGCCTGCCGGTTTGATCACCTGGTGCTTAATTTTCTGCGTGACCTGTTTCTCAAAAAGGATTAGCTTTCTCTTCACACGAACTCAGGTTTAATTTGTGCGTACACAATCTCTTCTGAGCATTGTGTAGCCACAAAAAAATGTATCTACAGCGGGACGGTCCTTTTAACAGCTGTTTTCCCTGTTTTTACCGACAAGGTTCAATTGCGTCTAAACTGTGTTTACCCGGCGGCCATCTTGTCGCCACTCGTCTCAAAACTGTGTGATCACATATTAACGAAGCCACGTGACAGTCTTTGCATTTCGGAACGTTTCGCGGCTTAATTTTTCAGAAACGTCATTTGTAATCCGTTTCAGTCTTCTCTATCCTTCACCATCCTTGCCATATTTGCATTTATTCTTGTCTCTTTGGTGCTTATCTTCCCTTACAAATTGTTATTTCACCGTTTCTCATTATTTGAATGCATTTTCTCTGATAAAGACCCAAAATATCGTGACAGAGCTCCTTTACCAAGGCAGGCCGTATAGGAAAATACCCACCTCTATGAGTTGCATCGATGATCTGTCAGGTTTTATGCTCTCTCCTGGATAACGACCTTGAATCAAGCTCAGGTCATAATGCACCTAAACGAGAAAAATAGAAAATGATATGCCTTTTTACCTTTCAAGAGCGAAAACAGTGTTAATAAATGTTAAGCTTGTGCTTGGAAAAGTTTCTGTCAATCTTGTTCTTGATATCGACTCGTTTCTTTAGCGGCCCGCTTGTCAGCGTATGTTGTTATTAAAGTTCTTTTATTGTTTCTTTCGCTCTACTCTAGGTGTTATTTCTTTTAACACAACTATCTGTATTTTGTAAGAATGAATATATGAAAATCATAAATTTGAAGTGCGGATTAAAGAATGAACATGTGAACATCACAGTTATGAACACTACTTAAGCAGTAGTGAAAATAAAGCCTGAAAAAAAATTGACCAGCTCCCAGTTGGCTTGTTAGCTCAATTGGTAGAGCACCGCACCGGTGTCGCAGAGGTCGTGGGTTCAAATCCCGTACAAGCCTGACCTTTTTTTTGTCAGGCTTTATTTTCACTACTGGTTAAGTAGTGGTCATTAAACTGCGATGATAGTTCACATATTCAGTCTTTAATCCGCAGTTCAAATATATGATTATCATATATTTATTTCACATATTCACCACTCACGGGTATATTGTTTACGAACCAACTAAACGACCAGCTCCGAGTTGGCTCGTTAGCTCAGTTGGTAGAGCACTGCACCAAGGTCGTGGTTTCGAATCCCGTACAAGGCTTTATTTTCACTACTGCTTTAAAAATAATGTTCATAAATGCGATGGTCATTCACATATTTATCCGTATTTTTGTGGTTTTTATTAGTGCTGACAGAGTTGTGATAATTTTCTTTAGGAGCTTATTTCAGTTGTTATGACTGCTAAAGCTGTGGCTCTTAACGTTGCTGTTGCTGTTCGGCTGCACGTCATTTGTTTTGTTGATTATGATAACGATAATCTTGTTATTAACGTCTTGCTTACAGCATAGTTTTCTGACTCAGGTTCTCCTTTTTCGTCCACGCACTGATCCAGGAGAAGCTAAGGAAGAAGGACAGATCACGACAGATATTAAATTTACTGAACTAGATTGGTTTATCATGGTCTGATGAAACTCAGCAAATCTGATTGGCTCATTTATTGCTAATCCCTTGTTCAAACGGGAAATGTTTGGTGACCAAACATCATCAAACCTTTTTTTGTGTCCAAACATGTTGATGTTTGAAGCCCTGGCGAAACGCGGGTTAAAAACACAATCAAACAAGAGCAAACGAGGTGGCCAAACGGTAAAATGTTTGGTCACCAAACAATGTTTGATGATAACACGAAAATTTGGTTTATCAACGGAGTTGATAATGTAAATTGAACGTACAGGGATTCGATTAGCTGACGTTTCGAGCGTTAGCCCTTCGTCGGAGCGAATTTGGATTTTTCGTGTTTCACTCTCCCACCGACGCAACACCACAGTTTCTTTAGAAACTAATCCCCTTTATTCAATGTTTGATGATGTTTGGTCAACAAACATTTCCCGTTTGGCGAAGCTTTAGTCAACGATTTTTATCTCATATCGTTGAGAAAGAAATCATCCGTCTAATTCTTGGTTTTCATCAACAAAAGAAAATACGTTTGCATCAGGTATGAAAAACATTCAGAAACAAAGACGTTGAACGACAGGTATAGCGAAACAATTAAGAACGATTTCTGGCTCAATAGTACCTGTCAGAACAAGGTTTTAACAAAAAATTACAAGACTTAGTATGGATCCGCCATGTTGGTGTCGGCTATGAGGGATACCAACATGGCCGCCGTTGAAGTCGGTGGAAGAAATAAAGCAAATCATGCAATCACTATTCCTAATTTTGCTTTAGGATTATTGAGACGACACTGTTATATTTTATATAACATATGAAAATTAAAAACTACAGTGACAATACTGGTTTTATAACATTTTAGGAATTATTGTACTTCGGGCTGATTGATCTATGGATCAAATTTCGAAGTGTTGTATTAATGATTTTTCTTGAAGATTTGTCTCACTGGTGAGTAGAAAATATTAAAAAGAGGAGCCTTGAGGTGTTCTTATTTTAAGTTTTAGAATTTTGATGACATCACATGAAAAACCACTAATTTTAGACTTCTTAAGGCCAAAATTATTAGCGCATACATTACTTGCCAATTATTTCGGGCGATTTTAATTTCTGACAAAAAAGTGTCGTCGAAAATAAAACCGTCCTAAATTTTAACAGTACAGTGCAAAACTTTTACTGAGTACTTTCTTAGGCGACGGCCAATATACATGATATAGCTAGAACTCAGATTAGGCTTTGCTCTTTTTATCACTGGAAAAGAAAAACTGACATATTGAAAACATATTGTAGATAAAATCCAAAGCCCTTAATTTCCTTTGTGAAGCGAACTCTAGTGGAGACACTTCTTGAAATAACGGAAATGAATAGAATTTGTTTTATTTTGTCGTCGATGTATCTATAAAAACCTTGAGTGTGCAGTAAAACTATCGTTTTCACGGATGTTTTTTTCACTCAAATTCCTGTTTTGCAAGCGTAATTTTACTTTACTTCTGTTTAAGCAAATTGTCCGAAATTTTTATCCGAAAATTTGTCCCAACTTTGATAAAAAGTGTCCGAAAACTAAACGTTCGAAATAAAACGTCCGAAACTTTTGGCTAGTAATATACGTGACAAATTTTCCCTGTTCTCGTAACAACATTATATTCCAAGTTAAGAAAGTTGATTTTTCCTGAAGGGTATGTATCTAAAATGACCAAATTCTCCCTTTTTCAATTTTTAACAACTTACCACAGCGACTTCCGGCATTCTTTCAATGAATTTTTTCATCAGGGGAACCAAAGCTGTTGAGCAGTTACGTAAAACTTCATCCCACCTGAAATGGATATAGCAGAGAAATAAGGAAGTTAAAAGGTTTTGATTTCGCTTCTACGCTGTTGACAAAAAAGCGCGCTGTTTGCCAACCAACCACAGAGAAGAGTAAAGCAAAAATCATTAAAATCCACTCAATTATTAACCTGTCATGTTTTGCTATCACTGCTGCGACTTCCCTTTGTTCTGACCTGGCAGCGATATCTAAAATGTTGTCAGTGTTTGCGTTCTTTAAAATCTGCGCACCTCTATTCGACAGGAAGAAACCAACTACCGTCGGGTGACCGTTGATCGCAGCTAGATGCATGGCAGTATTCTGGAAAACAGGAAAAAATAACTGAAGAAATGGTAATTCAATATATAAACTGTGGATAGGATAAACTTATAGATGTACTCAATGAAGTTTACAAATGTGACTGACAAAACGCCCGGACAAAATTATGTTTAGTCATGTTTCAGAATATGGGATGAATTGCGCTCTTTGCCAGCCATGGTCTGATGAAAATTTGAGGCTTTTTAATCATCTTTTGGTCTTTCTTGCAAAATGAATTAAATTGTCAGCAACACCTACGATTGTCAAAAACTTGATCATTGAATAATTTAATTCCAGAGTTTTAACTGGCTTATTGGCGGTCATGGAAAATCGGCCCGAAAAAATTGTCTTTTGGTCTTTCTTTCAAAATGAAATCAGCAAGATCCGCAAATATTTCTTGTTTTTTTTTTTTTAATTATTCTACTCGTGTTTTCTGGACGTTGGGTGCCGCTAAGCGTCTCGGTTAATTACTGTATCTATCGTCTTTATGCTCATCAAACAATCGTTAAATTTGTTGTACCTTGCTTTTATCCACATCGTTAACACAGTCCTCAAATTTATCCACCATGACTTGACAACAGCGCAGTGACCCTTTAGTGGCAGCTAGATGAAGTGGAGTTCGTTCACGCTGATCTCTGAAACATATAAAAAAATGAATCAATAACTGAATTGAAATTACTTACAAATCTTCAAGGGTTGACCGATTTTCGACTTTTCCACTAATCCCTTAAAACATTTCACCTCCAGACTAACTAATTTTTATGAATCTTCAAAATTTCTAACGGCGAAATAACTGTGACAACGTTCAATGTTTCCGGAGAACGTATGACTTAGAGCTGGATACCTCTCTATAACAGCACCGAGTCTCAAGAGCGCCTCTGCTGTGAAATCGTGTCCCTCTGCACAGGCGAAGTGGAGCGCTGTTTTACCTTGGTTGTTCTGCGTGTTAAGGATTTTAGCGTGCTGATTTTCCATTAGCGCTTCAACAGCATCCGTCCAACCGTATCTGCCAAACACAGGAGAAAGACAAGTAAAGTTACACAAACTGTTGTAGGATGCTTCTCCTTTTCAGCCCCCACGTGACCTACTCCAGGAAGACAAGAATTCAAGGGGCAAAAACAGAGATTTTATAGCTAGTGGGAACCAAGTAAGAGGGAAATAAAGGGGTTATTTTCTATAGAAGCTATGGTAGTCGTGGTACTGTGGCGGTAGGTACGTAGAAACAAATATATATGGGTTATTGGCCAAGCGTGTGGTCAAGATGGCGGGATATTGGCGAGACTTCGTCTCGGTCCATAAACATGCAAAAAAAGAATGAGGCCAATATCCTGCCATCTTGACCGAACAAGCGTGGCCAATAAAGGATTTATTATATGAGTCAAAGGACGCTATTAAAACGCGGGACGAACGGGCTAATGGCTCCATCTTGACCTCGCGGGTAGCCAATCACAGCAGAAGAATTGATTCATCTTGACCGCTGAAAGAGCCAGTCATATAATAATTGCTATTATTAACGGAGTTAATGAAGTAAATTGGCCTCGCTAATAAGGTTCGACAGCGGACGTTTCCCTCAAATTAACATTCACTCTGACGTAAAGGAGGTGTCCAAATCGTAGCTCTCGTATTTCCCATTTACGGTATCATTACAGACAATAGAGTGGTTGCCAATTGAGTGTCGTCACAACCTCGTTCCAGGGGTGGGAATAGGAGAGTCCCTGGGAACGAGGTTGGTGTCGTCAGATCAAAACAGTAGCAATAAATCTGCGCAATCACAACAGACGCAAAATGCGTATTGAACCAATCGGAAGTCCAAACAAGTGCAAGTAGTCAGCGCCTAGCACGGATAACTGCGTTCGAGTAAGTTGAGATTGGTTTTGGTTTTGCTTCTCTTTGGTTGAGAAAGTGGCCAAGGTCTGCGTTGCTAGCCGATTACAGAGGGAAGAAAACCAAAACTAAAGAAAACTGAACTAGGTTACTTTCGCTTTATTTTTATTTATTCGCTTATTATATCACCGCTATAATAACAAAAACGACGATGTATATAGCAGGAATGGGTCGCTTTTCCGGGAAGTATTTGGCATGAAAAAGTAGCATTTCAAACTGTAAAATCGTACCCACGGGAGATTACAGAAGAGAGCGCTCATCCTAATAAAAGGAAAAAGGCTGGGCACCCTGGTCACAAATTTTAAAAATTAGGTCCTGTTCTTGAGCAGTACTAGTGTCATCAATTGATATTGTTTTAAGAAATAATAAAGGAAAAAAACTTACTTGGCCGCAACATGAATTGGTGTTTCGATTCCGTTGGATAAAACACTTGAGGAAGCCCTATTTTTGGTTACAAATAGCTTGATATTCTGAAGAAGACAATTGAAAACATTAACTGTGAACTCCAGCATGTTCCCGGCGTAACATGCGTTTGTAAAAGTCTTGTTATTCTGGACAGGATTTAAAGTCCAGTAAAATTTTCACATCGGTAGGTTACTTAAATAACTATCGCAATAATTAAGTTTGTGTCTTACGACGGACGTGCCAAAAACAGTTATACTTGCCAGTTAGAGTCCACTATTTTCCTTGTAATTGTAGCCTGGCAAACGTAAGCTAGAGAAGCTATAAAAGGGACATGGGTAGAAAGTGGAACAAATGCGGGTAGATTTTTGTGTCTTAAAAATTCTTCAGTAGTGTAAATCAGTATATTATTTTTCTTATTTGTCAGTTGGCTCGGTTTCCTTTGTTCTTCCTCTGTTCATATTCCCCTGCTCATATTCCCCTGCTCATATTCCCCTGCTCATATTCCCCTGCTCATATTCCCCTGTTCATATTCCCCTGCTCATATTCCCCTGCTCATATTCCCCTGCTCATATTCCCCTGTTCATATTCCCCTGCTCATATTCCCCTGTTCATATTCCCCTGTTCATATTCCCCTGCTCATATTCCCCTGTTCATATTCCCCTGCTCATATTCCCCTGCTCATATTCCCCTGTTCATATTCCCCTGTTCATATTCCCCTGCTCATATTCCCCTGTTCATATTCCCCTGCTCATATTCCCCTGCTCATATTCCCCTGCTCATATTCCCCTGTTCATATTTCCCTGCTCATATTCCCCTGTTCATATTCCCCTGCTCATATTCCCCTGCTCATATTCCCCTGTTCATATTCCCCTGCTCATATTCCCCTGCTCATATTCCCCTGTTCATATTCCCCTGCTCATATTCCCCTGTTCATATTCCCCTGCTCATATTCCCCTGTTCATATTCCCCTGCTCATATTCTCCTGTTCATATTCCCCTGCTCATATTCCCCTGTTCATATTCCCCTGCTCATATTCCCCTGCTCATATTCCCCTGCTCATATTCCCCTGTTCATATTCCCCTGCTCATATTCCCCTGTTCATATTCCCCTGCTCATATTCCCCTCGACTTAGTTTCCCATCACTTGTAAACTCTAAAGAAGAAACAAACAAACACAGAGGAAATGTCAAACAGTTACCGACCACGCGGTGGTCTTTCGTGTGTTAGCTGAACTGTTTCGTTTAGCAGCCTCTTCGTCTGTAACGACTTGTATACCGCTTTTTTCCCTTTCTCTCCTCCATAACGTCTTCGTGGGGCTTACTCACTGCAACGACATTGGTAGCGGGTGGACCTTCAATCAAGAAATCATTTTCTCCAGGAGTGTTTAAATCTGAGCATCCTGGCTGTGAGTCGGACTTGTCCCATTCACAAAGCAAATCCATCTTCAACATCGCTCATCGTTGTTTACAAACAGTGCTAGGCGAGAGCTCACTTTTCTCAAAATTTAACAGCAGTTGTTCAACTACGTGACTGTTATGTACTGAATGCACTGTTTATTCAAAAGTAACAAACATGTTTACCACGCATACCAGCAGACAAAAGAAAACGTCTGTACATATTGTTCTGTAAATAATACAGAACTAAATTCAGTCCCACTGTGTATCAGTATAACAAAACACGTTGTCTATGCATTGGTGTAAAAAAAAAATCCGAAAACCGAAAATCAAGAAAAACATGTTTACAGTCGAAACCTCACCTCCTACAATCTACCATTAAAAGTATTTTTAAAATAAAACACGACCAAGTAGAAACTAAGTAATAACCTTTATAAGAAATATCTTCGTGTTCCATCAATGGTCAATGCTTCGCTTTATAAAACGTACAAAAACAAACTGAATCACACCTTGCGTTTGGCTAAGCGTTTGTATTGTGAGAAGAAATTGCTAGATGTGAAATCAAATACCCATGCCACTTGGAAAATTCTAAATAAAGTCTTAAATAGAAAAATGTCAAAGCCTCAAGTAAATACAGTGTTTAGATCAGATGATCTAGAAATCGCTGATCCGGCAGAAATCGCTAATAGGTTTTCCAGTTACTTCTCCAGTATTGGTCCTAATCTTGCAAAAGAAATTCAGTCTCCTCCGCGGTGTTCGCATAAAGACTTTCTATCCGGATCCTTCCGAGAATCAATCTTCTTTAACCCAACAACAAAAGATGAAATTATCACCATTGCTCAATCTTTTGCCTCCGGAAAGGCCGCTGGCTATGATAGTATCCCAATGTTTATAATTAAAGAATCCATCCAGATTATTTCAGAGCCTCTGGCTCACATTATGAATTTGTCAATTGCTTAAGGTATTGTTCCAGATCAAATGAAAATAGCTCGTGTAGTACCCCTGTTTAAAGCTGACGACCCATCATTGTTATAATAATAATAATATTATTATTAATAATAATAATCATAAGAAGAAGAAGAAGAAGAAGAAGAAGAATCAGTTTAATAACTATTTTTGTAGCTAACAGCTAAATTACAAGAGTGGTCAAAGTACTAAACATATATATACATTAACATGAAACATTTTTCTAAGAATATCTATATGTAATAAATTTGCCGAGACGGTTAGTAGAGGCCATGGCAGGATCCTCTCTGATGGTGCCTGAACGTAGATTGTATCCATAGGACACAGTTGTGCGCTGTGGCAGCAAGTAAGCAAGGGCACCAGTGTCCCGAACTCTCTGGATAAACTTAGTGCATGCTGCGGCGCGCCCATCCGAGAGAGTACGAAGACCACAGAGCACAAGAGCGTCACTGTAGGGAAGCCCAGGAAAGACTATCTCTAAGGCTTTTATCTGCACACCCTCAATTAGGAGGCTAAGATATTCCGACAAATTTGCCCAAACTGGGGAGGCATACTCCAACACTGAACGGATCACGCTGGAGTACACCAAAACTAACTCCCCTTCCAACACACCTGACTTCTTCAAACAACGCAATGCGTACAGGCGTTTGCGCGCTCTCTGAACAATGTACTCACAGTTCTTGCTCCAGCATAAATTATCAGTAACATACACACCAAGCAACTTATAAGTGTGGACGCGCTCGATTTCGGACCCGGAAAGCTTCAAAGGAGGAGGATGGTGCGGCTTATAGTGTAAGAAATCAATAAACATCTCCTTGCACTTCACTGGGTTGAGGCGCATGCCATGCTCACTAGCATAAGTGCAAATATCTCTTGCAATGAACGGCAGAAAACTGGTGGAACACCTAGGTATAATCTCTACAACCGAAAGGTCGTCTACATATTTAGCCCTGATCTTCCATTGCCTGGCTAGGTTATTAACAAGTACTGCAAACAGCAAGGGGGCCAATTTAGTCCCTTGGGGAATACCACCCCTAGGCACAACATGACCCGAGATAGCACTACCTATTTTAACCGACTGCGATCTATTTGTCAAAAACGATCCGATCCAGGTAATTAGGACTTTATGTACACCAAGATTACGCAGTTCAGTGCAAAGGACATTATGGTCCACGAAGTCAAACCCTTTGCTAAAATCAGAAACTAGAATTCTAGCATATCAGTGTCCAGTGTCCAGGCCTTCTAAAATACAATGTAATATATAAATTAAAGCATGCGTCGTTGATTTTCCCAGTAGAGCAAATTGCAAAGAGTTAATGTTATCAATGACTTGGCTATACAAGGAACTAAGTGTGAAACCTTCCATGATTTTAGCTATCTGAGCAGTGAGAGTAATCGGTCTTAAATCACTGTCCACAGACTTGGGAGGCGACACTTTGGGCAGGGGCTGGACAAGTGATTCCTTCAACTGAGCTGGAACGTAGCCCTGTTTTAACGAAGGGTTATAAATGTCAGTAAGCACAGGACACAATTCCGCTGCAAACTCCTTTAGGATCTTGTTGGGAATCGGGCTAGGGCCTGAGGACTTGTTGGGCTTTATCTGTCGCAACGCCTTGTACACAACACTTTGATCTACTAGGAACTCCCTAGGGACCTCAAGATCCAGTTCACAGTCCGTCATAGCTCCCTCGGAAGATCTAATTTCGGTTGTGTTTTTCCAATTGACTTGAGGACGGTGCTGGAATAGGTCAAAATACCAGGAGTAACGTCACTCGGTGGTCCAAAATGGAGGTGGACCACTCGTGAGAGATCGAACGTAGACCAGCGGCCAAAATTCAGCAACAAGTTAGAGAGATGGAGGATAAACCACACACTGAGGCCACTAAGACTCTTATGTGCCTGTAGACGATGCATGGCAAGCGTTTCGACTAAATTTGACACAAAACACTCGAGTTTTTACGGACTAAAAATTCACCGTGGCAGCCATCACGGCGCCGCTGACCAAATATGTTGTTCACCAACTATAGGCCTATTTCAATTCTACCTAGCTTTTCCAAATTTCTTGAGAGAATCATCTATAGTCGGAAACTTGATTATTTGACTAATTTACATATTCTCTGTGATAATCAGTTCGGTTTTAGGAAAAATCACTCTACCGTTCTTGCTTTGATTGCTTTGCACGATAAAATTTCGTCTGCTTTGGATAATGGTGAATTAGCAGTTGGCGTCTTTTTAGATCTCTCTAAAGCTTTTGACACAGTTAATCATTCTATCTTATTCGATAAACTTGAACACTACGGCATACGTGGCTTGGCCCTGAAATGGATAAAGAGCTATTTTTCAAACAGACTTCAATTTGTTGAATACAACGGTCATGTTTCTTCACGTACCAATATTTCGTGTGGTGTTCCACAAGGTTTAGGACCTTTATGTTTTCTGCTTTACATCAACGATATAAACAATGCATCTACATTATTACAATTGATCTTATTTGCTGATGATACCAACGTTTTTTTGTCTCATAAGGATGCAGATTGCTTGGCTAACATTCTGAATACTGAGCTGAATAAGTTGTCAATTTGGTTCAGAGTTAACAAGCTCTCATTAAACCTAAAAAAAATCTCAATTTATGGTATTTAAACCAAGTCAAAAACGTACAAGTCATGATATTCAGCTTTTAATAAATGACCATAAACTTGATCAGGTAAAAGAAACAGTTTTCTTGGGAGTAATCCTAGATGAAAATTTAAATTGGAAGTCCGAAATCTCACATGTGGCCAACAAAGTCTCTAAGTCTATTGGAATAATTCGCAAATCTAGTTTCTACCTGTCGACAAAATCTTTACGAACATTATATTTTTCATTAGTCTATCCATACCTTTTTTACTGCAACTTAGTTTGGGCCTCTACTTACAGAACTAACCTTGTTCGTCTTGTAATTCTACAGAAACGAGTGGTGAGAACTATAGCTAAAACCAATTTCTATGCACATACTGATCCAATCTTTAAAAATCTTGGTATTTTAAAATTTGATGACATACACCTATTACAACTAGGTTTATTCATGTACTCCTTTCAAAACCGTACTCTTCCTTTAAAATTCGATTGTAAATTTACCTTACAGAGCCAAATTCATTCGTATCATACAAGAAACTCTCATTCATATCGTTTGCCTTTTTGTCGGACTAATATCAAACAATTTTCCGTTTTTTACCAAGGACCTAAATTTTATAACTCCTTAACTTCCGAGATCGTCAACTCGTCCTCTCCTGTCTCCTTTAAGAAAGCACTTAAGGCGTTTATTTGTAATAACTATTAGTAGTTTTAGATATAATGTGATTAAGTATTAACTTTATTTGCAGCTTGTAACCTATTGTAATTGTATCCGTCGTCATGTTCTTTTTTCAAAATTTCATCTTGTAAAACAATAACTGAGGAGGCCTAATTAACATAAGCTTCATAGTTTCCTTTAGGTCTCCGCGCCATTGTAACTTCAATCCATTCTATCTTTTTTGTTTTCCTTATAATAATGCTATTTGTGGTTTGGCAAATAAATAAATAAATAAAGTTTTTCATTATTTAATGGCCCTCTATTTCATTTAGAAAACCTCACCAACTGACAAATAAGGTGAATATATCACATACCCCCTCGTTCCAGGTGAATAACCCTCACATATTTTTACGGGGAACTCGGTACACTCTACATTAAAAGTTTTGTCTACTAAAAATACCTGAATATCTCCGCTTTTAGCTGCGTAATGAACCGGCGAAAAGCCGTCATCGTCTTTTTCAGTTATCAGGGCAGCAGCTGCAGGACTCTATCAGCAAAGATCAAAGAACGAAAAAGTCCTTCTTGAACAACTCTTAAAAACTGGGCGCACATTTCTGGCATGAGCTCAAGCAAAGTCATCAAGCGCATGCCCAAAATCAAGGGCTCTGCCCTAGAGTATTCGATCTCCTTAAAGTGCCTATAAAGCGAAATTTTTCTAAAATTCAATATTTGAATTGCACAGTTCCAAAATTGGAGTTAATAGGATAAAAATTGGCGATTTTAAGAATGCTGAAAGTTGAGTTATTTTACCACGAAAAATGGAATGCAAACTGCGTGGTCAAAATACCAAGTGACAATAGCTTGTGACCAATTATAATTATACGGCTTACTCTCGGTTTAACGACCTTTGTTAGGTGTTCCCTAAGACAGCGTAGCCGGTAGATACCTTGAGTTCGCCGCCATATTGTTAATTAGAGCTAGTTTTGCAAAGTGTGTTTGATTGGTCGTATTCGGAAAAAGAGAACGTGGAAAGATCACCAAAATCGAATACGAGGAGGTTTTGGAGTTACCGGAATACAAATTAGTCCTAAAATATTGTGTGCAAGCAAATACCAGGTAAGCCAGACCAGATTTACCTATGGCGAGAAATCTGCATTACCACTCTCACAGTCCTCACCTGCAACAAAGCTTCCATGGATTTGAAGTCGCCCACAGCTGCATGAAGCATGGATCTCAGCGATGTATCCCTTATTGTGACGTCAGCCCCTCGCTCCATGAGAAGTTTCACAACGCTATCAGCGCCGTAACTTGCAGCCATGAACAGCGGTGTTCGTCTTTCGTCATCTTTTGGATCCAGCGCAGCTCCCTGAAGTATCATTTAATTAACATGTTATAATTATTTGTTTTGAAAAAAAAAAGCATCGTTTATTTTGTTTGGGAAATGGGAATAGACGTTACAAGAGTAAAAACAGCGACATCCTAAACGTCGGTTTGACTGACTGACCGATCGATCGACCGACCGACCGACCGACTGACTGACCGACCGACTGACTGACTGACTGACTGACTGATCGACTGACCGACTGACCGACTGACTGACCGACTGACCGACCGACCGACTGACTGACTAACTGACTGAATGACCGACTGACTGACTGAATGACTGACTGACTGGCTGACTCACTGATTGACTGTGGAATTAATGGATGGCACTTAACTTACATTTGCAAGCAACAATTCCACAATATGAACGTGGTTTTTCCTGGCCGCTAGGTGAAGTGGAGTCTTGCCTTTGAAGTCAACAAGGGTTATTCTGCAGACCGCTGGGTCTTTGCTGACAAGATATTCCACTATCGGCATAGAACCTTGCTCGCATGCCATATGAAATGCAGTTGTCTTGTCCACTCTCTAAACAATTAAACATATAAAAGACTTTTCAAAGGACTTTCTTTTAATAATCAATCTCAGGTATTTTACAACCCAAAACAAGAAAATCTGTAACAGGGTTTTAACTTGCAGCCATGAACAGCGGTGTTCGTCTTTCGTCATCTTTACAAGCACATTTGTTACAGGGTTAATTATGTGTGTGTGTGTGTTTTTTTTTTTTTTTTTTTTTTTTTTTTTTTTTTTAGCAAGAGCCAATATAATAATTGCGGTTAGGGGAAACACTTAGCTTTTAAGTCAAACAAATTAAAGCTTGAGGAAGTACATTACCCTGGGCTGTCTGATGCGCGCTCCGTACTCTATGCACAGCTCCACCACCTGAAAATGAATGTTAGAAACACAAATTATGCTGCCAAAAAAGAAAGATAATGCTCTCACTGGCGTAGCCGGTTTCATTTTTAAAGCGACTAGTCTTGAAGTTTTTTTCGTTGGCTGATCAAACATTTGCTGAAACTAAAGTAGTAATTTACTTATAAGTGCACATGAATCGAAAATTCACTACCAATGTTTTCTACGTTTTTACGTAGCTTATATTCCCCATATTTCATTTTCAGTCGTTTCCCTCCTTTTCGTAAAGCCGCGGCTACACGAGCGATTTTTTGCTCGCACCGGTAATGCGATTTTTTCAAATTTTGTCGCGTCGCAAGCGCGCGATGAAAATCGCAAGTGTAGCCACCCTCGCGCAGGTGATGCGACAGCTGAAAAAATCGCAAGAGAAAAGTCGCCAGAGTTGAAACTTTCGCGACAAAATCGCACATATTGTTGGCCGTGTAGCTCGCGCTCTTCACTTTGTCACTCGTGTAGCCACCCTGGGCGCGCTGGCGACGCGACAAAATTTGAGCAAAAAATCGCTCGTGTAGCCGCGGCTTAAAGAGGATTCGCTGTTTGTAGGGGTTCCAAACTTGAAAAACAAAATTGGGCCTTTCTCACTCAAATTCTAGACAAAAACCTGGGGTCTGGTGAATAGCCGTGACGTCATTTGTGTGTACTCAGTCGAGTGCGTTACTCTTTTTATGAGTTCCGTGATTGGCTACCTGGGACTCCAGCTGCGCAAAACGTACCAGGTTTATACTTTCTGGCCTTTTCTGACATGTTTCACACCTGAGCATTACACACGAATGACGTCACAGAGACTTTTTGGCCGCGCGCAAAATGTCTCAAATTTCACGCCACGACGGGAATTTTGGAAACCCTACAAATTGGTAAATCCTCTTTACGAAAAGGAGGGAAACGACTGAAAATGAAATATGGGGAATATTTTCCATACATATGCACTGTAAACGTATCTTAGAATCTGAAGCGCATCCTTACAAACGTTTTTTTTTTAGACAAGGCAGTGAAACATGGCTATAATCTGAGATCTAGTAAGTTGAACTCAGCGCATCTCTCAATACAAGTATCATGTACTAACAGGCACAAACAATCGTTTATTCCAAGGTGCTGAACTTAACGAAAAATTTTTTTTACTTTTAGCCCGTTTGTTACTATGCCTTTTCAAAATTTTTTTTCTCATCTTTTTAATTTGTATTGTTTTTTTTTTTTTTTTGCGTTTCTGGTCGTTTTCATCTTGTGATATGACGGTAAAACCCTGGCCAAACGGACTCGCAAGTAGACGGAAGTTGAAAACTTGGGTCTAAAAATCACCACCGGGATAAGAACTGTTTGGTATGCGCTTGCGGGAACGGTACTTCGATATTAACTCCCACAATTCCTGCATTCCACCAAAGCTATATAATGGGAATCAAGGGAAAGGGAGGCAATGTGGGGAGAGGGAGAGAAGGAAGGCTTCCTCCAGCTTTTCCCCTTGAGTTCACAAAACTCTCCCTCTCCCTCCCCCCCCCCCCCCCCCCCCCCCCCACTTCCTTTTGGCTTCGCCCATGCAGGTCATCCTGAACCCACTAAAAGGCGATACTTTTTACCGCTAAAACGCCGCTGTTAGTAGCCAGGTGGAGGAGAGAGCTGCCATCAAGATCAACATTATACAAGAGGTCTTCTACAGATCCTTTCTTCTGTTGAGCTATGAAAAAGAGTAAGATAGATTGTAAACAAAAATTTCCTTATCGAACTGTACGACATAAGCGGTGAAAAAGTTGCCATTAAATTGAAGTCCCGGTATTACAAAGTTATCACAAGGAGGGGATACTATCCTGACTGTTTGAAAAGGTCTCTTATTCCCATAGCTCCAGATAATGGCATTCATTCTTTTCACCTAGATGGTTTAGAGAGCCAAGCCCGTTGCTGTAGGCCAGTTTTGATCTAAACTTACCGGTCTCCAGTAGATACCGTGCTGACGTTTTAGCTCCTCTTTCCATAGCTCGCCCTAAAGGACTCATCTGGTCGGCATCCACTGGTGACAGGCCAGCGTTATTCTCTATCTACAAAGGCCAAGCAAACGTGTGCAATGTAAAAGAGGCTTTTTAATTAACTAGTGAGTATGGGAAACTTGTAGTAGAAAAATAAAGAGAACGTAATTTGAAGCAGATTGAAAACGCAAGTTTCGAGAACCAACAAACTCAGTCCACTTATGATGCCCAATACACGGTCCGGGAATCGAACCCAAGACACGTTGGAGACGGCGAGGTCTCTCGATCACCACTGCGCCAGCCCTGCTCCCCCAATTTGCTATTTTGGCACTAGAACAATGCTATGTTCAAACCAAAGAATCTCACCAGAATCTTGCAGATGGCATCGTTGTCCATTTCGGCAGCAAGATGAAGAGGAGTGGCAGAGTTGCGTCCCAGAGCTGCAACATCGCATCCGCCACGCTGAATAAGGGTCTTGTAAAAACAACACAAACACTTTACATACTCGTCTTTTGTCTTTTAGTTCTAAAAGAGAATTCGAACATTGCTATTTGGAATTTTAGAGTCTGATGACTCGTATTGCGATCTAGAAGAAATTATATGCAGGGAAAAGAAAAGTGCTCCTTAATTTTCAACGCGCTATCGTACCGCCGGTAGATGGAAACGTAATAGTGCCATAATGGTAGCGTGGTCCTTTCATTTGATGCTCAAATCAGCTCTTTATTCAGCTTTCTTCTCTCTTTTTTTAACGTTGTTCTCGTTCTGTTCTCAACTTTATTTTCCTACCTACATTATCTTTTTAGCATTCTTTTGTTTTCCCTTGTTTCCTGGTCCGCCTAGATTAGCTATGCTACCTGCGGGTCAGGTAATTCTGTATCTATTTAAATCGCGGTGAAAAATCAAGTTCAACTTCAACTTGAACTTAGTTTGGTATTTTACAAAGGTGAAATTTTTCATGACTTTTGTTGAAATTTATTTGTGTCCCTGATCGGCTGAAAACAGAGGGCCTGCTTACTAACTTGTTGACTTCTGAATTTTAGCTGTTTTGGTCTGAAATGGGATTAATTATTTTGTGCATAACGACTGCATGGCGTTCAGGGATCGTTCGACGTATTAATGTGACATGAAAGTTTACTCAAAGATTGTCGAAGCTTTTTTAACAAGTTAGTCGAAGAAAATGCTGATTGCCCGGCTAGTATGTACATTACTTGACAAAAATTTCGGCGTTAAATTTTCGGGCGTTTAATCGGACAAAATTTAAAACACTTTGCTGAAACATGGCTAAAGTAAATTTACGCCTACAAAACAGGAATTGGACTGAAAAAACATCTGTGAAAATGATAGTTTTACTGCACCCTCAAGGGTTTACAGATACACCGACGAGAAGTAGCACAAAATTCTGTCCATCCCTTATCTCAAGCAATGTTTCACTAGTTCGCTCCATAAAGAAAACTAAGGGCTTTGGAGTTCAAAATGTAATTTATCTACATGTTTTTCGTAAAGAAACAGCATTTTCATTTCCGGTGATAAAAAGAACGAACATATATCATGAATATCAGTTGGCCTTGAATGCATGTGATGGCGTCGCCCAAGAAAGTACTAAAAGTTTTATTATGTTTATACTATTAACTGAAAAAATAATTCCGAACGCTTAAAATTTCCGACGGTTTTATTTTCGGACACTTTTTTTGCGAATTTAAAATCGTCCGAAATTTTTGGCAAGTAAAGTATTTTGTGGTCTTCAGTTCAAACTTCTTCTACCTGGGTGCCAGAGGTTATTTTTTTCCTTGAAGAAGGAATTTACGCGCGAACCGCAGCAACGAGGCACGAAGCGCCGAGAGGAAAAAAAAGCCCGTCTCTCGCGTTTTATTTTGGCTTTTCAGGATATTTATTTTTTTCAACGGCCTCTGGAGCCAGGGTAAAACTCTTCTTCAGGCGATTATTAAGTTCTTCAAAGAAAAAGAACGATACCATAGTTAATAGAAGGAAATGGTTATGAAGCCCAGCAAACATCAAAGGAGCAAAACAAAGAGGCCAAGATTTATGTTGGAAGGTCCATGACCCTGCACATCTTTTGTTTTGCACTCATGTACTATTCATGAATTACATAATCGCAATGTTTCTATTGGTTAGTTGCATGAACACGCGTAACCACCTATTGTTATTTGTGCAGGGTCAACCCCCAAATAGCAGACAAAAACATTTCTAACATTGCTGGTGAATTCGCGTATTCAAATTCAATTACACGCTGATGACGTAGCAGAGGGAATTTCTCTTTATACAATATTTAAACTACCGCGTTAAAAATGTTATAAAGCAATTGGTTTATGCGTCAGCTGTGCGTTCATCGAGATATGAAGCACTTCCCGCGTGCTTCACGCATGAACCAATTGTTACATAACAAAGAACTTTGCTAGGTTTCACAACCATTTCCCTCCATTAACTATGACTAAACATAGAACAGAAACAACGTAAATAATAAATAAATTGAATATTATCAGGCATACCTACTCCCCCGGGGGGTAGAAGTACTTAATAAATGAAGACAAAGAAACGTCTGCGATTTCGGATTGCTCAATACTCGACGACGGTCTTGCATCTATACCCTGTCTAGGACAGGTGCAGACCCTGATTAGGACAGACTCGCTTGAAATTATATACTTGTTCGGGGCAGAGGAGCCATAAGCCACCTATTGAGTGGCATGTCCCCGTATAGACCATATAGGGGAGTAACCCACCCCACCCCCCTGGATACTCACCAGCACCAGTCTCTCGCTTCCCACGTGAATGGCCGTGTGAAGAGGAGTGTCACCCGCGTCATCAGTTATGGTGACGTCAGCACCACATTCCAGGAGCCTGTTAACAATGTTGTACTGTTTTGCGAGAATGGCCGTATGGAGGGGAGTTTTACCAGAACCATCTTCCTTGTTTGTGTCTTGATGATGCATGTAAACGAAAACATCGAGAGGTAATGATTATTTACATTAGCACGCGCGCTGGGACTGAAACAAAGAGACCTGCCTCTGCTTGAACCTAGTATTACTTATTGCATTAACTTTATGATTTAACATAGTCAGTCGCAATCTTTTTGCAACATTCTATGCTATTGTGATTATTGTATTAATAATATTAAAATTATTAATACTGTTATTCGCTTAACTTACTGCAGTCATCGTAGTTGTCCATACTTTTGCTAAGGTGCCGGTTTGTGTATGCTTGTCTTATCATAGTTTCCCACCACAAATTGCAACATTATACAGACAACTGGCAACTTTGCATTTTTAACTCACATGGTTACTTCAGGTTGCGAGTTACCAAAATGTAATTATATAGGAGATATTACATGGCCGCGTAGCCTGCGTCGCAGACGTAAACTAACCCCGGTTAATAACGTCTGCGAAGCAGCGCCCAATTCGTCGTTCCGTACCAAAATTTGAGTACGCGTTATGATTGGCTCGCCAACAAAAGCCTTTTGTTGACGAGCCAATCACAGCATGTAATCAAATTCTGGTACAGAACAAGGAATTTGGCGCTGCTTCAAAGACGTTACTAACCGGGGTTAGTTTACGTCTGCGACGCAGGCTAATGGCCGCGCGGAGATACGAAATTTCTCTTCGATTGCGCTCACTCGTGAAATATTTTTCAACACCAATGAAATGCCAAACCATTTCCTTTCGCTGCGAAAGGCGCGATTTATTATGTAACCATAGCAACGGTGATCTTTTCACGAGGGAAGATATTATTTTTTCACTCTAAAGTTCACCTGGTATTTCAATGGTGTTCCGTTATATAATAAATGCATGTATTATGTAATGCTTAATAAATGAGCAGGAGTGTTTAATCAAATTTAAAACAGGAGGCGCAGCCGAATGTCTTAGGACTTGATAAAACGCGAATTGCGAATTTAGTGAGCTAAAATTTAGATTTTGGGTTATTTCGGCCTAAAAAATCGGATGCAAAATTTAGCCGTGTCTTTATCAGATATATAGACGCTCATTAAAAAATTAACTTCTTTTGTATTTCCTTCATGAATTATTAATGAGTTAGTACTTATAGGTACTATATATAAGTACTTATATAAATGTTGTTGAAACTGAGGGAATAATTAAGGTCGAGCAGGACACTTGCCTATGAACCGAACTTTTGGGGTAGGTGTTTCATTTTTCACGCTTCAAATCTACGAATTTTGTGTTTCGACTCCACTGAAATTTGACAGGGATCTTGGTGGATGATGGAATTACATATCGATTGTCGTTTCATAGGCGGATCGCGATTTACGGTGGTACTTTAGGCTGCTAAAGTTAGAACTGGGGAAATCAATGTTTGTTCCCGAGTTTTCTCATTGAGAAGCGTTGTAAAGTAAATAGTTTATAGTAATAAAGGATAGCCTCTTCTGTGATGTGACAGAAGCATGTGTCTCAATTTCAAGACTCGTAGAAAGTTATTGGCTTCAATAGAAGTAAAATTGTGAAACCTAAGACTGAGAAGCTCACAGAAGAATTGTAAACCGCCTACGGGACTACGCCACTAGGGAACTACGGCCTACAGGACCACGTGATATGTGTGGTACATGATATAAATGCATTACCATTGCCATTCCTTCTGTCACAGCGGTAAAAGAAAAAAATCCGAGTTACGGACATTTAACGAATTAAAATTTACCATCTTCCTCCCTTTACCAGTTGAATGTATTGTTATTGCTGTTTCACAGAAACGTAAGCATGGTAAGTGTAATGTTTGCAGACAACAAACTTCACTTACCGTTTCCTTTGTTGATGAGGTTTATGGCTTCTTCTTCGTCACCAGCAAGGATGAACTGATGAAGTCTATCTGCTGTGAAGCCTATCTGTAAGGCAGAGCAAAATAAAATATAATTCGTTTACTCCATAACATCCATCAGAACATTTGAAAGTCTTTGCCAGCTTCTCTCTCGACTGCATTGCACGTGATCGGTTGCGCGTGCATCGGTTTCACGCGCAATGAGCTCGTTGCACGTGAAACCTATGCACGCGCAATCGATCACGTGCAATACAGTCAGTATACGTGCAATTTGCCCCGCATGCAAGTCGAAATTTGAACACTAGCTGACATTATTTTCCATATATGATTTGCAACGATCACAAATTTCGTTATATATCAAAACTGGGGGTTGAGATTTATTATATGGATTTCATGCTACACAAATGCATTCGTGAAGCTTGATTGTCGAATCGCCGCGTATCTCATTTACATTTCAGGGCTCCCAAGTCTGATGAATTTTCCGGCATCGTGGTCGGGTTATCATTAAATGGTGACCAAAAAAATATGGAACCCCGCTTCCTCCCTCCCTCCCTCCCCCCCCCCCCCGGCACCCCTTCGTAACATAAAACGGCAAAGAGTTTCTGTTGTTCCTCAAGACGGGATCATAGTCTACCCCTAGCAATTAGTACCCATATAACTCCGTTTGAAAAGATCCGAGATTGAGGACTATTTGTTCTTTTAATGAAACATTCTCACATGTACACTCTCAACATCTCACAGACTATATCGAAGTCCAGAGCTTTCACACTCACCGCCAACCGGTTAGCTCAGTGGTAGAGCACCGGACTAGCGTGCGAGAGGTCGCGGGTTCAAACCCCGGCCGGACGAATACTCAAGGTCTTTAAATAATTGAGGAGAAAGTGCTGCCTTTGTAATGACATCTACAAACGGTTAGACTTTCTAGTCTTCTCGGATAAGGACGATAAACCGTAGGCGCCGTCTCACAAATCCTAATTCTCTGATTCTGTGGGACGTAAAAGAACCACTAGGAACGTAACAAAACTCTGGCAGTGACCACCCCTAGTGTCTGTCTTAATTTGATATTGATATTACGGGGCACTCATAACACAACTTCATTAATTGTGAACTGCGTCATAAGCAGTCTGGCAAAGTCCCCCGGCCAGTGTTGTAATGCGCATTTGAATATTGCATAGAAAATGCGCAATATAAATGTGATATATTATTATTATTATTATTATTATTATTATTATTATTATTATTATTATTATTATTATTATTATTATTATTATTAGCAGATGAAACAGATGAAACTTGGAACCGGTTTGTACTTCGCAGTTCAGTTTCTAGGTGCGTATAATTCAAGCCCAAGAAAATAACTCAACAATATAACCGTCATTTTAACCCACCGATTAATTTTTGCGATTTTATCAGCTATTTTGGATCACGTGGTGCTAATCGGAGGACGGGTAGCAATATATCCCGTCCGCGTCGATATTTGTCCTCCGATTTTTTGGTCGCAAAAAGTACAAAACAACGCCAGTTCTGTTTAAGTTTCTTCAATTTCAAATGGAAGAATCCAATCACAGTTTAAATAATATAAACTCAACCAATCAATGCAGTTGTTTACGTCATTCGCAATCGTCATTGGATCACTTTTTTCAATATTTTCATCTTTTGATTCAGAGGGGTACAAAATAAATAAACCCCTTTCTGTTTTGCTGGTATATCGGAGGATGATGTCCTTGGCTAATAGATTTTCCTCAAAATTTCACAGTTGCCCTCGAAGCGAAACTGTTCATTTTTGGACAATCCATCAGCCGTGGACACTATCAGCCGCCGAAAGGGAGTTATTTACTAAATACCCTTCAGGTTACACGTAATAGTTTCGAATTCTGATTGGCTCATTGCGCTGCTTATAGGCTGTTGACCACTGGTTATACTACAATCGATTGAAAATCACTCTATATGTCACCTGACTGCTTCCGATGCGACTGAAAAACAAATTGATCCTAAAAAAATGAGTTACAATAAATGCATCTTTTACTTACAACAGAATCTGCGTGAGGAAGTGACTTATTTTCTTCTCCTTCGCTCTCGCTAGCAGATTCCATGGAAACCTTGCTAACAGACCGCGATTTCTTCCGCTTCCTGGCCTCAGCGAAGCCTCCGTCAGCAACCACCACCAGTGGCTGATCTTCATTTATAGGCACGGTTTCACCAAAACTAACTTTTTTCTTCCCATTCATTTCAAAACAATGAAGACGGCACTGCACTGAGTGTTCCTCTCTTGTTGTTTCCAGTTATTCATGCAATGAGGCGATCTGCACAAAGAGCTAGTAATGAAAACTAAGTCAATTCGTAAATATTTAGAGAAAGAGGTATATAATCCAGCTATATGAATTTTAAAGGAGCTCGGTCACGATACTTTGGGTTATCAAAAATGCATTTAAATAATAGGAAACAATGAAATAACAATTTGTTAGGGAAGATAAGCACCAAAGAGACAAGACTGAATAAATACAAATATGGAGCGGATGGTGAAGGATGGAGAAGATTGAAACGGATTACAAATTACCTTTTTGAAAAATTGAGGCTAAACTTTTCAAAGTGCAAAGACCGTGACGTAGCTCCTTTAAAGACATCGGCAGAAGAGTGTTTTCCTCACTCACCCATCTCCTAGACGTGCTGCTAAGATTGTAAGCCATACGAATGGAAAAACAAAACATGTAAGTTTTTTTTTCCAAAAACTCCAGTCAATATATCATATAAGGTTTCCATATTTGGCATTTCCTTATTACCGTAAAAGCTCTATTAACCCCCTTCTCTAATAAGCCCCCGTTTTGAAGTCGTTTTTAGTAATAAGCCCCCCTCCCCCTTTTGGGACATGAGATTTTTTAATTAGTCACTCCTGTTCCCTCTTGCGAAATCAACTTCATGTGGCCCAATTGGTTTGGTTTTAAAGAAATATACACTCAAACACGTAATACTGTTTTCTGTTCTTTATTAGATAATAAAATTTCACTGTAGTTGTTTGAGTTTTGTACAAAAACTGTTTTAAGACGAAAACAGGGTGTTTAAGATTTGAAATAAGCCCCCTCTCTATTAAGCTTCCCTCTCTAATAAGCACCCCGTTAATGAGACCTGAAATTAAATAAGCCCCCCGGGGACTTAATAGAGCTTTTACGGTAAACCAAAATATCGACCTGCATATTCTCCGCACTGTCCTATATTAATTCTTATGAAACTCAGGACGGCTTACCATTTGTCAGAAAAATCCGGAAATTTCAGTTTGAAGTCAAATGGTTAGGTAATTTTACCGAAAATATTTTCGGAAATTGTGGACAACCTCCAGAGGTAGTCCTCTTTTTCCGTTCGGAACGGAATTTTGGAAATTTGCTTACCATTTGAGCGAATCGTTCCGTTTCCAGGTCCTTTTGCGCCAGATCCAGTGAGTGCACATGACTGAACGACGTGCAGTAAATAGTCAGCGCCATTCTCATCCGGTTGGTCGGTAAATTAGGAAAATCGCTTACTATTATTCAACGGTCATTCCATCCGGATTTTTCTGACAAATGGTAAGCACCCTTATTGTCCATTTTAGAGTTGCATGCTCAGTGACCTCGCCTATGAATGGAAACGAGGCTGTCGGTGATCTTGTTTTGTAACAGACCTCACTCGGCTTTTCTAATGTAAATCATGTTTTTCTTATGCTGACTAGTTTACATTTGTATGAGAAAGACAGAGAGGTTTGTATCAAAACAAGGTCACCGCCAGCCTCGCTTCCACTCAGAGGCCAGGTCACTGAGCACACAACTGTAAAATGGGTTATTGGGAGAATTTTTCATTAGCATCAAGACAACTCTTATTTGGTGATCATTTTTTTCAATGCCATACTCTGTAGGCTTACTGACGTAATTCCGAGAGTTAAAGGTTAATTGGCAACATTAAGCCGAGTGCAATGCAGGTCCCATTGTTCTACGCTTATTTAGCATTCTTATATTGCATACCCGTAGGCTACCTACTTATTTGCCTCTTCTCAGAAATGCTCCACTTAATAAAAGCTGTATATATTGATGGTGATTGTTAGTTACCACGTTGATGACTGGTAACTGAGTTTTTGAACACCTTTATCCAGAACTAAAGGTTTTGTTTACAAATGGGCCCTTTGCAGGATGTCAGTCAGGTGGTACATAAAACGCCATGCTGGGACGCAAGCAACCCACTAGGACTAGACAAACAAAGAGCTTACATCATAAAAAAAAATGGCAAATTTTCTTTGTTTGTCTAGTCCCACTGAGTTGTTTGCGTCCCAGTATGGCGTTTTTGTACCACGTGACTGAGATCCTGCAAAGGGCCCATTCGGAGCGCAAACACAACGGATACCTATTTTTAACTTATACTTGAACAAAGGTAAAAATGCACAGTAATTGCATGTATTTAAGCTATTCAAAAGCACAACGAAAAGGTTTGGCATAGAACGTGTTTAAGATTACGCAGTTGTAGTTTGATGTTTTTTTAATCCTTCTATAAATTTCAGGTGCTCTGGCTTCCAATACAGTTCGGAAAAAATGGACACATGATCAAAGTTAATTCATGCTTAAGAAAACGCGTTTTAGTAAATTAAGTTTTCATTGTACCCCGCAGCTTGACTCAGTCGTCGAAAACTCACTTTTGTTCAAAGACGTTCAAATTAAGAGAGAGAAATTATCCATTAAGAATGAAGGACCGGACAAAGTCAAGTGCAAGTCATAAGAGTAACGGGATTGACAAATATCCACAGATGCTTCAACTGTTGTTTTTGATTATATAATCATTGTTCAAGGTCATTAGTCATGTCTTGAATAAACAAGAAATACGTGACTGTAGTTAAATTATTTTAAGAACGTTCTTCCTTACTTCAATATACTGTATCAAACTTTGGCTAAATCGAAACTTGTACTGAAACTATTTTTTTTTTTAAAGAGAACATCACTATAAGAAAGGACCACTTGTTAGCTTTAATTTCATTTCAACTGTGCGCGCGCAATAGTAGATTTTGTCCTTAGACTCAACAACGAAACCGCCTAATACAGCATAGCAAACAAACAATACAGCCGAACAGTTAACTTCCAAATACTTCTAATTTACCAGACCCGGGCCGTTAAAATCAAAGACGAGCACCTTGCGGTCGAACATTCTAGAGTGCATTAAATATGAAAGCACATACGCAGTAGACCTTTCCATTGCTTTTGCTTAACCTTGATTCATCAGTATCACTTGAGTTCGATTTCGAATCTTCGGATGAGGTTTAGATGAGAAAATTCAGAAAAACAACGTCCTTTTAGCAGTACCCGTTTTCTCAAGTGCTGTGCATTTCATCACACATACGCCTGGCTTCTAAGTTTGCATGATCAGTCGTGCTGTGTGTGAAATCAAGCGCAAAAATCTGTAACAGTGTTACCCCAAAGGCATGGCCAGTTTTGATAGGGATGCACGTACAACAAACATTTTCGTGAATGTAACAAGGCATCAAAGCATCGTAAATGAGAAATAGAATAACAGTATTTTGAACCTGTACTTTGGTGTGCTTTGATGAGATTTTTGTGGACTATAGGTTGGGTTGCCTGTTAAATCCCGGATAAACTCACCACATCATCTATCAATTCTAAATAATTTCATTCAGAGAGCCGCCCAAGAGAGCAAAGAGCACACCTGTCCGAGGGTAGCATTCAATAGCAATGCACATAGCAATAGGATACCACAGTAAAGTAGTGCTCAGTAGCTTTTACTACAATGTTTCGAACACAGACTCAAAAGTTAGAGTTGACCGCTATACATAACTGGAGAGTACTGCTCAGTCGCTTTCATTTGACTGGTCATGCTTCATGAGAGAATCGCTCAGTACCTTTCGTTTGAATGGTAATCCCTTACGATATTTTGAAAATAGACTCAAATGCTAGAATCAACTTGAACCAGAAAGTACTGCTCAGTAGTTTCGATTCGAATGGTCTTACATGGTCTGACTTCATCCAGAGCCTTTATAGTTAGGGAACAACGTTGCTTCAGAACTCTAGGTTTTACTTCAATACAGAAAGATAAAACGAGTTTTATACTTGCCATTCATGATTCTTGCTTGCGTCTAAATCCTAATTAACCCAGATTCACTTCCAAAATGCTAAATTGGACCGTTGTTTGCAAATTGGTGTCGAACTCCTCGACAAGGGCGCACTATCTTTGACACTGTATCGATCGCCACTGCAAGGACAATTGTAGTTTGTTTTAAACTATGCTAAGTATGCCTAATGACAAACAATTAGTTGTTCATGGTTGGAAGATTTCGTTTCAAAGAAAACCGTCTAGCGGCACATATACATATCACCATATTCAGCACAAACCGGTGGCCGACGTTTGGCCAATTAGCGGTCCACTGACTAGCTTCACTGGGGAACGCTCTTCTTGTTTTAATCGCCTGAGGATACACTTCTTGTCATTCTTTACTCTCAGCTGATTTCTCTCCAACAGATAAATTAAACTAGTTGAGCTGCAATCATTACCTAAATTTGCGTCTATTTACTATTATCCCTTTGCCTGGCTTAAGACATTAAAAGCATTAACTTAGACATTCCCAGATGTAAAGCTTTTAAGCCGATTTTATTGATTTTTGTGTTTGAACTAAGAATAATTAGTTTACAATGTATAATTATATATACGGTAGAATTAAAGCAATGCCACATATAATAATAATAATAATAATAATAATAATAATAATAATAACAATAAAACATGTTTTGGATCAGTCTCAATGTGTCTCACTTTAACGAATTCTTAAATAAGCTATGCTCCGTAAAGCTGATAATGTATTTGCATCTCAGAAGATTCATTGTGTCAGAATAATAAATTGGAAAAAGAGTAATGTTTCGGCGAGACCTATACCGAAATATTACTCTCTTTCTAACTTAGTTTTTGTTATTTGCTGCCTAAACATTCTGACACAATGAACATACTCGGACTATCTTTCATTCTACAGGTACTGAAACTATGAGCGAGTACTGGGCATTTACATCCCTCTGTTATTTCTCTGTTCTACCCGCCTTTGCACTAAATTACACAACTCGTTTTCGATTCCGCTTTTCGTCCTTTGATATAGCAAAAAATCTATCACCGTGTGATGGTAGTCTTATGTTTCGATTCCTGGATCAGTTTGTCGCTCTGACTTGAACAACTTGCTACAACTGCGCTCAGCCAATTATATGATTCAGCTGAGTAAACAAAGATGTGACCGGCAGGTCCTGAATACAAGCAGGAAAGCCATGTGATTGCTAGTGGTTAGGTAGGTAGCTATTGGTAGGTAGGTGGGTAGGTAATTCTTTATTTAAAATGTTCAAATCAAAAGAGAAACACGCTAACCCCAACAACACTCGGCTGGTTTCCAAGGAGGGCGTGTTGACACATAAAAACCGTATATTAAATTACTTAAAACTAAATACCATAATTACTTTAGCTACTGCTACTACTACTATTACTATTGTCGTGAGTCCTTATAACCAATAACCTTTCTGGGATGCAAAAATACATAAGGGTATTCTAGCTTGTCTGCCGGAATTATCTCTGATTTCGATGAGAAAACGATTTTCCATTAGCGATACTAGAAGAAAGCTGTAAAGTTTGAATTTCAAACAGTGAGGAGATTCGAGTTTAAAAATTGGGAAATGTCAATTCAGGTAACAAAGGATTTGAAATTCCCACTTGTTGTCTACGCATCCTAGATTTTGTAGCTTTATGAGGTATATTACAACACGTGACGCACTTTGACTGGTCTCAGATAAGTAAGAATATTTGATGACTTGTAACTGGTCATAACCTGCGACCTGATAGTGGTACGTCTTGAGTTAATAAATTCGAATAGTTTGCTTGGTATGTTAGAAACTAGATTCAGGAGATTTTCTAAATAATCATGTATGTAGTCTTCTCATTTTTATTTCCCACACAGAGCCATGAAACTATAAAGTGGGGATGAGCGTTTGCTGCTGGTTGAACTCGATGTATGATTGTATGACGTCATACTTGGTCATCAATTCCCTTCAGGGGAGGGTTAAGTCCCGGTCGGTGGGGTGGTGGATGGTTTATCTTCAGTTGAGAATAAACTCAGTCTTTCAGTCATTCCGAACAAGCTCTTGCTTATTAAGCTTTTTTCTTCTTTAGGTTCTTCTTTCTTGACTAAATTTTCTTGAGTTTTCAGACGAATTTCTTTCAGTATGTCTGACTGTTCTTTCATCATGTCGAAAATTTTCTGCATCCTGAAAGAGAAAAAAATCTTCAATCGATGATTTCCTTGGCCAAAAGGCGTATATCAACTGTAATGTAAATAAGGTGATCAGTTTGAAACAAAAGTTACCAAAGAGAAGAGACAGTACGTGTAACCGTCATGGACAAAGCCTTGTGTGAATTACTTTAAAAGAACTTTAAAAAGGTTAAATACTCACTTTGTCTCCTGTATTTGTATTCGCTCGAGCACATTCGACATTTCTGGTGATATGGCGTCACTTTCTCCCTCATCCTCCACGTCAGGTTTATCAAAGCCAATAAGACCGTCCACAAGCTAAACAAGGCAAACAAGTAATGTTAAGATGAACAAAACGGCTGATAGAAAAAAAAGATCGGTTTTCGGATTTTTCGTTTCTTTGGTGGTAACGAATCCGCATGATCTCGGATCAAAAATCCAATCTTGGATTCTCTCAAAGAAACGCACCCTTAAGTCCTATAAGCCCCATAGTTTTTATTAGGTTCCCTCGCCATTTCTTCTTGTTTTATTTTTTGTATGCTAATCGCTGCAATTCTGTACATTAATCATTGCAGTTTAATAATCATTGTAAGTTCATTGTGTTTGGCAAATAAATAAGTGTACAAATATTTATGGCCAAAGTTTTATATTTGCATCTTTCGCTTTTAGGGCGCGTTCCGTTGGGACGATCCAGATCGGGATCAATGATCCAAGATCACTCGGATCATGGCTCATCAAAGAAACCAAGGAATCCTTTCCCAGAGTAGATTCTGTTAAATCCGGTAAGGCATAAAGATAACAACAGAATTACCCGTGAACACAAAAAGTCTCTTTTAATTGCTTCCCGATAACTCACATGCGTTCCGAATCCACTCTCTCGGTCAGCGGCCTATCTAGGTACTTCATGTTACTACAGATTCCTCTGTTCATGCGACATGATCCGAGTGATCTTGTATCATTGATCCAGCCTTAGTATGGATCACCCGGCCCAAAGGACCGCACCCATAATGAAGGCATGTTATGACACTCAGCATCTGCTTCATCGATCAGCTCAAAGGGGCACCCAACGACAAGTTTCGGTAGATATCTCTTCGATAGAGGGTTGTTCGCCTTAGGCTTTCAGCGTTGATTAAAGAGTGACACCCTGAAACGTGACCCAAAAGATTCGCAATGGGGGAATCATAGCCCCTGACGTGCTCGGAAGGGTCATATTTGCTGTATTTGGCAGTCAAAAACGTCAGCTAGCATTTTCGGCAAGAAAATAGTTCCCTAGAAAGTTCGTGGAAAGTTCATTTCAGTTAGCATTTTCTCAAAGTAAGATTTTGTTCCCTAACATTTTCGGGGAATTAAAATTTCACCTACGGAATCTGAACAGATCAAAGTCTTCTAGCTAACGAAAACATCATTTTAAACAGACTTCAAACCCCATAAGGTACTTTAAAATGCCTTACTACAGCTCTTGGTTGATTTGGCTCGTTGGGTGCCCCTGAGTTCAAACGACCTCGTCACTGGGTAGTGACACTAACACATTCACCTAGTGGAGAGGACGAGTTTCGAATATCGCTGATCGACGGTTTATCGATCACTGGAAAAGAGATCGACAACTTTATAACCAAGATATATGATTTTTTTTTCTCAGAGGGATCGGCCGGAGAATTCCTGGTATCTTAAAAGTAACGTTTAATAAAATCCTTTTACTGACCGTTTGTCTCAGCCTCTTGGTTTGATTGGGAAATTCTGTGTGTGAGTAAACTTGCACTCTCTTCAGAATGTACTTTGGAAGCGAGTTTTCAATTTCCACAAGCAGCCGAACCTACGACGAAATAAAAATGTTGTACAAACTTCCAATGCAAACTATATAGCGACGATGTAAAAGTTAATTAAGCGGGGGTACAAAAGGGGTGGTCTAGTCAGGGCTGCCATCTCACTATGAGCTGAGGTTACAGACAATAATGTCTAATTTATATTTCACAATCTACTTCCTCAGAAGCACTTACGTTTCCGTCTTAGAAAGTCAGGAAGTCTCACTTTTCAGATCCGCCGAAAATGTAGTGGATCAACAAAGGAAAATCAACCCGCAAAAGCTGAACATGAAGTTAAAGCTCGACTTACCACAATCTAAGAGCCTCCTTTGTGGCCGGAATTGATTAGATCTGGAAAATAACTGTTACCAACTTTGATTTTCAATTAAGCAGCAAGGCCCAGCTCAGACAAGAACAACGAGGCAGGGAATAAGAGTGAACAGGACTTTACAGAAGTTGAAGTCTCACTCTCGTTAATCGTCATCATTATCATCATCATCATCGTCGCATCGCGTTTAAAATATGAAATGATATTATCAGACGTATAACTCTTTCTTACCTGTAATACGTAACGATCCATAAGGGCATTCTGTTGAATTTTGTCGATGTCTCCAACAGCCAGACCAACCTAGCCGTATCAGAAAAAAAACAACTTAAAGCTTAGAAAACTATGTACAAAGAATTCGTTTAATCCGAAAACTTCAAAAAATTCTGAGATATTTATGGGGTTATGCACTACCAAGCTATTATGGCTCTTTTGAATTGCACGAAATCTCGAGAAGATATATATAATAAGGATTAAAGAAGTAAAGGTCAAAAGGTGACAAAAGCGTAACATTCAGGTGTAACCCCCCCCCCCCCTCCACCCTTAAAGCAAAGTACATGCTTGAGGGGTCGTGTATTATCTATGAAAATTACAGACTTAAAAAGTATAAAATGATTTGGGTAATAAACACTAAAACCCGTACATGAAATATAAAAATTTAGAACTGACATAGAGATTCAGGAATTTAAAATAATAGGAATTTACATAAAAATTCAGAAATTTAAAATATAAAATCGCACATCTTCCGCTTCTTGGGCACCGACTGAACAGATAAACTGTTAAAAGTGAGTTCCCTAATTGATGGGTCCAGTTTCACTTTTCTGAAAAATTGTTTCAAATTATAAGAGTCATTTAAATAATCGGAAATAAAGTTCCACGGTACGGCGCCTCTAAAACGTTTAGAGTTTTTCATGAAATGTAGCCTTTTTATGCCTTCTTAGGTTGTATTGACTCTTTCTCCACATCTGAAATCAAAGGGGGCGGACGTCTGTCACCATTTTAAACTGTCCGTGGTCTTACCAGCATGTTCATCATAATGATCGGCATTCCAAGAACAAGCACAATGAACAAAATGTTGGTGAGAGCAGAAAAAGGCAGGTTTTCCCAGGGGATAAAGCTGTCATGGTAATTGAGTTCTCCCAGAGTCATCACAAACATTGTCATCATTGAGGTTCCAAACTGATCAAACGGTTCCTGATGAAAAAAAAAAACAGTTGTGCACTTACACAATGTGTTAACGGGTAGGGGTGGGGGTTGGTGTTGGGATGGGACAGGGGATCCAGTGTTTCCACCCCCCCCCCCCCTCTCGCCGTCTTCGGCCCTTTGTGCCCCTTGTGTTGCAAAAATTACAAGACGTTCCAAATTTCTTCCTGTTACCGCTTCTCTCACAGCCTCCGTTTACCCCTATATTCTTCCAACTGCAAAGAACCGCTTAGCTACCGGGGATTTTGCCCCTCCCCCCCGTTCCCCCTTCCCCCTTCCCCTTCCCCCTTCCCCCTTCCCCTTCCCCCTTCCCCCTTCCCCCTTCCCCCTTCCCCTACCCCCTCCGTGTCTTAATAGGGAGCTTTAGCAACGACGACGGCAACGGCAACGGCAACGGCAACGGCAACGAGAACGTCACAAAACAATAGGCTTAATGAGCAAAAACAATGGCTCTGCACGTGCACTTTACATTTTGGTACATTTCTTTCCCGTCCTCTGCAAAACAACAACGTGAAATGACCAAATTTTAGGTTTTCTCGAGAACGTGAGCGTGTGATTGTAAAGTTTTCTTTCTTTTTCCTTGCTTTAACGGCGTTCATAACAATTTAGTCCCTGAATAGTTCGCCAGTATTTTCCAAGTTAAACAAATTGGAATATCAGCGAAAGCGTTACAAAAACGAGAAGTTGTATTTTGAAGTGACGTTTTCATTGCCGTCGCCGTCGTCGTTGTTAAAGCTCCCTAATATGTGATGGCAAACGGCCATTTTAGAGCGAAATTTGAAATTGTAATTTTGACCGTTTGTTCCCGCAAAGGCGCGGACTGGATCTACCCACAATTCACCAGGAACTGATCATTAGCAAAATGGTGTATTGGATACCATTGACAGAGTGCTTGATACATTTGATCACATGATTTCTTCCTGTCAGCCGAGATGACCTATCTCAACAGATTATGGCTCTGTTTTCACCCACACTTGTTTTTAAAGTCTTGCTTTTCTCTGGAAATGAGGAAATTCTTGCGATCGTCTTGCAACTTAGATGAGAAACCCCTCATTCTAAGACAAGCTTTTAAAATAACAACTTACCTTGTCCATCAGCATTAGAAACGTAGTTCCAAACGCCATGACAAACAGCATCCAAAGAAGCAAAACCTGCAGCGGAAAAAGATCATTTATTACATTAGTCAATAACACTGGGTCATTGCAGTCACGGCTTAACTAATCTACAGCACATTATCCACAGCAGAATTAATTAAGAATATGAGAAGAACGCATTTTAAATTAATGCTATTAATGAATTTTATACTGCTCGCAGTTTTAGAATTTCTTTCGTGGGCAGCTGAGCAAGAAAAGAAGCGCACACAAACTTATGCCAACTCCCAATCGTGATAATAGGCGTACAGTGGCGTACATATAAGTGAATCTACTTAGTGTTCATGTTCAAATTTGTCTAGGCTTCGAGGAAAGTGTTCTTTCTCTTTTCAGAGCAGAAACGAAGCCGGGTATCAAGGGAAATTATGTTGAATTAGGTCAGTTACGTTTCAAGAAGATCGATTGGTTTGAACGCCTGCATACTTTCCTGTGAAAGAACTCTCCCCTCTCCCAAGAGTCTATTTTTGCCTTAGCGGAATTGGCCATGCTCTAAACGAGTAAGGGCCTGGGGACGAATCCAAACTTCATTGAAAATCAATGGCATTAAACTAAATCGATTTTCATATGAAAGGGTATCTCAAAATGAGTACTTACAGCAAGTTTGAGCATGTTTGGTCGAAAAGGCACCAGTTGACGTGCATTTCGATCTTTAAAAAATTCCATACAAATGTCTCTATTTCGGAAAGTCTGTCCCTCAAAACCATACAAAGTCTAATTTTCACAATTTTTAAAAGCTTTTGTTTCAGCTCAAATTCAACTAAACAGCGTCGAAGTTGGTTAGGTGACCATTTTTGAGATGCTCTTTCATGCAGTGTAAACAATTTTTTTCTAATCGATAAATTTTGAAACTCATTCCCAGGCCCTCACTCGTTTAGAACATGGCCAATACAGAAAGACTATTGCCGTCAAACAAACCTTAACCAGCGTCACGAACATTGTCGACAACATGATCACATACTGCCCATAAGAGGATAACCTGGAAATGAAACACAAAACGAAAACCATTTTAATTGAAACATTTCAGTCGAGAGAGCTTACATGACCAAGGATCAGTGAGTGCATCGCATAAATTGCTCGAACTCTCTTTCCTGGTCACTAGTTTGAGCTGTTTTTAATTGAGTTTCGTAAAACCTAAGCCAAAGTAATAACTCTGACCAATCACAACAGACGCACACTTCGCAATAAACCAATCAGAATACGAAGCAATTACATGTAGCCAGCAAAAAGCGCATGCAGGAAAATGCGCACGTGCAAGTCATGATTGGTTTGGGTTTTGCTTCTCATTGGCTGAGAAAATGGCGCGAGTTTTCCTGGCCAATCATGGAGCGAAGCAATGCAAAACCAAAGCAAAACGAGAATTACTTTCGACACTCGATTGAAAACCGCTCTATACAAAACTACACACGAACTATAACGAAGTTGCTTTAAAAAAGTTAGTTTAAGGCAGCTTCGGGAATTACTTTAAATCATAATTTAGCATCTGATATTTGTTATTACTTTTATACAAGGAGATTTTACAATGACCTCGCCTTTCTTGAAAGAATTAAACCAGAGCCACTCTCTCTAACAAGGCGTTGGACTATTCACAATTACCTCATCTGGATTAGAAGAATTAAAACTACACACGTACCTTCTAAAATATAAAATAAGATTCATCCATCCAAAGAACAGGGTAATGGCTCCAACTTCTCTCTTATAACCAGCTCTACAGTCACAAGGCGGTATGACGTACAATATGGCGGTAATATAACAAATCCACTCCAAGTAGTTACTTATGTCCATAACATACTCCCGTCGCTGCGAAAAGCATCAAAACCGATTAATTAAATGTTAGATAAAATATAACGAATGCTTTGGCCTACAGTTACACCATCCATGAAGCCCGCTAGCTAAAAAACTGATATTTTGTAAATGGAAATAAAGTGCCCAAAATTCACACTTGCGGCTAAGTAGCGGGAAGCTAAGTAGCGGGAGGAAGAGAAGGAAATAAATCTCGCGGGAGACCCCAATAGAGAGCTTCAATCATGGACAAAAGTAGTTGAGACACTCCCCGAAAAAACCTTCTCCGAGAAACGCAAGAGTTTTCCAATTCCCAATTCACACATTTCGACCCCTCCCCCACTTTCAATGTTGTAACCACGTGACAGTGTCCACAGAGCGTATTTCAATATGGAAAAGGGAGAGAAGAGGGCTGGATATCGACAAAAAAGGTGTTCTTTCAATTACGGAACGCCTTTTTTTTTTTTTTTTTTTTGCTCTAATGTGTCAACACTTTTGTCCGCGACTGTTGCTTACAGACTTTTTTTCTCTCTGACGCCCATCCCCTCGTTCACATTTGCTTCTCTCCCCTTATTCATAGCCTAGGCTCGTTTTCGCGAAAATACTCGGCTCTCGCTGGCCCATAATACGCTTGACCTGCAGGCTAGGCGCACGTTTCTCAAAACTCGCGAAAACGTTTCGGGCCCGAAAAACTATTTTACGCGCACTGGGTTTGTCACTAGAAATTATTCTTCTAATACTTTTAATAATCTTTTATGAAAGCTTGCTATAAAATTGATAAATACGTTGGGCTAGTTTGCCCCCAAAGCTAGTAGCAATCAGCACAAAACTAAGTTGAAAATACTTTTCGGACCCGAAATGTTTTCCGGAGTTTTGAGAAACGAGCGCTAGGTCCGTAACGTTAGAATCTTCTTGAACAACTCAAAAACAAAAAAATTGTCAACCAACGAGTTTTGTCTTACCCACCTTAGAGAACATAGATAAGACTTCCTTCAAAAGGTGGCCAGCCGCCATGATCAAAACGAAATAGCTTAACCCCTGGACAGTCTGTCAAGGTTAAAGTACAAAAGATTAGTTATGCCGCTATAGAAGTTAAAAGCCAATCAGAACTGATTAAAGTAGATGTTAATTAGTCGACGTCTAAACTCACCACATTGGAAAATGTACATTTGTAGTCTTCCTTATTCTGAAAGAGATACATGGAAATCGTCACTACATGTTGAGCAAGATGTTTCATGCTTACATTTACTATGTCTGCTAAATAAATTATTCAGTGTCTTAGATTTAAAGAGCAGAAAATAAAACGTGCTCTATCGAAGAGTATCATTTTGACAGAATTTGGGGGATTTTGGGTAAGGGTCGCAATAAAAAGACATTACTACCAACATTATAATCGTATCTTACTGGGGCCATACAATGAATTTAAAACTTCAAGTCTACTATAGGGTGGATTTGTGTGGCCATTTTAGGATAGCGGTACAGGTATAGTTTAAATGGAAAGGAAAAGCTATGACGAAGTTGCTGTAAAAAAGTTTGTTTAAGGCAGCTTCGTGAATTACTTCAATTTATAATTTGGCATCTGATATTTGTTATTACTTTTATACAAGGAGAGTTTACAATGACCTCGCCTTTCTTGGAAGAATTAAACCAGAACAACTCTCCATCATTTATTCAAATGCACTTTCAATGGATCGGAGTAATAAGGCGTTGGAATATTCACACTTACCTCATCTGGATTAGAAGAATTAAAACCACACAGCTCATCTTCATTTACTCGTTCATACACCGCTAATGTTGTCAGCGGTGTAAGGAACACGAAGTAAGTGCAAAGATTCGCCATGAATGTTGCCCAGCCAAACTTCTTCCTGAAATTACATGGGAACTGCTGGTCAAAGGAGGCGATAAAATCATGGAAAGAAAGAGGCCAAACAGGTCCCTCTGTTTTTGTGTCTGGTAATTTACAGTAATGGACATGGCAACCGCGTTTTCACCCTTAATGTTTATGTGTGACAACCGTTTCACTTCATTGTCAAAACAATAATCTCTATAATAACAACAACAACAATAATAATAATAATAATAATAAC
>JAEMWC010000312.1:337500-430000 GCA_016490735.1 Pachyseris speciosa | reverse complement strand
ACGATTTAGTGAATTTTGAGGTTCTTTTTGGCGAAAAAATTAATCGGCTTTAGTTGATTTTGTCAAATTTCTTTTGTCATTTCGTAATCATGACACAACCAGCTTAAAAAATTGGACATTTTTTTTACTTCATAGGCACTTTAATATGTTCCGATCGCATGTTCCCAGAAGAATACGATAGCAAACTTACAAAATACAATTGCAAGTATGATGGATATGATAGATAACTCGACGCTAATCTGCGTTGGACATGGATATAGCCGTCTGTTAAAGAAGTTACCTCTATTAGAGCCAGTGAGCTCATGGGCTTATTTTCATCCCCCTTCTCCTTTCCCTTCACGCTAACATCATCTTGCGAAGGAGTCTACAAATAAATTATTTCTCAGGTTAATTGTATTTAATCGTGACCATGAGAATTGTCATCTAATGAAACCCTATCTCGGCCGGTAACAGTGTCACTCGGAGGGATAGAATCCCTTCCCTCCAATAATAATGGTTATTTTTGCGAGAATTAAATATAAAAAATCAACTTTGTTTAACGAGGGCGACACTTAAAAGTAATTCAACTGACAAACCTGTGGCCCTCGAAGTTCCAGATGAAATTGGAATTTGAAAATGTTAATTGGATTTTGAGGAGGGGAAAACTGGAGTACCCGGAGAAGGACATCTCGGAGAAGAGTAGAGAACCAACGACAAACACAACCCATGGCCACAATGGTGGGAGGCGAGCACTCTCACCACTGCGCCATGCATCCCTGCAGGAGAAACGTACAACTTTGCAAATCAATTGGTACAAACGTGCAGACGGAACATGCCAAGTGAGGGGTAAAGACTGCAATATGTTCAAAATCCAGCCCACAGCTACCCCTCCCTCTTCCCATGGCCCTTGTTTTAAGTTTTCGTAAATTGTAGTCCTCGCCCATGTATGAGGATTACGAGGTAGATAAAGGGAAAAAAGAATATCGTTGAAACTTACGCAGTAATATTACACAATGTGCGCCGTAGAATAAAATTCGCTGTCTTTTCTCTACTCCCTTCTCCTCCCCCACCGGATCCCCAATCAGTTTTGGCATAGTTGAAAGAAAGATATGACAAACGGGAATCCACCCGAATTTTCAATTTTACGAAAACTAAAAGTGATCAGAACAGATGTTTAGGTGGGACGTAAATTGGAGTGAAATTTTAAGGAGGTTAAAGAAGAGAATGCAATGTTAAAAAAGTGTTTTGAAACACCAACAGACACTGGACACCCCACAAGGGCGCTGCAGGTTGCTGGGGAACTGTAACTTCAAATTCCAATTTTTTTTTTAAATTGAGATCTTCAATATTTCCTATTTCCCGGCTAAATTTAACTAATCCTTTGAGAAAAATTATCTCTTCTCAAATATACCCAAAAATCATAAAAAATTATCACAAAATATCGATCCCACAACATATAGCTTCGTGCGTTGAGTATAGGATTGCTTGAAACGCGAACGAGATATTAACGTTAAATCCATGTTAAGCGACTAAAAAACGATGTTTAGCTTAAATCCCGCCTTAAATATATAATTTAGATTGAGCCTAGACTGGCTTCGGTTTCTGCTTAGATTACTTGATACAACATTACTATCACAAGTCTATAGACAGTCAATCATATCCATACCTGTTCTCCAGAATCAGTGATTCTTTTCCGTCCTTTTGTCTCTGTTTCTTCGTATTTTCCTTGAATCAGGCCCAGGTCATATGTGACCTAAAAGTATAGAGTAAGGAAGGAAAATGTTAAAGGGTCAGTGTCACGCTATTTGGCAACTTCATAGAAAGCTAAAAGGTGTCTTCGCATCAATTGAATTTCAAAAATAATGGTCTAGTTTTGTTATTAAAGACTATTTGAAGGTACTGAAATTGTTTCCTGTCGCCTGTTGCTACGGATGGCAAAGATGGAAATGGATTGAAACTTGAAAAAACTGGCCAATTTTTTCAAGTTTTGATGCCATGTCTTCATAAAAATCCTCAATAAATTTATTATGGTTAGCCCTCTCTGAAAAAATCATTTGATATCTTCGTCGTAGCTTGACAGAAGCATTTTGTTTATGAGTAAGGCCTCAAAGCTATGATTTTAGCACAGAATTGACCCACAACAGCAAAATCCCCGTGACACTGCCCCTTTATAATGATAAGAACCGGCTGAAATCTGAACTCTTAACCCTTTAAGACTCCAATTTTTTTCCTTTCGGCAATTTGTTCGAAGCAAATAATCGAAAGGGATCTAGTTGTCCTATATGAAGGTCTCCTTGAAACGTTTGCTGCTCTGGAATACCGAGGACTCAATGCAAGTTAGTTTTCTCGTGACGTCACCAAATTTTGCTCGCGGCTGTAACGAGTTGTAATCGGTAGGAACTCGGTTTCGAGCCATTTTTCATTGCAGAAGCTCCCAGGCTGGTATCAGTAAGCTGGAATGAAGAGTAGAGGCAAACCTCTAAACGAAGCTATAGAGGTGAGAGATAATTTCACAATGACTGGGAGGCCAAAAGTGGTCGTGTCGGGTCAAGGCAGCTCAGAAGTGAAGTTCGTCTCTCTAGCCGTTCTGTGATGGATTCTTGGACCTAGCAAGGCAATCAGTTTGGCGAAATTTAACTTGCAAAGAACACAACGCGTACCATATTTTGCCAGTAGGTCCGGATGGCTTGACATCTGGCGGGACTTCCATTTCGCCGTGGTATAAAAATATCCCAAAAGGAGAGAAAAACAGAGGCTTTCAAAAGTTTCTGGAATCAAATGGCTGATGCTCGACTCGCTGTAGGCGTGAGAGGCAAAATTGCAGATAGATGCTTATTCATGAGATCAAGGTTTGCCCTCATTAGAATATTTTGTTTTCCAAAGGAGATTTTGAATTAAAGAATTGAAAGCAAAGATGTGTGTTTTTTAGTGTTTTTTTTTTTTTGGTTTCATTTCTTGGATAAAAAGCATTTCGTAAATTAAGCATTCAAATTTCCCACGACATTTCTTTAGAATGGTGAATTGTTCCTGAAGATCTTTGTTTCTCCGATTGTGCGCGTCGCCTAAGCTGAACACTCAATCTGGTTCAATCAAAGCAAAACTATTTAGTACCTAATTATCACTTTCTACGTTCCACATTGTAGCGTTTTTAATTACATGCAACGAGATTCCCACACACATTTTTAGCATATAAAGAACTCACAAGAATTTGACTTTTAGTTTTTACGAATTTGAAAATGATGAACGATTCATCGAAACGTCATTCACAATTTTTATCACTAATTTTTATTCTCAATTGTTTATCTAAAGCTTCCGTTATTAGTTCTTTATTGTTGACACAAATAAACAAACAAACAAACAAGTACGAGTTGGGTATACCTTGTAATTCTGACTTTGTGGATCTCCTGTTTCGGTTATAAGTTGATCCAAGAAGCGCTGAAAGAAATAGTCATATAGTGATAATTAAAACTGTGGTGACACAAGCCTTTCGCAATCAACGAGAATTTCCGACTGGTAGTATGATCAGTAATGGTAATAGGACTGAGTGGAGTCCAATTCGGTCTGTAATCATACGAGTGATAACAAAATCGGACGACCGCGCAGCCGGAGTCCGATTTGTTTATCACGAGTATGATTACAGACCGAATTGGACGACACGAAGTCTTATTACCAATTAATCATAACAATTACAATTTCCGAGAAAAGAAGAAGAGCCAAGTTATAAAAGGGAGGGAAATTTTGCATTAAAAGACTGACAAAGGAAGCGTAAATTTTTAATGTCGCTCTAAAATTGACTTCAATCAAAATGTATGGTGATTGAAACCAAGGTTGTGATTGGTTGATTTAAATTACAACTTTGAATGTGATTGGTTGATTTGAAACACTACTTTGAATGTGATTGGCTTACAGAACTGTCCGATTGGCACGTGAATTAGTGGAAAATAGGAGTTTTTTAAACCAATCACAATCGAGGAAATTGTAATTTTTATGATTAAATTAAAAATAGATGAGTGTAGAGTTTAGCAAAATGAAAGCACATTGTGCCTGGTTTTAAGCAGTCACCTTACGCAAGCCCATCTCAGATGTTAACACTCTGCCGCACGTTTTCCGCGCTGTGTCTCGGTTGCATGTTTGTCAGAGAGTGTGATCGGTTAAATGTCTTATCACGCTTGGCACTATAGTAAATGCCGGCTTTTCCTTCCTGGTAATCTGGTGAATGCCTTATTGGAAGGTAAGTTGAATTTCCTTAAGGAATGATATTTACAAGGGGTTAAAGTTCTTTGCTTCTGCTCGTTGACCGGTGACCTTCAGTTTACTTTAAAAGGGGGAAAGTTGAACGTACCACTACAGTATCAGGCATGATTTCCACCAGTTTCTGCAGCATGGTAACCACGCCTGTAGTACAATTTGTCAGAACTTCTTTCCATCTGTCGGCGAAAGAGAAAACGTAAGAAAGCTAGTTCGGATGAGCAGAGGAGGACAATGGAAAAGAATAATGCTACGTCTTGCATTCAATTTATTTGGCAAATTTGATGTCACATGGCCAGAGAACCTCTACATTGTAATAACGGAGCTCCCGTCGCTGAATGCGCGCGTAGCCCGATGGGTACCAAAATTAGTAAATATTTGATCGGAAATTTTGGCTGTCACGTGACTGTGCGTCTCTCTCTAAGTACGTACGTATTTCCACACCCCATGACTACCAATGCGAACCGCACACATCAACCTTACAGACAGTAACTAGACAGTAAAAAAAATAAAGTTATTCAACTTGCTAGTCGTATTCGTGTTCTTGTTTTCATATCATGAAGAAAAGCGATGTCTCTATGGAGTCGATTGTGTTTGTTTGTTTATCTGCTGTAACTTGATACATCAGTACTTTCACGTGATGCGGCGTGTTATATACCTGTTATGTTCAGCGATCGCCATAATGACAGCGCTTTTCTTTTCCTTCAGAGCAACATCAAGGATATTGTCATTGGTGTTGTTCAAAGTAATTTCGGATTTAGCGTTGGACAGGAGTAATGTCACAACAGGAGCGTGACCGTTCGTTGCAGCTAAATGTAAGGCAGTGTTCTGTTAATAAAGGGTAACGTAGGAAAGTGAGCAAATAAATCGAGCATCACGTACTAAAAGCGATCGTTTATTTCAGAAAAGGGAGATTGAACGAAGACAGGAGAAGGTAATAATGACGGGACGATAAAAATAAACAACCAAACGTAATAACAACAGTTAGAAACGTCTGCACGGACAAAAGAGCAAGGGAACACCCTGTAGAGCGTTTTCATTCACGTGACTATATTCACGTGAATATTGGCTTACTGAAACAAAAGAAAGTATTTGCATAAAAATAGAGTTCAATTCCCAGAGGGTTAGTTTGGGACACCAACATGGCTGCCGTTTCTTTGTTTTGGAACGCCAACATGGCCGCCATGACGTCATGTGAAAACACTCTATACAGCCAGCCAATAATACCAAAACAGTCTGAGCCAAATAACTAAGCAAAGAACCAGTAAACTAAGGAACCAACCAAGGAGACGCCCCGGCCGACAAAACCGTCAAACTAAAGAACTCACTGAAGGGAATGATCAACAGAGAAACAAGCAAGGAAAGTTCGAATCAACCAACCAAGGAAGGTACAAATGAATATGGTGATTAGACAAAAGAAATGAAAGATAGAGGGGAGCAAGGATGAAGTAATAAACAGGTTTAAAAGTGAGATGCTGCTACCTTATTTTTGTCAACCCAGTTAACACAGTCATCAGATTTCTCAAGAATAGCTTTACAGCATAACATGGATCCCTTAAGAGCGGCCAGGTGAAGAGGAGAGCGTTCGGTTTGATCTCTGCAAGGAAAAAGCAACGGCACACAATGTTTAAGAGAGCACTATGAAAGTAAGTAAATATTACTCAAATGAATTGTTTCTCTACACGAGAAAAGTCATCTTGGACTATCCTTCTTCTTCATTTCAGGATTAAATTGAGTGATGCTACGAAACAACGACACAACTCCAACAATGTACCTTGGAAAATCACGATGGTGGTAATAAATTTTTCAAGATAATCAGTTAAGTGTCCTAAAACCTTTCTCCCCTGGTGTATAATTTCGTAGGGAAGCGCATTTCACGCACATACCTCTCAACTGTAGCTCCAAGCTTGAGAAGCAGTTCGGTTGTAAGGTCGTTCCCCTCAGAGCATGCGTAGTGTAAGGGGGTTCTTCCCACGCTATTCTGTAAGTTTAATATTCGTGCATTCTGCCGATCCATTAGCTTCTCAACGACTTCAGTCCAGCCATACCTGATTAGGAAAAGACGAAAATACCAGAAACGTTTATTCAACAGCTTCTATGAAGAGATGTTAGGTACGTGATAATTAGAGAAAAGCTGGGCTAATAAGACGAACCAAGAAACTGTGATAGTTACTTAGCTGCAACGTGGATGGGCGTGTCCAAAGAGTCTGACGTCACACTTGCCGCTGTCTTGTTCTTGGCCACAAAAAGTTCCACATTCTGAGAATCAGAAAATGACAATTCCAGGACACATTAATAACATTGTTTCTTACTAAAATTCATTCTGAACATGATTATACTACCTTTTTTTTTCTCTTTTATAGTCATTATCACCAAGGAGTGATAATGACAGCATTATATTAATTGATTTCCTACTTAATTACTCGACCTGAATGGCACATTAACAAAGTTTATACCGCAAACATTTCCGTTATTCATGGTACCAAGAATGAAGGGAAAATACCGAATATACTTAGCTGCATATTGGAATTTATTTCATGCAAAGATGCAGTTAATTAAATCTTTAACAGTACGTCCGGACGGTTAAAGCTTTACATTTTCACAAACAATATTTTGAAATAACTATTAAAAGAAAAAGGCAGAGCTTAGAAATGGCATTTATCGTCACTCTCCCTTGCTTGCATTGAATTTCAAGACCATCATGAAAGCCATGTTCATTTCCAACTAAAAAGTAACAAACGGCTGACCATCAAAGTGATTTTGCAATCTTGTTTTACATCTCACCTTGGCGTCTCCTTTCTTGGCTGCATAGTGAACGGCTGAGAAACCGTTCGCATCTTTTTCAGTGATGAGCGACATAGCAGCCGGACTCTGGAGGTTAAAGAAAACGCAGTCAATGGAGTGGCTTTCGACTGAGTGTCGAAAGTAATCCGTGTTTGCTTTGGTTTTGCTTTACTTCGCTTTGTGATTGGTTGGTAAAACTCACGCCACTTTCTCAACCAATGAGAAGCAAAACTAAAACCAATCGTGACTTGCTCGTGCGCATTTTCCACGCTTTCCGTCGGTTAAACGTAATTGCTTCGAATTGTGATTGGTTCATTGCGTTGTTTGCGTCGGTTGTGATTGGTCAAAGTAATTTCTTTGGTTTTGACTTAGGCGACACTCAATTGAAAGTCGCTCTAAAATAGAAAACCTAGCATAAGTTTTATTGCATAACTTTTCTCCGATAATTGCTTTGCATAGCTCCAACAAACTACCTGACATTTACTCTTTTCTTGTTTTCTTTCATTTCGTTCTTTTTTTTTTCCGAAACTTGGGCTTTTGTCCAAAAGTGGATAAATTTGTTCGGGGGCCATATGCAGGTATAAGTAGAATAAAATTTATTTGACATTTCATCCGCCAAATATAATTTGTCTCCAAGACAATATTACATACACCCTTAACTACTAAGACCCTTTTCGGCCGTTTTCGTATAAATATAAAAACATGAACAAAAGAGCATTTATGAAGAAGCAAATAACTAAACCTGATTCAGGTTTATCTCTAGCTGCTTATCTGTTCAATGGACCCTATTCGTATTCTAGGTATTGAACTGGATCTAGCATGAAGTGGAGGCTCTTGCGGGGGAATACATTTACATATGAAAAGATTCCCCAGTTTAAGCCTCGTGTGCACGCTAGTTCCAGTTCATTACGGAGAATACGAATAAGGTCTATTGCATGGTCCCTTCCCTGTGTCACTCTTTTAAGCACCTACCTGTAGAAGAGCCTCCATTGCACGAGGATAACCTACGGCTGCGTGCAACACAGACTGGAGTTCGATGTCCCGGATGGTGACGTCAGCACCGCGATCCATTAGAAGCTTCACAACATCCACAGCCCCATAGTCGGCAGCTAAAAATAACGGAGTGCGCCTTTCATCTGACTTAGGATCGACCGTAGCTTCCTATACAAAATAAATAACGACATTTTTTGTAACCAAAAGACTTCCAGGAATTCTCTTTCTCTCTCTCTTAAAAGACGTTTCCATTGCTTTTATTGTTTCTTTCAAGCTGGGCGCAGGGTTGGCGCAGGGTTGGCGCAGGGTTGGCGCAGGGTTGGCGCAGTGGCGAGAACGCTCGCCTTTCCCCAATGTTTCTCGGGTTCGATTCCCGGACTCGACGTCATAAGTGGGCTTAGTTTGTTGGTTCTCTACTCTGCTCCGAGAGGTTTTTCTCCGGGTACTCCGGTTTTCCCCTCTCCCCAAAAACCAACATTTGATTTGATTTAGAGTTGATTTGATTTTGTATCATCAATTAGTAGAGCATCTGTGCTCGGCTAGAAAGATTTGAGACTTAGATAAAATAATGATAGAAATGGTACTAATTACAAGGTTATGATTGTTAAACTGTACTAAAAACCTGTTCTTAACGAATGCCGTGCCGTTATTTGTTATTATTGTAATCATTTAAAAGTGCATTGAATTGAGTCAGAGATTCTGCCACAGGCAGCCCAAGCTCTCTTTATGAACCACACAAGGAATACAATATGGCGTCGAATTATAAGGGTTTGTATGGGATTTTCTACAAGATATCCATGAAGGTCGTTAAAAGTGAAAATATTCAATAAAAATGGCTTACCTTATTCCATACGTGTGTTGTTTACTCCTGGTGTCGTTATTTTACCGATTTAACTTGATTTAAGCGATTTTTTTGAATCCTGGTTTTCTCTTCAGGATTCAAAAAAATCGCTTAAATCAAGTTAAATCGGTAAAATAACGACACCAGGAGTAAACAACACACGTATGGAATAAGGTAAGCCATTTTTATTGAATATTTTCACTTTTAACGACCTTCATGGATATCTTGTAGAAAATCTCATACAAACCCTTATAATTCGACGCCATATTGTGTTCCTTGTGTGGTTCATAAAGAGAGCTTGGGCTGCCTGTGATTCTGCTTGCCGTATACTTTGAGGAAGGCTATTCTTGGCTTGCACGTGACGTCAGAAAAAACTGAAATTAAAAATTTTGAGGTTTTACCTTCATCAGGTTAAAGACATTTTAAAGATATATCTGCTTGCTTGTTTTCACCTCGGTAGCATGCCTAGTTTTGAAAATAGAGCAGTTTAAATTTAGATTTTTTTTACAATGCGTGACATCGTGGTTGCGTCTGAGAAACATATTACGTATCTGAAAAAATCGATTTACGTTGTGTTTTCGAGTTCTGAATAACCAATATGTTAACAGAAGTGTCTATGCGAATGTTTTGAAGTTTAGTAGAGAGGAAAAATCGTTTGCGAGAGCAAAAGTGAGCTCGAGATGTTTCCAATGGATTTCCGGCCGCCATGTTGGGGTTCCAGAGAGGAACCCCAGCATGGCGTCTCCATACTAAACACTATAATTTTGAGTGGTACTCTTTGGCAAATAACTCGAGTTCGGAATATCGCACAACCCAGAAACTTTGATACGTTGTTTATTTATTACTCTTCTACACTATCTCAATTTCTTGACTTAATTTATTGAAAGATAAGCGATTTTATTTTTTATTTGCGTGATACTTGCGTGACGTGCAAGCCAAGAATTCCAGAGAACAGCACCACCGTAACTAAAGCTATTACGAAGATAATTTGTGCGTGGCTGTGGAATAGCAACTTTATTTACAGAATCTCGAAAAGTAAATGGAACACAATCAGATCGATTTTTAAATTTGTCACTTAGATACTCAGGAGCAAGGCCCTTAATAGATTTAAAAACCATTTTAAAAGGCTTCTGAATGTCACGCTGAGTACTAAGATTTTTCCAGTTTAGTATACGAGTCTAATCTTCCAGGTATTCTAGGGGCTTCCCTTTCTGAACATAAGGGAATTATTCTCCTGTAAAATGCACCCTAAAACCATGACGTTTCCCTGTTACCATCACGTCCCCTCCCCCTCCCCACGTACCCACGCACCCACCTCACTTTCCCATCTCCCCACCCTTCCTCGACTGTTACATAGAATAATAGACGTTTGTAGTGTAGTCCGAGTGGACGACGTTTGAAAGAGACAAAATACAAATAGGTATCTAGCAGTCTGCACACTGCACACTTTCTCACCGTGGGTTGATTAAGCCAGGAAAGACTATTCAAGAAGAAATATATAGCCACTGGAGTGTGAGAGGGAACCAGCAATTGAGGCCTAAAATGTGTTCAATCCACATCTGCCAAGTCTCAACGCAAATACACCATTTTGCTAATGATCAGTTCCTGGTGAATTGTGGGTAGATCCAGTCCTTTGTGGGGGCAAACGGTCAAAATTACAATTTCAAATTACGTCCTAAAATGGCTGTTTGTCCCCACAAAAAACTGGATCTGCCCACAATTCACCAGGAACTTATCATTAGCAAAATGGTGTATTCACCGCCTGTTCCGGTGAAACAATAATAAAATTCTGATGAGGTATTGCGTCATGTTTTTGTTCCTTTGTTTTACGTCATCAATTTCGGGTACACGAAGTAAAGGCACAATAAACAAGTTATAAAAGAAATGTTGTAACTTACTTTTTCAAGAAGGAACTCGACAACATGAACGTGGTTTTTCCTGGCAGCTAGGTGAAGTGGTGTCTTGCCTTTGAAATCAACAAGAGTTATTCTACATACCGCTGGGTCTTTGCTGACAAGATATTCCACTATCGGCATTGAACCCAGGTCACAAGCCATGTGAAACGCTGTTACCTTGTCGAGTCTCTGTGTTGCAAACAGTGTAAGATATTGTCAATGATTGAGATGAAAATAGCAGCGCACCCTGTCGTGGCACGTGCACGTGGCATGGGTTGGAGTGCGGGCGGTTCATGAATCCAGTTTGTCGGGGTTGAAATTTCGTGCCATAAAATTAAAATGTAAACTTAACATAACAATAACATAACATAACGTATTTATTCAAGATGGGGAAACTAAAAGTTGTAAAACATCTTGAAAAGGAAAACTAGAGGTTGACCCTATAATGTTTCCCTAAATAAAAGATAAAAACAGATATAAACTATGTACAATATAAATCCTTCTCAGTTATTCTTCGCGAAAGAGAACATTAACAATTTCTCGTTTGCCTATTAATCGTCAGCTCATTAACTGTAAGGAAACTCTTCCTTTTCGGATCAAACCAGGAACTTATCATTAGCAAAATTGTGTATTAAGATAAAAGAATTCTACGCGCGTTTGAAAGAACTCGATGCACACGCGCAACTGTCCTTGATATTCGTAAACGTATTTTTCGTACTTTAAAAATATGACAAGGCCTAGCGTCAAGTAGTCGGAAACTATAAATGCGCCCATCGTAAATGCAGGTCTATAAAAGTTTCCAAAACGGCCTTCGTACGTTTTTGCCTATACGATGAAAAAATATAGCATCAGACACAATCTGCAAAAGAGAGTGATGATGTGCGCATGTTCAGTGCTGGGCTTTCGTCTCGATCTCCAATTCGTTTTAATCCCTAAGTGTGGGAGAGTGAAGGTTATTTCTAAACAACTGCCAGATTGGTGTGGACGAATAAAATGAAACTTGTGCATAGGCTTACTCACGGATCATCCGTGTGGACGAAGATTCTCTTATATGCGTTTACAATTGTCTTTTCTTTTCTTCTTCACTTCCGACTGGAGATATTTTTACTGACAAGGCCGGTAACTAAAAATATTTGAAAATATTTAGTCTCACCCTAGGTTGTCTTATTCGCCCTCCATATTTAACGCAAAGTTCAACAACCTGAAAATAGAAACATTTAAAGTTGATCTTGGTCTTATAAAAATGAAACTGTGTGATATGTGCGGTATATGAATACATTACCATTACCATTTATTAACTCCAACGAATTTATTCTGACTAAAGGAAGTTAATCTCTTGGTTTCACCAGATGGTTCGGTTAATCGTTTGAATGGCTGCTTTTTCATACACTATTTTACTAATGATCAGTTCCTGGTGAATTGTGGGTAGATCCAGTCCTTTGTGGGGGCAAACGGCCATTTTAGTACGTAATTTGAAATTGTAATTTTGACCGTTTGCCCCCAAAAAGAACTGGATCTACCCACAATTCACTAGGAACTGATCATCAGCAAAATAGTGTACTGTTAACTTCCTTTCTTCTTTTCCCCTGTTTCTTACTTGTTAGTAAAGTGATGTGATTAGTGCATGCTTACCGCAAGTACACCGCTGTTCACAGCTAGGTGAAGAAGACTACCGCCATCAATGTCCACATTATATAAGAAGTCCTCAACTGTGCCTTGTTTCTGGGCTGAAAAAAGCCAGGCACGAAATTTTAGGACTTGAACTCTTGCAGTTATATACAAATCATTTCATGCTGATTGCATACCGCATTCAAGGAGAAATGCCGCTGATTTTTTAGCGCCTCTTTCCACAGCGTGACCAAGTGGTGTCATTCCTTCGTCATCCTGAGACTTTGAGTTTCCTGAATTTTCAACCTAAATTAAAATTTAAAAATAAATAGGAGCAAAAGAAGTTTATGCACGAAACGGAATCTTTTACGACAAGGATAATGAAGGGCAGCTTGGATCTTTGTATACTGAAAGAAATAAAAAAAAAACTCGGACTTTGCTTTTTAACTCATTTCTTACGAGTAGCCGAATATATTGGTCATAAACGCCGTCAGTGCTTTTTTTTTTTTTTTTTTTTTGCAAAACCAAACATGTTGGCATCGAACGCCCTTTGACAACACCGGTAATTTTCGTCTTTGTGATCCAATGGAATACTGGGTAATTCTAGTATAACGGCGGAATCCATCCACAGTACGGCTAGAAAGACAACTTCACTCATGAATCAACATGAGTCGCTCAAACACTTTCGGCGGCCCACTTGCCGTGAAATTGTTAATTTTTCACCTCTGTTTTCTTTCAGAGGATTGTTTCTACCCACCAACCCAGCTTTTGGATGCCAGGCAGGGGGCTTCTGAGGTGGAAAATGCCTAGGAAAAAACACTTCTAAATCAAATACTTACTGAATTCGAGGTCGAGTGCTGGCATCAAAACAAGTCAAGGCTAACGTGACAAGCGTGACAAGAAAGATAGAGCCTTTGGTGTTGTTAACCAGCAAAGTCGCTCTGGTAACCCCTTATACGGAATAACGAGATCGTCTTGACCTCCTACCCTCGGAAATTGCAAACATTACGTACAAAAATTCCGTAAGAAATGAGTTGAGTAAACTGAGCTATGGTCGTGATTAGTTGCACGAATATATTGTTTTGTTACTCTGGCGACTGACTGTTATTTATCGTGTTAACTACAAAGCTATTGTTGCAACAAATGTAGAGCGCATGTGTTGCTTTACCTTCCGCTATTGAAGTACCAGTTGCAAAGTACTGCATTGCCAACAACGTGATTGCTTATAACAGAGGTGAAGTAAATATTGTATACCTTCACGTGATTGTATCAAAAGATGTAGACTACAGATGACTCACCAGTATTTTGCAGATCTTCTCATTGTCCATCTCAGCAGCAAGATGCAGGGGCGTGCATGAGTTGCGACCTAGCGCGTTTGCGTCTGCATGTCCCTGTTGAAGTAGGGTCTGCAAAAGCAAATTACACGATCTTATGGCGCCGACTTCTCGTGGCCGCCCTTCTTGAAAAGTTTCACTTACAACTAACCAAAAAAAAGGAAAACGTTTCCCAGTCTTCTCAATGCAATAACATTAAAAAATCTAACACTTTGATTTATTTCAGTACTTAGCGCCCCCCTCGATTAAGCCCCACCCCCAACCCGAAATTTCAAATAAGCTCCAAGGAGACAGAAACGACTAACACTTTCTCTCTGAGTAGAATGAAAGATCGATGGTGGTGATCTCAACAAACCTTCAGTCCTTTCAGAGCAGAGAATCATTTTATAGTTCACATTCAATCATACTCTGATTTTACGCATGAAACAGAGAACATGGCAATTAAAGGCCACGATTTACCCATCACTGCCACAAGAAAGCGGCCATTAACAGAACGAGCCTGAGGCCCCTTGAAAGTCCCGATAACTTAACGGGCTCGAAACCATATTTTGAAATCAAAGTCTCAAGACAATTAGGGTGTGTTCTGACCTCTGGTGAAATCCGTTTTGTTTCTTTAGCTGATAACTTTACTGTATAATTTTCAAACCTTTGAAACTCCCATCTGGAATGGAAAAGAAAACAGCTTAACGGGCCCGGTAATTACCGGGAGCTTCGAGAAATCGGCCCCTGATCATTTTATGCAGCTGACTGCGCATACTCACCAGCACCAGTCTCTCACTTCCCACATGAATCGCTGTATGAAGAGGAGTGTCACCCGCTTCATCGGTTATGGTGACGTCAGCACCACATTCCAGAAGCCTGTCGACAATCTTGTACTGTTTTGCGAGGATGGCCGTGTGGAGAGGAGTTTTACCCGACTTGTCTGCTATGTTCACACCTGGAGATTGAAAGGCGACGAGATGATGTCAGAAATTAAAATAATTAGACTACATTTTCACATCGAAGGAAGCAAAAACAACTACTTCTTACTTGTCCCCTTGGTTAAGAGTTTCTCCACTTCCTCCACTTCTCCATTTAATATCAACTGGTGAAGCTTGGTTGACTTCTTCCCTGTAAATTCTTCCTGAAAATATAACAAGAATATCACCTACGTACACTCCACTGAATTGTCATCTCCCAAACTCGGCTCTAACACAGCAAACTAAGGGAAATTTGTTTCAAAAATTTCAAGTCACAGGGTTCTCAAATCACTTTTTACAACAAAACACCAGGACACCAGGCTGAGTTGATCTTACCATTTTGTTCTCCCCAGCTTTTCCATCGTCAGAGGACATCGACATCTTGCTTAAGGCACGTGACCTTTTTCTCTCAGGAGTCTGGGCCTGGACTGCTCCGTTGTTAAAGAGCACAAGGGGAACCTCTTCATTACCATTCCCTTGAGTGCCGGAAACTTGTAGAAAATTGTTGCCGTTTTCGGAACTATTTTCCGATTTCTTTTTCCCTTGTCGCCTCATCTGTACTATTTACAGCAACAAGGTTAAGGAGCTTTTTAAATTCTGAAATTAAACGTAAAAAATAAATCTTCATTGCAATAGTAAGCGACCAAATGGAAAAGCAATCAGTTTTTTGCTTAACAAGCTCAGGGGCACCCAACGACAAGTTTCGGTAGATATCTGTTCGGTGGAGGGTAATTCGCCTCGGGCTTTCGGCGTCGATTAAAGAGTGCACTCGGATTTTCGAAACTAAGACGTGGCCTAAAAGATTTGCAATTGGGAAATCATAACCCATAATGTTTTCGGAGAGGTCGTAATTGCTGTTTTTGACAGTCAAAAACGTCAGCTAGCATTTTCGGAAAGAAAATAGTTCCCGAAAAAAGTTCGTGGAAAGTTCATTTCAATTTTCATTTTCTCAAAGGCATATTTTATTCCCTAACATTTTCGGGCAATTAAAATTTCAGCTAGGGAATCCGAAAAGATGAACGTCTTCTAGCTCATGAAAACATCACTTTAAACAGACTTCAAACACCATAAGGTACTTAAAAATGCCTTTCTACAGCTTTTATTTGATTTGGCTCGTTGGGTGCCCCTGCAAGCTGGGTTCACAAGATTATGAATAGAACTGAATTTTTCAGACACGACCCAACTAATTTGCTCATGATCAGGCTATGATGGGGGGAGATTCTTCAAATAAATGAATCTACAGTATCAGGGTTCGTACCCCGCATGTTTAGAAGCAAATTTCCAAGACTTTTCCAGGCCTCAGGAAGTTCTTTCCAAGACACATTGCACATTAAGTATATTTCAGTTGTTGGGTATTCCCATCTAGCTGCTCCTAAATGCCTTTCAACTGACAAAATTATATTACTTGAGTTCACAGATTTCCAGGATTTTCCAGGGCCTCTTACCATTTTCAAGGACTTTTTCAAGGATTTTCCAGTCCTGGATTAATCGCAAACAGTAACTCAGAGAGTGGTTCACGAAAAACTAACACTAGCTAGCTTGCCGCTTTTCAGGGGCATCGAACGTCAAGTTTTGGTAGATATCTGTTCGGTGGATAATTCGCTTTGGACTTTCGGCGTCGAGTGCACTCGGATTTTCGTAACTGAAACGTGGCCTAAAAGATTCGCAATTGGGAAATCGTAGCCCCTGAGGTTTCCGGAAAGGTCGTAACTGATTGCTGTTTTTGGCAGTGAAAAACATCAGCTAGCATTTTCGGAAAGAAAATTGTTCCCTAGAAAGTTCGTAGAAGGTTCATTTCAGCTTGCGTTTTCTCAAAAGGAAGATTTTGTTCCCTAACATTTTCTTCTTCTAGCTTATGAAATAATCACTTTAAACGGACTTCAACCATAAGGTACTTAAAAATGCCTGTCTACAGCTTTCGGTCGGATTTGGTTCGTTGGGTGCCCCTGGCTTTTGCCGAAACAAACGGAAACGCAGTCGGTGTGGATGGAAGTATAGAATAGAACTCGTCAGTCTTTACTATTCGTGAGCCAAGCATCAAGCTTCGCCTCAGAACGGAAATGTGGATCATAGCTTGCTTTCCGCACCACTCGTTTAACACAAAGATATGCGCGGTACCCAAATTTCGTTCTCCCTTGTTTTGCTAATGGTGAAAGGAGAAATTAACAAACCACCCGCCAAAACGTTTTTTTTTTTGTTTCCCAGCATACTCACGTATTTATTACGAACGCATGATATTAAGGGTCCTATGAGACAGTGACCGCGGGTATATTATTCCAGGCATAATTTTTTCAGTTTGTAAACAAGAAAACAACATTTTTATGTTCGCTTTTCATTTTCAAAGCACTTAAGCGTGAATAAGCACGCAATCAAAATCACAAAAATGTAAAATGTTTGTTTCTGGCTTGGATTCGCACTCTTTAAGTTCCCGTTTGTCCTTACTCTCTTCACTTAAAGTTAACCATCTCTTATATTAAACTTTTGTTTTTGTATAACGGGTAAAAAACAATTCAATCTAAAACATCAATGGTCATTCCTTTGTTTGCATTTCCTACACAGCCATGGAATGGACGTTCCATTGAATGACCTCCCAAAGAAAACACGAGAACTGCCATGCTGAAGTGCATGCTAGCATTCATGCATGTTAGGTCATGACTGTGCCGAAAAACGGTTCGGTAATCAGGACAAATGTCGCGTTTATTGTAGTTTGGCTGACATTAAATGTCTCAAATGCTATCAATTGGAAGAACCGGTCGTCGGAATCAAAATTCTCCGACACTGTTTCTTAATTGCTCAACTGGAGGGAATATTGAAAATAAATGATGCTTCGACGACCATTCTGGACCATGTTTTTGAAAGAAACTTTCTTAAACTTCGAAGATAGACATGTATCAGAAGTTAGTCAAAAAACTTTAAACCGTCTAAGCTAACTGAAACAACAAATGGGCTTCGCCATTAAAATCTATTGATACAAACACGAAACGGTTGTGTTGACGAAATTTTCATTCATGTTTTGATTTGTTTGCCACAGATTTCCCTTGATGCGTAAAAGCCAATAAATTCAAAGAGATTTTGGCAAAATTTGAAATGTCCTGGCAAGAGAGACTACACACGATTACTGAGTGTGGCAAGATCAGCGTCAAAATAACTTTACCTCAGCTCGCTTTGAACATGGATGCCTGAGTTGGACATGACCGCGACAACAAACTTTACACCAAAAGCAAAAAAAAAAAAAAAAAAGCACATGAAAGTTTCCCAACTGAGGCATCAATTTAGCACCGATAGTTTCTAGGCTAGCATGATTGGCAATCTTTCAATTATCAGAGATTTGCTCACCTGCCATTTAAATTACATGCAGTTACTAACTTGACATATGTACATTTTTACCAGTAGCGATAACAGTTGAGTCACTAAACTTTGCAAGCTATAAATCAGCATGACTTACCAGACTTGTGCCCAGTGAAAGAGGTAAGAGTGTTGGAAACGCTGATAAATGTTTTTGTAAATCTCAACTGAGTCTTTTCATTGAATCTTGTTTTACTTCTTTATGATTTTGTTTCATGAAAGCGTGAAGCGTGAAAGAGGCGCTTGCCACGACTGAAATACCACCGAAGTGATATCAATTAATCAACGCAAAATCGTAAGTCGGGCGAGACTGAATGCCACAGTGAAATATCTCGACACAACGGCAGGTAAATTGGGAAACTAAAGGAATCTATTTTATTTTTGATGCTTTTCTGAAATTGTTATGGGTTATGGAAATTCAAAGAAGAAGAAGAAAAAAAGTGATATGTGTTCCCAACTTCGGAAACCACTCGCCCACATGTTGGAAAACCGATTGACTTGCTCATCGTTCAAGAAAATTCGGACATAAGTACTCTTGCAACCCCGGCTTTACTGTCGGTTTCTCTTGAAAAGAATGCTAGACCAACGGAAGGTAAATTGGGAAAACTAAAGAAATCTACTTTCTGAAATTGTTATGGATTATGAAAATTAAAAGACGAAGAAAAACCGTGATCTGTTTACCGAGTGGAGTCGAACTCACTGCCTCCTTCCGGAACTGGACTTTGGAAACCACTCGCCCAAATATCGGAAAACCGAGTGACTTGCTCATCGTTCAAGAACATTCTGACATAAGTACTTTTGCAACCCCGGCTTTTCGGCCGTTTTCTCTTGAAACACTGAAAGAATGCTAGACCAACGGCAGGTAAATTGACTGAGAAAACTAAAGGAATCTACTTTCAATGCTCTTTCTGAAATTGTTATGGATTATGGAAATTCAAAGACGAAGAAAAAACGGGATCTGTGTTCCCGAGTGGAGTCGAACTCACTGCCTTCTTCCGGGTCTGGACTTCGGAAACCATTCGCCCACATGTCGGAAAACCGATGGCGCGAGTGACTTGCTCATCGTTCAAGAACATTCGGACATAAGTACTTTTGCAACCCCGGCTTTACGGTCGGTTTCTCTTGAAACACCGAAAGAATGCCATGCAGACCCTATTAGCATTTTTATCAAACACGTTTTTATTGGTTATAGAACCAATCTGTATCAAAAAAAATATTTGTCTAGAGGAAGATAGCAAAATATCATTTCCGTTAAACTTTTTAATAGAAGCACGAAACATAGCATTAAATCTCAGTCTTGGCATCCTGATAAAGAATACTGCTGTTTCCACTTTGAATCCCGACTGGTTCGGCCAGTAAGAGGGTTCATTCTCAGGCCTCTTCAACATTTAAACGAGGCTCAGCAATGACAATTCTTGAAACAGCTGCAAAACTGCAGAACAATAATTACATCAAAACTGTGAAATTTAACTTTGTGAGTAGAGAAATATTGAATTCAATCTTATTAAGGGACATTGCGTGTGCAAAAAACGGCGAATAAGGGGTTTTAAGCTGGTGACGTTCGATTTGGATTTGTTTCTGAATGATTATTTGAGTGGATCATTTTAATATGAACAAAACTTTTAAATTTTTCATTTTTAGAGCTCAGTTCGACTTGTCGCAGAGGTTTCAGGGGCGATTCGACGAAGTTTTCAAGCTTTGCGTTCAGTTCCTTTGGGTACAAAGGTCAGCTAAGATCTGTAACAATAAGGTCCATCTAAAATTTCACTTTGTAAGCAAACGCTCGTACATGGATCTATTTTCGATCTGTGAGTTCTACATAGCACGGATGCTTTAATTTTGTTCCTGGTCTGAACAGTAATTACCGTAATGTTATCGACGGCAATTTGAATATAGTTAGGGTTCAATCTTGAGTGTCTAATCGATGCCATGCTTTTGCAGTAGTATCGACAGACCCACTGTTGATTAGAGTTTATATAGCTAGCATACTGAACTGACTTTAGACTCAAAACGTAAGCACACATCGTACAGAGTACAACTGAGTTCTGCTCGAGGCTTTTCATTTGAATGGCTACAACTGATTCAGGATTCTTCTGCACACTGAAAAGTAAGAACTTGTACAACATAATAAACAGTATCACAGGAAAGTACTGCTCAGTGGCTCTCATTTGAACGGTCACACTTAAGTATTTCATCCACAGATTCAAAAGTTAGAACCACCCTGTATAGCATAATAAACAGCACCACAGGAAAGTACAGTAACTGCGCAGTAGCTTTCATTTGAAGCCCTTCATGCGACGGCTGTACAAAGTAAAGAAAACGACTTAAAAGTTGTTTATGAGTATGTAAAGCTTACAATTTAATTCTTTAAAACGACGCCCCAGATTCAAATTTACCTAATTTCATTACTCCGCTGGCAAACGGATAATTCACATAGTATCTCCGTGAGCCGTGAGCTGTGCAGTAGCTTTTCATGAGAACATTTCATGCCGATAACAAGTATTTCGTATGTTAATAAAATTCTCATTTATGGCCACAGAAATGGACTAAGCTTTATTCGTCAGAGAACAAGATGGGTTCCTCAAGTGAAATTTCTAGCTAGTAATTAAGTGCTTAAAAGGCGGCAATAAGTCGACAAACACTAGACATAGCCAACGGCTACTGAAAAACAGGACACAACTACCGAAGATGAACCGATAAAGGAAATTTGCATGCATATTCCTGCCAGCTCAGTCACGATTCATCTGACACGGTGGATTATGCAATACTGAGCTGGCATTTAATTAGTCGAATTATACACAAGCATAGAGTATCACAACCCAGCAGAATGTGGTTAACGTCGCCGTGTTCACTGGGCACGACAATGACAGTAGACTTGCGCTACCACGGCAACTGGAAGGAAGTAAAGTCTCGTTCAAGAAAATAGCCGCGTGTGAGTAAGCAGCAGTAGTGAGTGAAGTACATGCATGTATAACATATGCGTAACTGGGGGGAAAAGAGTTCCTATTCGATTGTTAACTGGAAAGTTCGTTGATTTTCCTTTGGGGCACTACAGGGAATATGGAATCTAGGGAAATCTATTTAAAATAATTTTTAGCAAAGTTACGTTTTAAGATAATAAAACTAATTTCAGACTCATTTATTATTTTGTGCTCGAGTACTCTGAATCTAAAGCTGTTTTGGAACACTTTGTCAGCTGATCTTGTTTCTACATGCTATGTTCCTTTCCCTTCTCTTAAGGACAGATAACTTGCTTCAATAAACCGAGAAAGTGACTAAAATGCATTTGATCTCTTGTTTATGAATATCAGTACGTATTAAAGAAATCTCGTCCAATCAGGCAGGGGTCCATAATTGTGATAAAATAAGAAACTGGCAGCACAGTATGGGTCACGCTATTTTAGGACAGTCATAAAGGATCTAAATAAGGTAGGTCAAAAAGGCTTCGGTTGTTTCAGTAGCAGATAAATCCCTACTTATTAGTTAGAACGTACTCACACGGAGCTATACAAGCTTTATTCTCTTGTATAACATTTCTTCCCTACTGAGCAAGGGGCAGAAGGAAATTCAACAAGGGTCGGACAAAATAAGAGCACATCTGAGTGTTGAAGGCAAAGTTCCAATGCAAATCGGTTTACAATTGATTATTGAATGCATGACAGGCTAAAGTCATTTAACCGTTACGTTAGCAGTGGCTATTCGCATCCGCCTTGTTGTGCTAATCAAGGCCCGTGGTCGTACTTTCCGGTACCTTCTGAGTCTTGTCAAGCTATTTTGAGGTTTCAAGGTATATTTTTACATCAAGTTTTCACCATTTTTGTCAATAAAATGGTAAGAAAAGTTGAACAACAACACCGCCAATTAGTCTATATTTAATTTCATTGTTGCACCCATTTACAATTAGCGGTACCTCTTATGGCTACGTGCCGTCTTCAAGGGCGAAAAATTCGGAAGCTATTACGAATTAATTTCTTTTCTCTGAATTATATCCTTGTTGAAATCTCCAGACGGGCAGTTCATCCTTCCTCTTTATCTTACTTTACTTTTCGTTTCTTTTTGATCCTCCGTTCGCCTCAAAATTCTGCTCTTAGATTTCCAAGGGTGCCGACGTGGGGCGTTAATTTAAACAGGGTTCAGGCCATGCATGCACAACCAGATTGATCACATGAATATACATACAATACAACACATACCAGTTATGCAACGCTTTCGAGTGGTATACCGTGGAATATCTCACGAGTCACGTGTATTTTCTTGGTAAAAATACAAGTCACGAGTGGGATATTCAACGGTATACCACAAGAAAGGGTTGCATAACTATTTTATACCATGCCATCAAAAATACAGTGGCCAGCAAGGCCAGCACGAGCGGGAATCTCAACGCACGATGGGAAGGTTGGTTGTGATACCGTTGAATTGCGTTGATCGATGGGAAGGTTCGATGGAATACTGACGAATATACATCGGCTTTTCTGCATTCTCATTGGCTGTATTTTCTATGGCATTTCTTTTCTCTGAATTATATCCTTAATACAATACAATAAAACCACTGTTGAGAAAATCAAAGTACTTGCCTCCGAATGTAAATCCGACATTTGTTGCTAGGCACTACCCTTTGTCTGAACAATCTCTTTTTACCTGCTGCATGTATAAACTAAGAGTATATTCCGCGAGTTGTGAAATGTATGTTTTCTCTATTTGTCTTCGGCATTGTTATGCTCGTTCTTGCGTTCAATGATACAGTGTACGAACACACACGGGTTCACACGGAGAAATTTGTAATTATAAGTTGCATGCGAGCATTCAGCGGTATATATTTAAACCAATATTTCGGGAGGCACAGCCTTCCTTCATCAGGGTGTTACATATTATGACCCTAAGATGAAACGACGTTACAGTTTTAAAAAAAGGTTGTACATGTAACATGATATTATAATAAAGGTAAACAATACAACGTAAAATAAAAAAACGTTACAGTTTGAAAATTTGAAAAAAACGTAACAAGAAAACAAAAAGATAGGTATTATATTTCTTCTTTTCTGTTGATACCTAACGGTTCAAGAGTTTGACCTCTATCAATTAGATATGCTTCTCTGGCTCTTCGTACACCGTCACGATTAGATTTGGACAGTTCTAGTGGAATTAGTTGCATGTCAGAAGCGCTGTGACCGTTAGAGAGAAAATGTTCTGATACTGCAGTGGGTTTAGAGCTGTTGGTTTGTTTGTCGACTGTTCTACGATGTTCGTTGAAACGGTCCTTAAGTCGTCGTTTAGTTTCGCCTATGTATTGTTTGTGACAGTGATTGCATTGTACCATGTATATGACATTTTTGGAATTACAGTCAATGTGATGTTTGATAAATCTAGTTTCGCCTGTGGAATGAAAAGTATAGGTTGTAAGTCCATCAGTTATGTAGTTGCATGTTAAACAGTTGTGGCCACAGCGAAAGGCACCAAGGGGTTGATTATTTTTAGCAGGTTTACGTAGTTTAGCACTGACCAATAGATCGTTAAGATTGTTAGAACGTCGGAAAGCAACAAGAGGGGCAGCCTTGAAAACGTCAACGCAGCGGGGAGATGAAGATAAGATGTTGAAGTGTTTGTGAATAATAGATGATACGGTGCGAATAGCTGGATTGTATGTTATGACAAGGGGTACACGTGTAGGTTGGTTAGTATCGGAATTGCGTTGTTTGGGGGCAAGTGCTTCGGTACGTGAAATGTTGTAAACGCGTTGTATTTCGTTGTTGAGGTAAGAGAGATTGTACCCACGTTTGTTGAGATAAGACTTAAGTTCGTTAAGACGGAGTGCGAAAGTTTCGTCAGAAGAGCAGATGCGTCGAAGTCTGAGAGCTAAACTGAATGGAATAGCTCTTTTGCTGTGTCTGGGATGGCAAGAGGATTGTAACAAGTAGAGATGTTTGTCAGTAGCCTTAGTGTAAAGATCAGTAGTGATTTTACCGTTGTTCAGTGACACGTTGACGTCCAGAAAGGGTATGGATGAGAAAGAATAATTGGAAGTAAATTTAATTGTAGGGTGAATGTTGTTGAGATATGTGGTGAAGGTGTTGAGATCGTCTACTGAGTGTGTCCATATCATAAAAATGTCATCTATAAAGCGCCACCAGGCATGCGGTTGGTGTGGGGCATGTGATAGAGCGTTTGTCTCGAGTTTGGCGAGAAAAAGATTGGCATAAGATGGTGCCATTCTAGTTCCCATGGCAGTGCCGTGTACTTGCAAGTAGTGCTTGTCGTCGAATGAAAAGTTGTTCATAGTGAGTATCATGCGTATGAGGTCACAGAGAGTTTCAGTGCCGATAGTGGAGGTAGTGCGTTTGCGTGTATCGAGGAAGTAACGACATGCATTGATGCCTTCGTTATGGGGTATGTTGGTGTAGAGTGAAGAAACGTCAAGTGTAACGAGAATGGCATTGTTGGGCAGTTGTCCGAGATTTTCGAGTTTGTTGAGGAAGTGAGTGGTGTCTTTTATGAATGATTGGGTAGTCTGTACGAGAGGTTTGAGATGATAGTCTACGAACTGTGAGATGCGTTCTGTTGGATGTGCATTACTAGAAACAATAGGGCGTCCAGGGTTACCCTGTTTGTGAATTTTGGGTAAAATGTAAAAACGTCCGGTCTTAGTATCGGTTTGTATTAAAAAACGTTTAGTGTCATCGTCAATGATTTGGTCACGGTGCATGCGTTGTACGTAAATACGTATGCGTTTTTGGATGTCATCAGTGATGTCCTTATCTAGAGTCTTGTAGAATTTGGTGTCGTTTAGCTGTCGTAGGCATTCGTTGATGTACCAATCCCGGTCCATGATGACTATACCGGATCCCTTGTCTGCGGATTTAATGATAATGTCAGTGCGTCTGCTAAGTACTTTGCAAGCATGTCGTTCGCGTGCATTTTCTCTCTAACGGTCACAGCGCTTCTGACATGCAACTAATTCCACTAGAACTGTCCAAATCTAATCGTGACGGTGTACGAAGAGCCAGAGAAGCATATCTAATTGATAGAGGTCAAACTCTTGAACCGTTAGGTATCAACAGAAAAGAAGAAATATAATACCTATCTTTTTGTTTTCTTGTTACGTTTTTTTCAAATTTTCAAACTGTAACGTTTTTTTATTTTACGTTGTATTGTTTACCTTTATTATAATATCATGTTACATGTACAACCTTTTTTTAAAACTGTAACGTCGTTTCATCTTAGGGTCATAATATGTAACACCCTGATGAAGGAAGGCTGTGCCTCCCGAAATATTGGTTTAAATATATATTCCTAGCCGTGTAACCAGCCTTGCTTGTTTCTTACCGTTTTCTAGTTTACAATTTTATAGCTGGTTAGATCTATTACAGGATCCGGCTCTTCTATTTTGCAACGGTGGTCCTTGCTATTTAGTATTTTCCAGTGTTTTCATTCAGCGGTAGTTTGTTATATTGGACCGTGTGTCTGCCGGGAATTTATGTCTCTAAGCTCTACGTAACCTGCGATCAGACGTTCTTTCTCTTTTTTTGTGAAACCGGGATAGGATTTTCAGAACGGGCAAACGGGCTGAAAAATCCATAAAAAGTCCATGTAATCAATGGAAAATGGAATTTCAGCCTGGGCTGAAATTCGCCATGTAATTAATCACCCCCTTAGGAACGGCGCAGGCAGTAAGAAGGTTTCTATTCATTCAGTGAAAAACTCTTCCAGTACCTCAGGGCCAAGTAATGGCCCGGTTCTAAGGGAGTGCTGGAAGCAATTTTTAGCACAGCTGAAAACGTTCATAATATGCAGTCCGGAAATGAATATATGAAAATCATATATTTGAACTGCGAATTAACTGCGATGACATGGGCTCCTGGCGATGATCATTCACATATTCAATATATATTCCCTCTGCTTCTTTAGTTTAGTTTAGTTTAGCTTTTGTTTTTGTTTGAAATTTGCCATTGTCTTTCAATTCATGGTACGTCTTTGTATTGAGCTCGGTAGGAAATGGCAGAAAAAGGCCTGAAACGAGAGAAGTAAACAATGAGCCCGCGATCTTTGGTAGCTGAGTATAAATTGCAGTGCGGTGTGACGTCAAGCATCCCATAATATATTCAGTGTTCTTCTCGGTCGGTCGTCATGTCTTGGTCTGCCTTGCATGGCGTACAGCAGGGCTGTATAAAGTCTCGCTTGGAAACTCCATGCAGCACTCGCCACAAGAGATTAAAACTATCCTAGACCGTGTAGTAGACGCTGATGGAAATGTGAGTGGATTTTTAGCGTGTTCGATCGTTTTATTGCGAAGAAATTAACGGTTTTCCCTGTGCGTTGTTTGCCTCAGGTTTTGGACATGGCGGCCGTTTTGGAGGTAGTGACAATTTTAGAGCGCCTTCCGATCACCAAGGAGGCCCTTGAGGTAAAATTGGAAGTTCTGTATTCTTCAAGATATATTGACAATCTTAGAAACTGTACAATAAGCTGGACGCTTTTCTTTGGTTTATAAAATAGCGGATTAAAAACGTCGGTGTTCAAGAACCGTACCGCATGTGAAAGGATATTATTCTAAAGACTCTTCTTGTTCCGGCTAATCTCTTTGCTTGACCCCAGCTTGTTTCAGTTGCACTGTTAAGGAAGTTGAACTTTAATTCTTAGAATTTCTTTCTGTTATATTATCAAGATATTTATGTGGCGTGAAACTTAGACGTAAGTATTTCGATGATCACAGCGAATATAATCCAGTTTGTGAAGTTTCCATATACAATTTTGCTGACCAAACACCGTTTTCTTGTTAGCATACGAACTAACAATCGCAGGCCTTGTGTTATTGTAGCTATAAAAGGCTCTACACCTTCATAATTCTTGATCATTTAACTAGATTTTCTCAGTGAGAAGTAACGGTTCCAATGCGATTTGTGATTCGCTTTTCCGGATTCTATTCCACGAATGGTAAAAGCGAAATTTTACATAGTCAATTCTAGGAAATGTACGAACTTGGGTTCAGTCGTTTGACCTTCTCATGACCTTTCTCTTTGCTGTGGTTTACAACAATTTTCATTGGATTATTGTTTTGCTTTTTCACAAAAGTATAATCCACTGTACCAAACGTTTATCCCTGTCGATTTCATTGAATGGTTGCGGTGATAATTAACTGTGGGGCCTTTTCGTCAAGAAAGATGGAAACAAACAGGTTCTACACCGGCGCACATCTGAACAAACAAATCATTTTACGACAATGCCAAGAAATCTCGGAGTTATTTTGCTCGTGAAATATGACCTTGTATATTTGTTTGTGCTTCCTGCTCGCAACTTGTTTTGTGCCGTCCGATTTGTATTGAAGGTATATGTTAAATGCCAAATTTTTATTGCTCTTCAGTTGAACTACCCTTTGGCCCTTTTCAAGGTACCAGCGGAAGACTTTCTTCCTTTTTCCAACATGTTGTTTGTCTTCACCTTCGCTTATCGTTGAATTTAAAACCTGTTGCCTAAAGACAGTGATTGTCTCGTGCCTCGTTGATATAAAAGGAAACCTTTCAATTCTAAATTTGTTTTGAATTTCTTGCAATAAAGTGTACTTAAGCCTTGAATGTCTAGACGACAACTTTTTAATTAGAATCATATTATGATATTTTTTAGAGTGCATATATTTACTAGGCAGTTTAGTGAAATTTTAAAATCTCAAAGTCGTTCAAGCCTTCATTTCATATTTCAATTACCATATAGTCTTCAATAAAGTTGAATTTGTAAAATTTCCATCATCATAAGGTGTTGTCATTTGTCTTGGTGAAACTGATACCTTGTTTTCTACAGTAAATTTTACTTTGCTTATTATTTACAATTTTCAATCAGCTTTCTATTGCCTTTTATTTTCCTTTTAAGAATCATGCAAGCAAAACCAATTTTAGAATGAAAAGGTTTTAAGGCTTTGTTCATATACGGTATCTGGTTTCTGTCTTGTCCAGCTCAACTACACATAAATTTTCTACAAATTGGCAAGTTAATTTGAGTGTCTAAATTTTCCATGTGGTCTCACAGAAAGTTCATTACATTTGGTTCAATGCATCATTGCTGTTGCTCAGGCTCTAGATGACTGGAATCCATTTTTTTTTTGTCCATCTCAAATCAAAACAAAACGGAGCCCATTTCACTAAATAGTGCTCTCCCATGGAGCCGTGCATTACAAATACAATGACTATTAATTTTAAAATAGTAAAATAAGAATCTATAGTTTAAAGTCTAATTTATCTGCTACTCAAATTTAGACAAGTTAAAATATATTACAGTAAGTCCTAAAAATAACTTAATACTTAATTACTTCTTAGCCACAAATGGACCAAACAAGTGGCTAAAAAGTAAACTTCTAAGTGAATCACCCATGTGTAAGAACAAAAAAGAACATCTGTAGATGTGCATATCAATTTGATTCGAATAGCATACAGTATAAAATAAATCTGCTATATTGCACTCAAAAGTTTTAGCCACAGTGTAGCAACACACCTTTGTTATAATACCTCTGTCTCATGTGTGATCATATGTGAGCTCTAATGAAAACAAACTATTAAACTGGTGAATGCAATAGGCACTTTACATGACTGTGTCACATGCCCTTGTCAATCATAAAAATGATTGTGGTACAAAATAGATGCCAGAAATGGAAAGAGTGCGATGAAATTAAGTAAGACTGTTAATTTTGAAGCCACTGGTATTTAGGCAAGAGATTTGTTTTTAATGTTTAAAAAATTACTGACAGAGACTAGTATGGCAAGTTTTGCCATCCAGCGTACAGTTCTTTTCTTAAAAGAAATCTAGCACCCAAACATCAATGGGTTCAAAACTGGCAATCTTACTAATTTCATCATACACCTTATTCCAAAATGCAGACAATTTATTATTCTTTTGTTTGCATGTTAATTAGCCCTCTTTGCCTCGTTTTCACTTCAGAATTCTTTTGTGTTTTGTATGTGTTGACGAGGCAAAGAAGGCTAATTAACATGCAAACAAAAGAATAACAGATTGGCCACCGTTTTGGAATAAGGTGTATGCTCTTTCCATTTCTGGCATCTGTTTCATACCGGTCATGCAAAGGGCTGTGATTATAGCTATGTGACTATAGCATAGTGGGTTGGTGAATTGTACTACAAAGACTACTTCTAGAAGCACAGTTCCGAGGGGGGGACAATTAAATGAATCTGCCTTACGAGTAAACAAACTAATGAAGCCTCTTTTTCTCAACAGAGAACACGTTTAGGGAAGACAATCAATCTTCTTCGCAAGAAAACAACTAATGAGGAATTAGCCAAGCGGGCCAAGGGACTTGTCAAAAAATGGCAAAAGCTTGTAATAAATCATTTAGAGACGTTACGTAATGTAGACTCTCCAATCAATGGGAGTAGAGTGTCATCACCTCAAATCAATGGCACTATCAGAGATACTGAAAAACCAATTTCCCCTCTGTTGATAGGACGGGCAAGCCTAAAATTCTCGAAGGAAAAAAGAGGGGCATAAAAAGGAAACGGGTCAGCTGTTCAAGCTCTGAAAATTCACCTAATGTATTTTTGAAATCAGATGACTCGGAAAGCTTTCCTGGTACACCCAATTCTGGTCAGGATGTAGCTCTGGCAAATCAGAAGAGTAGTACTGGATTACTGCCATCTGATGAAAAAGAATGTTCAACTTCGGTGTCACAGGCACCACAGACACCCCAGGATGGAGATAAGGAGAATTTGTCCCAGTCACTTACATCCCCAGTGTCACAGTTATCCCAGCCAATTACACCCCAAAGTGGACATGAGGAACATTTACCATCTGCGTCACAACTAGCTGACTCACAGAAAACTGAAGATAGCAGTATTCTTTCTGTAGATTCTGGAATTTGTTTACAATCAAGTATTCAGAGAGTAGAAGAATGTAACAGTGAAAGCCAAACAGTTACTTGTGTATCTGAATTAAATGATGATCGTCAGCCAGAGACATTAGGCAAAGATTCTTGCCTTTCACAGGATTCGCCTGGTAGTGTGACAAGCTCAAGATGGCATTCTGAAACACTGGCTGATAATCTAGCAAGTGGAGGAAACTCAGAGTCAGAGATTGTTAATAATTCTCCTGACATGGATGTGAAACTCTCACAAGAAACAACATTAGAATCAGAAACTCCAGCATCACCGACACCCAGGGAATTAACATTAGATGTAAATGTTCAAGCAAATGGTGTAACAGGCCGGTTTGGTGGTGATGGTGCCTGGTATGATTGGACTGCTGTTATGCCTTCCAGTGATGGCATGCTGCAAATGTTACCTTACGTGATTCTTGAATAGAATTGAAATATGTTCAATAATTGGTGTAATTACTGTACTTAAAAATAACTAATTGCATTGTGTAACAAGTTTTCAAGGCTCAGTACTTAAAATAATGGATGCCTTAGGCTTGGCTTTGCTAAATAAATTTGCTTCACTTAGTGTGTGCCTAACTGTTGTGAGACTTTTGCTGACAGTAGTGGAGTTAATTCTATCAGCTGATAACATTTCAGGCCTTTATTCCTTAGTCTTCAACTGCAACCATAGCAGCTCTTCTTACACTTGGCTGTTTTTACTACAAAGGCCTTTATACTTGTGTTGCTAGTGGAACCCAGGATACTGATGTTTGTAGTCTCAAGTCCTGTGTAAATGCTATAACTATGGCTACCATAGTTAATCAAAAGATCTCTGTTATGCTTACCAGATTTTTCGAATCCTGGATGCAGTATTTATTAAAGGGCACCACTTAAACTTTTCACTTGCGAATAAAATCTTTCCATTTTCTCTTAACAAAAGTTAGTTTTTGTGATGTATGTTGAGGAAGAAAGTTGAGTTTATGGTGAGAGCTACAAATTTACAGTGATTTGAGATAAATACATTATTGACAGTAAACCTAGTGATTAATTTCGCAATTTTTGTAAATGCTTAACATTGTTGACTTTGAGGAGCACTTGATTTGAGTGTCTGGATAGCTAGAATTTCAGCCATCTTAATCACAAGAGACTGCATCTTTCTCGTGAGTTAGTCAGTGGATTTCAGCATTTGCTTTCCCACATCAACCATTCAGTTGTATAACTTAGTGTCCACTTCCCAAAAAGTTGTCCCAGATTTCTCACTGGGGTATTTCATTTAGTCACACACAGGCAGGTTCTTTGGAAGAGGTTCTATCAGTTGCCCCTTCCCATACTAGATTTTTCCTTGGAACATTCCTTTGCTTAGTACAGGAAACCCAAAAATTGTTCTTCTCACCCTTGCCTCAAAGGCCTCATTGGGAGTCTACTGTATTTTTGTTACCCTGGTTTTAAAATGCACCTAACCCCAAAATATGTTTCGCTACAATACATCTCTGCACCTGTTTGACATGCATTGCACCTATTTTTCCCCATTTTTACCAAATCTTGACTTTTTATAGGCTTGAAAACTTAAGAAAAACTAAGCATCACTTTGTACATGACAGAGTCAAAAGAGGCATGGGTCTATTCCTGATTTGACATCACAAACTACTTTGTGTGCATGTTTAGAAAGACTAAATGGCATGCAAATCAGTTTGTGACATCAAATCAGGAATAGACCTATACTCCTTCTGTCTTGGTGGTGAACCTAGTAAGGCTCAGTTTTGAAGCCAATAAAAAATTCAACATTTGATGGAAAAAAGCAAAAAATTCTTGTTGCATTTCAAACAGGTGCAAAGATTTATTTTAGCGCAAAAATATTTTGGCGTTAGGTGCACTTTTAGATCACCTTTTTGCATCCAACAAGGGTGATAAGGCACCGGTTTGGGGTGAACCTCCTTACCCATCCCACAACCAAAAATTGGTAGTCGCTTCCAATTTTAGAAGCCAGCTTATTGGAAGTTGTGGTACTTCCCACAGATTGCCCTGTAAGAAACAAGTCTAATTTCAACAGAATGTTATTAGAAACAAGGTTTAAGTCTTACTTGTTATAGAGAGCAAAGTAAATTATGTATGTTCATGAATTGTGATATAAAAAAGAAAAATTGTTAAAAAAGAAAATCAGCAGTAGAATGTGTACATATTTTTTTCTCGAAACGTGTAATAAACAGATACATTGTAACAGACAGTTCAATTATTGACTCGTGAGTTATTAATTTTTTCCAACCTACTTTTGTGAGCTGTTGAATGTCTGTGATGAAGGCTTAAAATCCTTTGAATGAAAGAATTTTGCTTGTAAAAATTATTAATAAACAAAAATTATATTTTGTGTTTTATGTTCCCCTGACCAGCTACATGCAGGCTTCATTTCCAGATATCTTCACTTAAGGCTGGTTTACTCATACAATCATACAATGCAAGCATAAGCACAAGAAACCTATGTGTCAACCAGTTTAAGCTTACACTTGCATCACCCTGGTTTACACGTAATGCAATAACAGATACAGACACTGATACATACTTATCGTCTCCCAATCAGGGCTTTTCAGGGATAATTTACAATACTGGCCGGGGGACTTTTACCAGACTGCTTCTGCAGTGTACAATTAATGAAGAAACAATGAGTGCCCCCATAATGTGAATATCAAATTAGGACAGACACTAGCAGTGGTCACAGCCAGAGTTTTGTTACATCTCTACTGGTTCTTTTACGTCCCACAGAGTCAGATTATAAGTGAAAGTACTGTGATGCCAACATGTTTCTGTTTCTGTTTATTGATAATCAAGTAAGAGTTACAAAATAAATAAAAATTATACATAAACACACATCAACTTCCTCAGCTCGCATATAGCTTAGCTAATTGAGGCGGGCAGAGGAAAACAAACATAAGGTGATTCAGTAGGAAGAGATTAAAAAAAGGAAAGAAAAGGAAAGGAGAAGGAAGATAAATCTATATAATCGATACAAAAAAGATGAACTAGAATTATTACAATTCAACTTTACAAAATTACAGCTTATATTAGATTTCATGACATCTTGCTTAATTTAATTATTAACTAAAGGAGGTGTGTCAACATAAGTATCCTCTGATTCCAAAATATGTAAAAGGAGCTGATGTAGGGGAATACTGGGAATACTGTTCCAAATTCATGCACCAAATCTAGAAAAAGAATCTTTTAACTGATTTGTCCTGGAATATTTAACCAGTCTTATACGTTAGAAATATTTGCTGGCGAAAAATTATTAGAAACGTCATGCATAATAGCACAAACTGACTTGTATTATTGAAAGTGCAGTGGGAGGATATTATATTGGTTGAATAGCGGGATCATATGACATCTGTATGGAGCAAAATGGATTAAATGAAGAGCACGTTTTTGCAAGATTAGTAGCTTGTCCAAATTTGTTTGAGCAGCTTGGCCCCACACCATAACTTAAGTAGGGCTAAATCAATGATCAATATATGCTTATTAAAGTATTAGTGGGAACAAAGAGTCTCAATCTAGAAAGAATTCCAAGAGATTTGCTGATTTTTGAGGAGATAAATGATAATTATATGATGCTTCCAAGTGAGGTTTGAGTCAATGAGAATACCAAGGTATTTAACATAGTTCTTCCTTTCTAGAAGAATTAAGGAATTTATACCATGGTCAAAGAGTTTTATGGTTACTTCAATATAAGCACAAGAAGTGGAATTGTTTCCATTTTTGTGCTTATCATAGTGTTGTCGTGCCACATGTAAACCAGGATAACACAGGCATACTCACCAGGGCAAAAGATTCATGTCAGCGTAAAATCCATTTTCAAAGAGCATATCATGTTTTACTTGTGCTTATTGCAACACTTGTTTGCTTATGCTTGCATCCTGCATGTAAATCAGCCTAAAGCCTGGCTGAATCTAATGCCTGCCAATAATGCCTACTGGTCTCGTAACTGGTAAAGAATTGGTCACAGCACAAAAATTCATACACTATTGAAGTTCTCTGAAAAAATTATTTATTACCTATAAAAGGATCTTAACAGCTCTAATTACAAGTAACTTTTATTAATATAATTACAAAGTAACCAAGGAAAAGCAAATTGTTCAATTTTAAATGGCCATAACAGAGGCCTTCCAAGGGGAGGACGCAACAAGTGACATGGCTCCGAAAATAGGCGACAATCTTCTCCGAAAACACTGACAACTGACAGAAATTGGCAGAAAACACGCAACAGTTTGCGTCAGCAACAATTCACTTTCCATTCCTATTTGTTTTTGTTGCGACAGCAACATTTGTCCCTCATGAAACTAGTGACAAAGTGACACCAGACCACCCCTTGCAAGGCCTCATAACAGAGGGCAAACATTTTGTAAATCATAATTAATTTCTTACAGAGTGTATTACAAGTGTGTGCATTTGTAGTCAGTTTGGCTTACAGTGTATGGGTGTGGTAGGATCAGGTTCACATTATACTGGACCTTGTATTTATCCATGCAGCCTGTACAAGCTCATTAATTTTTTGGCACAACTTGGATTTCAAGGACTAATTAATATGCAATTTTAGGCCTCTCTTGCATCAAGCATTTTATAAAATTTACCTTGACATGTATTAAATTGTGTTGGGCACTTAATATTATATGAACATTATTGTATTGAAGTAAAGAAACTACGAATTATTACACTTGTTTACCATCATTTATACCATGCCATAGAAAATACAGCCAATCGGAATGCACGAAAGCCGTTGTATATTCGTTAGTATTCCACCGAACCTTCCCATCGATCAATGCAATTCAACGGTATCTCACCCAACCTTCCCATCGTGCTTTGAGATTCTCACTCACGCTGGCCTTACTGGCTACTGCATTTTCTATGGCATTATATGGTATAAAATAGTTGTGCAACGCTTTCTCCTGGTATACCCTGGAATATCCCACCCGTCCCACCATAACTAGTATATACAAGCTTCCATACAATTTGCCAAACTTTGCTAATTTTTCAATATCTGCAATCACATAATTCAGTATTATTGTCCTGTCTTTGTATAATCAATCAACTCTTGAACCAAAACATATTGGTACATACTGCACAGAGTAAAACCATCTACAGTACATTATATAATGGTGAATGGTAAATTCACAACTGCAAGTTGACAAGACCATGCAGTATAGATTTCTGCAAATAAGAAACTTTACCAGCCTTGCCAACAAAATTAAGCTGTTTCTAAATACATTGAGACCACAAGACCTACAAAATTTAGTTTTCAAAAGTTTTGCAAGTTGTATTACTTTTTTTGAAAGGCTATTTACTTAATTTAATTATGCCCCATGACATTTGAAGTTTGTTTGTAGTGGCATTTTGAAATAAAAATATCACTGAAATTCAAACAAAGAAATGCAAAACAACACCTTAAGTGTGTGCTGTAAATTTCAGCTGCCACCAAACCCGCCTGATCCTCAATAGGAAATTACTTTGCAACCAAAATAAACCAGCCAGCTTCCTATGGGTACAGTGAAAATTGGTGATCACATATTTTTTATTTTGGAAAAAATTACCACACCTATGTTTTAATGTATGGATTGCTTGACAAAGAACTGAGTGTAATTAAAAAATAGTTATGGAAACATAAGAACGGGAAGTAGGAGAATAAACATGTTTCAACTATACGTGATTTGTGCAATGCACTGACAGATGTACAAGCACTTCACAGCTAAACGAATTGAATTATTCATCAAAACCATGTTTTGGCTTGGTGTGAACACGGTACATTGTACTATCAAGCACTATACAGTGACTCTACAGCAAACACAACATCAGATCTACTTTGGAGAGGTGTGTAAGTAGTAAGATTGAGGTAGAAAACATGACTGTTAATAGGAGTGTAGCATAAGAAAGTAGAACAACGCTATCATGTCCATCTTGGAAAAATGAATCGAGGTTGTATGACTACTGAAGAAAGTGAAAGAAAGGAAAAGATTAATCTAACCACTCAGTTTGTTAAGGGCGATTTAGACGGTATGATTTGTCACGCAACTTGGTATATGTGACACAACGTAGAACAAAGTTGTGCCATGTCAATGCTCCTACAACTTCTCTACCACAGACACACATGGCCTAAAACTTGTCGTAGGATTTTGAATCATGTTTTAAAACCATATGACAGTCGTAGGTATAGGTAATATTGAATGGCAAGTGTTGTATACGATTTTTTGTATGGCGTGAGCAGCACGTGCTACAGAAGTTGCATGTGACAGCTGTAAGCAAAAATCGTACCGTCTAAATCACCCTTTAGAGTGTTTGAAGATCTGCTTCAGAAGTCAAGAGTTTGAATCTTGCCAAGGTTAAACATTTTTCTTCTGACTCTTGATATTGTGTCAGGGAGGTGTGTTTCAAACAACTGATAACAACAACAACAATAAAAGTTCTTTTTTCCATCAATACATTTGTGTGGTGTGACCTACTAAACATCTGTGGGTTGGATGAAGGCTCAGGGCAATGACACCCATCCCTGTAGAAGCCTTCCTTGATCTGGTGGTTACGGAAACAGCTATCAGACTTACACTCATTTTAGGAGTGGAAAGGATCTAGTACAGCTATCCTGAAGTCAAGGGGCACCAAAATGGCTTAAATTGAAGCTGACTTACAAACTTTGAAATGTCTGGGGTAATGAATAAAGTCATTATATAACCTTATACAGCTCAACACGACATCAACATCATGATACTTGCTACTTTTTATATCATTGGCAATACTATTACCACTTATTTGTATGTATTTACAACCAAAGTTCAGTTAAAATTATTTTCTGATTATGTGCTCTCTATAAAGTTGGAGCAGCTTTATAAATTATATCAACTATTATTACAGTGGGGGGGTACTCCCAGAAAAATTGGATGGGGGTGTGCGGCCCGCTTCCTGAAATCCTCACCCTATTTCAGACCAAAAATTTGCGATTTTCCCTACCCTATTTCAGACCTGACCAAAAATTCGATAGCCTAGCTATTTCAGACCTATTTTACATACATGGTTGGCATAAACATAATTTGAGAAGGCCTTTTGTTCATTGTCTGATCACCTAATGATGAAGAGGTAGCTTTTTCCAGTTGAAGACTAGAGTGCACAAGCTATACCCTATTTCAGACCTAATAATATATATGAAAAAAATTCTCGATTCTGATTGGCTAAGAGAAATGCCGTTGTTAGGAAACACAATGCAGAAAAAAGGTAATTGGGTGCAGAAAAATGGTAATTCAGTGCAAAAAAAAAGGTAAACAACAGACGATTCTGATTGGTTAATTAACAAAGGAACTGAAATTGAGCCAATCAAACGCAGCCTTTGAATGGCGCAAAGTCTGAAGAGCTGCAAGCGACTCTGCGATAAAAAAAATGGCTGGCTTTTTGAGCACTGGTTTTCTTTCTTCTTGACCACAATAACAGCAGAGAAGCTGCAAAACAGCTCTAAAAAGGAGAAACGGCTGCAAAAAGCACTGTATTTTAGCTGTCTGTTTGGAAACAGTGATGTCCAGAGAAGGGAATTACCGACGTAATTGGAATTACGAGTCCGTTGAATTCAACACTACACTGGAGTGACGCAGAGATTAATAAACAAACAAGGACAAACAAGGCGAAGATAATGAACTAGAAAGCCTGAAGGTAATGATTACAGCGCTTGATAGACACTTTAAAGCAAACAAAGTAGCCTTATAGCTATAGCCTGTAATTGTTTAGCCAGTTTTTACAGCTAAAAACGCTTTAAAAACGTTGAGAATACTGTTGTTTTGATTCACCTTTATAGCTTCGTTGCGTTGCTTCTGCAAACTTAAGAAGCTATCTCGCAATTTTTTCATGTATATTATTAAGTAATCACATGATTTTTCTTGTGCAATTTGGAATAAATATTTAAGCACTTGTAAATTTTTTCAAAGACCACAAATTGCACTTGCCTTACAATTTTGTGAGTCTTTGAAAAAATTTATTTGTGCTTATTTATTCCAAATTGCACTCGAAATCGTGTGATTACCTATACATAATGGTCAAAATGGATACTCTATTCCCACCCCCACCCCAGGGACTCTAATGTAAAGTTTGTTATACCGATTTTATTTTTTCATTTTTTCATGCAACTCACACAACTGCTTTGTCATGAGATGAGTGCCAGTAAGCCTACATTAAATGCAGATCATAAGTTTCAGACAGCACCAGTTATTCACCTCCCCCAACCCCCATTCCACTTCTCCTTTTGCAATGTTGATTTTTGACAGTGTCACTAAACAAGATAAATTGATGGACAGTCTGAAATGCTTCAGCATTAAGAAGCTCCAGCAATGACGACAGCGATGGCAATGAAAATGTTATTTCATTATTATTTTCTTGTTTTTGCAACTCTATCTTTTGCAACTATTCCAATTTCTTTAACTTAGAAAATGCTGGCGAACTACCGGGGCGACCTGCACCATTTGCAACACCTCACAAGATTGGTTCAAAACAACAATAAACAAAGAATTAAAACAATGGAACCTAGCCATAAAACAATAGAGGTGCAACTGATAAAGATCCAGTGAAATTAGAGGTTTCAAAGAGGTGCAGCCCTACCCGAACTACCAAGAGACTAAATTACTATGAACACCACTAATGTAAGGAAAAAGAAAGACAAATTACCGTCATATGCTCACATTCCTGAGAAAACCCAAGATTTAGTCATTAATTTCAAATCATTGTTTAATTGTGGCATTCTCGCTGCTGTTGCCATCCTTGTTGCTAATGTGCTAATGTCTGGGGGAGATCAGGGGAACACAAAAAAGGGACACAAGGTATTGTGGCACAAGGTATTGCTATAGGCATAGTCATAAATTATCATGACTAGATTGTTAGTTTTCACATGAGTATGGCAAACCTGCACTGTAGTCACTTCTCCCTCAACTCCCCCCATCTTTTGCCTTCCCTAATAAAACAGCACACCCCAACCACGGACCGTGGAGAAGAAGGAAAGGGGGATGTTAGGGAGTGGGGGTTGGGGGTACTTTTCTTTGAACATTACGTTTTGGAGCTACAACCAGTTGCGAGAGAGACTTCTGCTCCCGCCTCCCCTTATGCAACATTGATTAGGGGAAGGGGGGAAGGGAGTCTTGCCTGTCATGGCAATTGTATTAATGCTTTACTTCCAAAAAGGGACTTATAGATTTTACTCTGTCGAATGCCAGACAATTTTACTTGTCAAAGGGAGACCCCTTAGGGGTCAAAGGGTTAAAAAACTATCTCCCTTAATTACTCCCTAAAGGCTGGTTTACACAGTGACATAAGCATAAGCATAAGCATAACAATGTTTACACATGTTACATAAGCATAAGAAAAGTGACATACGCAAGTGCAGTGAGCTCCAGAATCATGACGCGGTTTTATATTTCCAACGTCTTCTCCTGAAGCTACTACGAAGACGAAGACGACGGCGACGAGAAAGGGAGCATGAAGACAGAGGTTCTGTTGGGTGAGAGATATTTTCCAAAGGAGAAAAGAAAAGGGAGGATTTCATAATCTGGTTCGAGAATTGCAACTAGCGGACCAAGAATTTGATTTATGCTCACTAATCATGATTGCTAGTTCCGTTTAGATCTAAAGGGAAAGAAAAAAAACTGGCCGCTATTAACTTGAATTTCCGAGTGCAAAAAAGAAACCATCTGTTTCCTTGTGCTTATGCTTATGCAGCCCCCGGTTTACACACTGGTTAATGCAACATAAGCATAAGCATAAGCATAAGCATACGAAAATGGAAAAGATTCCTTTTTCTTATGCTCATGCTTATGCTTATGTTACCCGCGGTTTACACTGCTTAATATGCTTATGCTTATGCTTATGCCACTGTATAAACCAGCCTTAAGAGTGACTTACAGATTTTAATACTCTGTCTAATGCCAGACAATTTTACTTGTCAAAGGGAGACCCCTTAGGGGTTAAAGAGTTAACTCTCAAGGGAGAGGTTTAAGAGAACGGTGTGTTTTTTATTGGGAGTGTCTTAACATTATTTTTGCAACTGGTTGTAGCTTACGAAATATAATTCTTAAGTAATTTTGTTAAAGCTAATTCAGGTGGGCTGTATTAATTTTGTACATTGGACAATTTATAGGGGTTGCATTACTGTATTTTTGTGCTGTAATTTTGCAGCTTTTGTCACATACAGGTTCACCCTTGAGGAATCCCAACCTGAAACATCATCTGGCATTAAGCCAGATCTTTTGTGGTATTATGACCATACTTGATGGTGGTATCGTGTAACCATACAACTGGATGAGTGTCTATTGATGCATTGACCCAGCAGCCGGCAACTGACACTTCTTTCCCTTGTAGTATCATTATTTTTCAATGATACCATAAAAATTTAACTTTACATGTTGTTCATGTCATCTTCTGATACCACATGTTCCTGAAAATAAGAATTTGAGATTAATTTTACATCATTCATTCTCAAGGGCGAATTTAATGTTTAAAATAAGCCATTACTTGGTAATTTTATAACCAAGTGAAGCACGATCATCTGGGTGAGCGTAGCCCTGAGAAGGACTGTTTGTGATGACACTGACTGAAATTTCGACAACCTGCACGGAAGTCATCATCAGAGTCAAGTGATTTGTGTAACAACAGAAGATGGTATAAGTACTCTGGTCATTGATCCGATTGGTCAACAAAATCATGATGTTATAGGTCGTCTGTCTGTTAAATTGTGATGTTATTGGCTGTGAAGACTGTAAACTGTAATTGGTGCGTTTTGATCCATCTGTTGTTAGTCAAATGTTTGTAGGTGTATTGTTAGTCAAATTAGTCGGGTTTGTTTATTGTTTGTCTGTTATTGATATCATCAGTAAGTCGTTTGTAAGGTGCGGGAAGCTGTTGGCTAGGGTTCAGTGGTGTCTGTTCTAAGTTAGTACACCAACTTTCCAGTGCGATCCACTGGAGGTAGTTAGTACAGTAAGTAATGTATTTAGCAGAGTCCCAGTTGATTGTGTGTATGATTTGTCAGTAAATGGTACTCAGCAATGTTATTGTTGATGTCACCATTTCTCGTTGCTCGTTTGACTTTTCAGTCAGTCTTACCTTCTAATTTCTGCCAGTCTCACCGATATAAGTGGCCTGACAGTCACACCATTTGATCAGGTTGTCGAAACGTCAACATCATCACAAACAGTCCTTCTCAGGACTATTACACTCACCCAGATGATCATGCTTCACTTAGTTATGATTTGACTCCTGGGCTCAAACCATTTACAATTTTACTTGGTAATCTTAACAACAAAATGTGTGAGGCATGGGCCTATTGTCGATTTTAAGTCACAAACTGTTTTGCAATGCAAAACTCTTTGAAAAACTTGAATGCAAAGCAGTTTGTGACTTAGAATTAAGAATAGGCCCATGCCTCTCACAACATGGTCATGGGTCCATAAGACTGCTAGTTTTGCTAACTTTACATTATAGCTTGTGCAACAGTGTCATGAAAATCAAAATTTCAAGGTGAAAACAGTAAAAGCAAAATATGTTTGCTATAATTAGTGGAAATAATTATCTTAACAAAAATATTTTTTGCCTTTATAGTTGCACTTTAAGCATACATACCTTGAACGATTAGTCTTTTAAGCATAGGAGTCTGCTTCATCTGATGCAACAAGGCTCTGTAAAACAGCATCAAATAATCCAGTAGTCAACATTTTGAACATCTAATTTCTTCTTCAGATTAATTTGACCAATGCAAATAAATTGCAGTTACAGATGGAGAGGTTATTAGGGCCTTCAAAGAGGATCCCCTTCTTAGATTTCACATTGCCTGTAAATATTGACCAAGGTCTCACCTTCTCAAACACAACTTTCAATAAGGTTTGGTGGTGAATAATTCTGGACAAACTTTCAACTTTAAAATTGTTTCAGTGACACAAAATGTTGCAGCAAATCCATTGCAAAATATTGAGAGCCATGTTTGATGTGCTTGTGCATAACCTTTTATTTCACAAAAATACCTTTTTGGTGTTGACTTTTATTTCACAAAATACCTTTTTGGTGTCGACTTTCTTGAAAAAGTTACCCAAAGAGTACAATACCTGCCAACTCTCACACATTAAGTGGGAGTCTTACGCCTCTGGATCAAAGACAATGATCTCACAAGGACAATTTCTCATGCCTGACTAACAAATCTGGATGACTTATTCTTTACTACATTAAAACTCAATTCAATTCCCCAGCAAATGTTCCAATAAACGCCGCTTAATGTCATGTTTGACTCCTAACTGTATCAGAATGTGCTAAAAAGTTGAGTTTCAGTTTACATTTGAGTGACTGGAACCCGAACTAGCTTTGGAAGTGTTCAGAAGTCTTCGGACATTTTTGGTAACATTAGGAAGTCTTCGTAAAATCGTCAGAAGTCGCCAGAATGCTTTCAGAAATACCAGTCATGAGGAGACAAAAATCTCACGCATTTGACTCAGAAAAAGTTGGTAGGTAATCATGTGTGGGATGCACTGTCCACATTAGCATTAAAAATGGCAAAAGTAATATAAGAAGTATATACAAACCTCATTTAAGGTCAAAGATTCACCAATGTGTGGTTTACTTGGACTGTCACCAAATGGATCATCACTCAAGACTCCTTTGTCAGCAAATGGGTCGCTAATGTCACTAAAAGGATCATTAGAAGGAAATGCTGCAAAGGAACCAGACATGTCATTTTGAAATGGATCTCCACTGCCAAATGCAACATCAACCTTGGCTGGACTAAAAGCTGCAAAAACATCCTCATTTTCAAATGCTAATGGAAATGGATCAGAGCTTGGATTCGTTGTTGCAAAAGGATCCACATGGTCATTTGCGGCTTTGCTACTCCCATGTTTCTGAGGGAAATCAAAGTCTGTGAAAAAGCTGTCACTGAATGGATCTTTACTTTTTTCTTTGGGTGGAAGTTCTGGTGCACTTGACCATGATGCTGTCCAGTCAGAAGTTTGATGGTCAGAAACATCATTGCTGTTACCAAACTGGCTATCAAACAAATTTGAACCAAACTGGTCTGGAAAAGCAGCTACCACATTAGAAGAAACAACTTCTGATTTTTCATTTAAATCAACTCTTGGTGGTGGCGGTGGAGGAGCTTTTTTGGCACTACCTTTCTTCCCTGGGTGTGGCGAGGTTGATGGTGGTGACCTTGTAGACAAGTGTGGGATCATAGGTTTTCCAGGTGACACTACTGAGATAGAACTTGATGGTCTGGCTGGAAGGGGAGGGGCAGAAACTGCAGGGCGTGGTGGTAATGGTGGAGGGGCAGTTGGGGAAACAGGTCGCTCTGATAATAACTTTGACTCTTGAACCTGCAGTTCAGATGGCCGTTCCTCTTTCATTTGTTCTTCTTCTATATAATAGTTGGCGTTGGACTCAAATGCAAGATCATTTGCTTGATTTACAGTTTCATCAGTATCTTCCAAATCGACAGCCCCTTTTGCATCGTTACTGAGTTCTTCATTTGGCAAATTTTCTTTAGCGACTGAAAGCTCCCCACCAATGTTAGTGCTTTCAGATTCAGAGCTGTTAGCAGTTTCCTGTGATGTCATTATCTCAGGTTTAGTTGTTTGTGATGGAAAGCTTATTGTAAACTCTTCGAATGGATCGTTAACCGGAGCAGGAAGTTCATTAGTTTCTAAACTACCAGTGTTACTATCAGTAATCTGTGAAGATGATGAAGCCGTAAAAGCTGAATCACCAAATGCTGCAGGATTATCATGAGCTGCAGGTTGTGGTACTACTGGTAATTGGGAATCAGAGTCCAATACACCACGCTTGTCACTGGAAGTCTCTGCTGTTGAAGATGAAGAGAATGCATCACCAAAGTTGAAGTGTGAGTCACTGTTATCTGTGGTTTTACCACCAAAAGCATCATCCCATGAGAAGGCATTCTGAGGCTTCTCTGAGGATCCATCTGCTGCAGGAGCTGCTCCAAAAGCATCATCCCAAGAAAATGAAGTTGCTGTACTTGGACCAGGCTTGATAATGTCAGTATCATCTGAAGTGAAACTCTCCATCCAGGAAAACTGTACAGTCTCTGATGTGCCAGCACTCTCAGTGGTGACTGGTTGAGAGGCATTTTCAGTCTCCCCAAATGCATTGTCCCATGCGAAGCTCCCACCGGAGTTCTCTGGCAGCTGACTTTTGTCTTCAAGTGGCTTTTGCGCTATGTCTCCCTGAGATCCCAACCCTTGAAATGAGTTATCCCATGTGAAACTCATGCCTGAGGTTTCAACAGGCTTACTCTTCTCCTCAACTGGACTTTCATGCGCCCCACTTTGATTGTCATCTGGAATGGCATCAGTGGTAGTATATGACGGAGTAAACTCATCCGAAGAAAGTGCTGCAGCAAAACTGGCCTCTGAAGTAAAACCCTTGCTATTTTCAGAGGCATGGTCTTCTTTTGGAACAACACTTGAAGAGGCAAAGGGATCACTTGAGGACAAATCCTCATTTACTTGATTGTCTCCAATACTGTTCTTTACATCAAAGTCACCAAATGCAGAATCAAATGCAGCAAAAGACTCTACAAAAAATCCTTCGGGAGCAACTGCCTGAGTACTTTCACTGTCATTTGTGGATGAAGCAAAAGGGTCAGAGTTGCCTGCAGATGACGCAAATGGGTCAGGATTGTTGAAAGATGCTTCCTGGCCTGTGGAAAGCTCACCTTTGTCCTTTTCTTCTGGCTCTTCTTCACCATGTAAAGGTGGAAAAGCAACTGGGAAATCTCCTTGGCTTTCACTTTCAGATATCTGATCTGATCCCCCTGTTTTTATCACCACATTACTTGCATCTTGAAATGTAGTAACAAATCCAGGTTGAACTCCTTCAGTGGTGGCTGTTCGATTTATTGAGTTACTTCGTGAGTGTGTGCTGTGATTGTCTGATGAATTAGAAGAGATTGAACCACTTCTGAGCATTGAAACATCAGCTGAAGATGCTACAGACACTGTGTCTGCCATTCCTGACTCACTGGGTGCTGTGTCAAAGACTGAGGGACTGAAGAATGCCAGGTCTGCACTACTATTGTCACGAGTTGGGAATGGCGAATCAGGAATGGATGCTTGCGACAGCTGATCTGGTTCCTGTATGGTAACAACAAAATGTAAGCATGAAAGGCTTTGTGCAATCTAAAAATAACAAAATAATACATTTCAATCATTATTAAAATTCATTGCAAGAGATGAGCCTTGGGAGAAGGTGAGCTAAGAGGACACCATGGCAACTTAGTCTGAGCCCCCCACCCAAACGCCTGTCACACTGAGAAGTTCAGTGGAAAGAAAAAACTGATCATACTTACCCCCAAACCCCATACACTCGCATACCCCCACCAGGGATGGGAGGAGGGGGGGGGGGGGGGAGCAGGGAGCAACAAGCCAGCAATGGCAGGCAAAGCTGATAGCCCTGGAATTACCAAAGGGGCATCCCCGCATACAACATTTCCAAAGGGGACTGCTGACCAGCCCCTGGCTTGATTTTAACTAATACCCTAAATAACATTTAGCCCCAAGTAACAAGATATTTTGCAAGGAACAACACAACAACCACAAGACTGGTGTCAGTCATGAAGTCATTGATTCTAGACCTGTTATACCACCACTGGAATAATTTAAATTACTTACAGGAAATTTGCAAGTGGGGAGTTGAGGTAAAAAAGTCAAGGGGGAACTAAACTTAAAATTTTCATGGGAGGAATATGCCTTGGGTAAATTCCTGAGCAAAACAGAAAAGGAAAACTGGTTTGCGAAAATAGACCTCCTGGGCAAATTAAGAAACAGCATTCAAATCTGGGTTGCAATAAGACAAAAAAAAAATGAATGTGTTGGGACTCAGGGTCAAACCCATAATACTGGTAGACAGTTGGAGAAGGGGAAATATGATAAAGGCAGTGTATGAGGGAAGGGGGGGGGGGGGAGAACCCAAGGAGATGAGGAGTCCACTAGGGGATAGATAAGAGGGGGAGGGGGAGCTCTAGGGGAGAGGGGAGAGGGGTGGGAGCAGAATTTCTGAGGGGGTGGGAACATTGCACAGCATTGAGTAACAAACAGTTTGACCAGATAAAGTGCCAGTAGCTGACAGTAAAGAATAAGGAAATATAGGATGTTAGCAAAATTGCCCCCCTCACCCCCACCCTTTTATGAACTAAACATAACAAGCACAGTTTTAAATGAATTTAAGTAACAAACATTATACCTTGTCAGAGGACTGTAATCGATTTAGATAAGGTGATGAATTTAACACGCCTTTTGAAGCCAGCCTGTCATTCACATTATCACCTGCTTTGTTGTTATCTGTTATCTGAGATGACTGTGCTGCTGAGAGAGGTGGACTGTTTGGGACCTAATAGAATATAAACATTTATGAATGAGTTAGAGGCATCGTTTGAAGCTGGGTTGTTCTGATTTTTACGTGTTGTCTGTGATGATTGTGTAGCTGCAAAGGGTGGCCTGCCGGGAACATTAACAATCTAGAGTTGCTGTAAAGGAATTTCTTATGCATACCATTTTACCATATACTATTTAACTAATAGTGTAATAGTGAATACTAAAGGGATTTACAAAGGAAGCTATGTGAATCAAAACCCTGACTTAATGCACAAATATGCTGCTTCTTGAGAATTTGCTAACTGTCAGAAAGGAGGGTTAAGGATTGAGAAACTGTTCAACAGGTTGTGAGAAAAAAATCTTACTTGATAATGTGGATCACTTCTTGTTGATGGTTTTAAGGGCTCAGCATACTCATGACCCAGATGAGGGCTGGGTTTCACTTGTTTGTTATTTCCATTTTTATATGGCACCTGAAATTAAGAACAAATTAATTAACTAGTAGACACAAAGTTAAAGCAAGCGCTTTTGGACAGAAAGCACCTGGAGTCTTACCTCATAAATGCCATCGGAATTCTGTGCACTACCAAGACTTGGACCTGCACACAGGAAAACCAAACACCAAATGATAAATATTATTGCTTCTGCAATGCCCAAGATTAAGATGCGGCCTAAGAATGATCTCTTTTAACTCATAGGCTTAAAACAGCTGGAGACTGACTCAAAAACATTCCAGTTACTACAGTCTCCAGGCTCTAAATCGTTACATACAAGTGTTTTGTGTTTTTTTCTTTTTTTAATTTTATATATCTATGTAATGATAGAGAAGAGCAAAATAAAGTTGTTATTATTGTTGTTGTTGAGCAGTGGCCACAACATCCCAGTCATTCATCACTGATTTAAAAGAGTATTGTTACTTGTATCATTAACTAATAGTGTCAAGATACCAAAAGATGTAACTTAATTACCATAAGATTCCACTTTATGATTCAAAAGAATTTCCCTTACCAAAATTGAAGTTTGAATTGTATACTTTTAGTATACAAAGAGTATACATTGTCTGCGTTACATAGCTCATGTGTATATATTTTGTATACATCAAATATACATCAAGGGAAACTTCAGCTTTCTTGTCTGTAGTGATGTATACTTTTTGTATACATCATGGTTAAGGTGAGTTGCTTATGTATACAATGTGTATACATCAATGTTGAACTGTTTGATAAAAGACCAATGATGTATACTTATTATACATCATTGCTCAATCTGAAAAGAACAATTATCACTATCTTCTTTGCAGTATACTATATGTATACAAAAACAACAAATGATTTGGACAAAAATGCAAGGATGTATACTAATTGAATATACCACAAAAGTCAGCTGTATTTCTATGTAATTTTGATTGCGTGGATACACACGCAGACAAAAAGCCGTAAAGATCAGCACGACAAATTGCAACTGACATTTATTTAGTATTTGCAGTTGGTTTGCTTTCTAAGAACAGCTATTAAACAAAATTAGAAATGCATTTGTAAAAGCAGTACTAGATTAATGAGCAGATTGCATTTTATACACACTGTACGTAATATAAAACAATTTATACCACTATAATGGAATAAACTGTTCAGTCTTTCTTATACTGATTGGGAAATATTCCCAAAAACTAAGTATTTTCATTTCCACAGTTCATGTGAAAGCATCTTCAAACAATACTCTCCAGTGGAACAGCAATTAAATCATTTTCTTTCCTAAGGTAGAACTGCACCAGTGTAGGAGTCATTGGCGACAACAATTTCCTTATTTGGCGAGCGGGGAATGTTGTTTAGGGAATGAAAGATGTTGCGAGCGAGTGGGGAAAACGAGGACTGGTGAAAGGGGGCCTCATGCAATTTCTGAATTTCTTCACAATGTTTTTATCCTTATCAGTAATTAAGAAGATAACGATTTTGTACATGGTGTGTTTGCCTCTTTTGTGTGAGGTAAATTAAGCTGATATTCTGACAAAAAAGAGTTTCCAACGGTAAAAGCATGCACATAATTATGCCCTGTGTGTAAACATCTGCTGGAGCATTTGACAGCTGAATTTAACCTCAAGTTTCTCTTCCAAAGTGGTAAATACTGAATGCTTGATTCACTGAGTCATAAAACGTTGACATCTCAGGGTGCCTTATGTGTTTGTTTCCCTTACAAGCAAGGTTGGTACAAAATAATATAAACAAGCTTACTTAGGCAAGCCACTTGGTATACAAAAAAAGTAACTTAAATGCACTGTTTGAAACAAATTCCAAGTCACACAAGAATGTTGAGGGCAGTAGTTGAAAATAATTAAAGGAAAAAAATAAACTTGTTTTGTAGATATTAGTCAGAGCATTTATTTGCACTGTAACCTTTCTGTTTACCTCATGTACTGCAAAACACTCGATCAGCTCACTGTTATGTTTGTAGCGCTAATTGAGAAAATAATTCATCCACCGCTTCCATTGGCAAACAAGTTTGCCAGAAACAAAACAGTTTGTTAGCTGATCCTGTTGTAAAAGGTAACTCCTTGAAAAGTTCCTCTATACCCTGTTTTGTGAAGTGACAGAGCGAAGAAGAAACATGCAAGTGAAGTGTTTTTGCTCATGTTCGGATTTGACTGTTGCAGTAGTGTTTTCTTTCACTTGGACCACTTTATGTTGATAAAACCACACAAAAAGGTTTCCTCTCGCCTCTGAGTACTTATAATGGTGGAAATAAGCCGTCTATTTTTCAGGAAACCTCTTGTTTTCCCAATCGATCCATCGGAATTGAGTACTTCAGCCTCCATGTTGAATTTGAGCAAGCTAGTTCCCAGGAAAGCCGTGAGGTCATTAACGCATGCGCAACTCGACTTGAACGTCAAATTGCGTGTGTAGGCAATTTAAGCGTGGGTTTGAAGCTGGCTGCGTTACTCTGCTATAAAGTTCGATTCCCCAGGATTTTACGACTAAAACACATCAGTTGAGGAGAAGAAAATGGGCAGACATATAGTTCATGAACCACAAAGTGTCCCAGGCTGGCTAGAAAGAAAGGTTAGATGTTTGGATCACAGATTTCTCAACTCATCGTCACTCATCAGAAGTTCGAATTTGTCATCTGATTCTTTATCTTCTCTTTTGCATCTTTACATCATCATTGTTTAGTTTTGAAATGGTAAAGTTCTAGAATTAACAAGATATAATAAGCTTTAATTGGTCACTTGCGTAAATCCGTTTGATTTGAAGGACTAGAAGACAGAATTTCTGAATCGTTTATTCATGGCTGCCATTCATACTCGGAGGAATCGTTTGATTTCTTTGAATCTGAACTTTCGATTACACAAAGTTAAAGTGTACTGACTAATCATTTGAGCATCACTGACATTAATATTGACTCAAAAGCCCAAAATTCACTGTTAGCCGCCAGCCTTGCTTTGCCACATGAACGTGAAGCGAAGACCAGACGGAGATGAATTTTGTAGACCTTTTCCATACAAAGAGTGTTCCCTTAGAGTTCTCTTTCAAGAATGTTATGTTACAGTTGCATATGAATAAAATGCATGTTATTATGCCTTGGATTTTATTTTGTTGGTTTCATCTTACCTAATAAATCCCAATAAATATATAATACAATCATAATATAAAATAATTTCAAGTTTATACCAGCAAGCACATGGGTTTTCAAAGCTGGTCATCTGTTTCATATCTGAAATTATACTAAAAGTATACTTTGATATAAAGTTCGAGTATAAATAAAGCCTGTATGTGATAAAATTATCATACATACAGAAAGTATACATTCTGTATACTCGTTTGAATTTGAAATTTATTTGTGCTATATTTCGTAGTATACTTTTAGTATACCCTGGTACTTGACTGGACATGGTATACTAAAAGTATACTTTCAGCCGTCCCAAATTACTATTACAAAAAGTATACATCAAAGTATATCTTTGGTATACCCAATGTAGTATACTTTGTGTGCATAAAGCATATACAAAAAGTATAGTCTATTTTGTTAAGGGTTAGCACATAAAAAAAAATTAATGTTACTTACCATTTGACACCTGAGGTGAATTTTGCACTTGAGATGAATTTTGAACCTTCTTTGTTAAACCGGCCTCCTGTCGCATTTTAAACACAACTTGGAAAAGTTCGTACAGAGTACCAGTGACAGCTCCAGCCTATAAAGTCATTTTGTATAAAACAATAATATTAAACTTAACATAGTGGGTGGCATTACACTTTTATTCATGCTTATCATTAGAAACTAATAGAATAAACAGTATCTGGCTTCAATGTTGTTTTCATATAATTATTTTGTTATAGCATTTGAGGTTAAGAAACCATGAAACATCTGAAAGCCTTTTTAAAGACTTGTAAGCATTGAAATGAAAAACCTACATAGAGAGGGCTGTACAGAGGGATGTTAAAATTGCTTTTTATGTTCAACATAACTGACATTTGCGAGACAGTACTGAACTGTCATTTTACTTAGAATTAGTTTATACGAAATATCCCAATAATTTTTATTCTCTGTAAATTTTCTTCTTATACCATGTTGTTGGGTTGGTAGTATTTCATTTAGTGTTCCCTATTAGTAGGCTCTACCAGGCCAGCTACAAGACTAGACACTTAAAGTTCATCATCATCATAGATGCATGATTCTGTCATTGAAGTTGCTGGTTGCAATGATGCCTAGTGACCAAGGAGACAGAGTACAATTACCACTCCAGACCTTATGTTTTTCTTTGATGTAAATTTAAGATTGTCAAATTCATCTCTCTAGACTGTCACCTTTATTCAGCCAAGACGTTTATGGCTGACTGAGGTTTTGTCATGAAATATCTAGTAAACTACTAGATATTCCCACCGAGGTCAAAAGATTTTTCTTTGCCTCGTGTGGTTCCCTGTTTCCCTTTACTAGGGCTAACGCCCAGTGGGTTATTCATGGGTTTAAGTAGCACTTTAATTTACACTTCAGAGTTAATTCTCTATTCCACTATTTGTGTTCCTAGTGCTACGCGGCACAACATTCATATGTACCCTTACTTTCTCTTTGCCGCGATTCACCATCTAATATCGTCCCCGACTTTCTCTGTGCGACCTTGTAGCTCAGTCGGCAGAGTAACGGTAGATCTAATCCGGAGGTCGTGGGTTCGATTCCCACCGAGGTCAAAAGATTTTTCTTTGCCTCGTGTGGTTCCCTGTTTCCCTTTACTAGGGCTAACGCCCAGTGGGTTATTCATGGGTTTAAGTAGCACTTTAATTTACACTTCAGAGTTAATTCTCTATTCCACTACTAGAAACAGGGGTCTATCTAATTCTGGAGTGTTTTTTTAATTCTGGAGTAAAAATTACACGGTTATTAACCTAAACATACGCTTTTTATGGTTATTAATCTGGTTTGGCGATACTTTACGACTATTAATCGTGAAGAACGTGTTCTGCGATTAATAATCGTGTACTTTACGGTTAATAATCGTAAAATTCACGATTATTAATCGTGTTTGGAAGATTATACGATTAATAATCGTAGAACGCGCGATTATTAATCGCATCTGACAGGCAAACACCGTTAATAATCGTATGTTACCGATCTCGGTCACAACAAACAGTGAAGACAGATTTGATTTGACCGGCCGCCATTACGAGAAATTTTTCAAAGTTAAGCACTACTCTCGCCGGGGCTGGCTTTGATATAAATATTACACAAATGAGCCCTTGAGGTGGTTAAATTTCTCTTGATTTTTGTTTTTATGGGGTTAGTCAGTTCGCGAGTGATATTTTACTCGGTTTTCACTCTTCGGCGAACGCCAACGCGAGAAGTTGGCCGAATTAACAACAAACTCACCAGCGCGAGCGATGATGTGAAATAAAACTTTGACAACGATAATTAGGTCAACGAGGCCGTCTAATCAAATCTTTTGCAATCAACCACGGAAGAAGAGAATTGATTTATTTAACACAGTGGCTATATGCCCTTATTTTAATCCATTTCAAAACTCCCAAATGAATCTTATAGTTTGATCCTAACACCGTGAAATTGACAAGATGCGAACTTGAAAAATCGAAAACTTAATTGCTTGTCTTTTAGTCGAAAGATTCGGTCGTGAATACGCTGCAATAGTAATCGTATTCTGGAAAACAAGTGATTTGAAAACGATATCGTGTTGTAACTGATAAAATCTCTAAGTCTTATTAAAGTTTTCATGCAGTCAAAATGTTGGTAAAAATCACAAAGTGAGAAATCAACAATAGTGCACGTCGTACATCAAGAAACCAGAGGGAAAATATCAGGCACTACGAAAGCAGTTTTATCTACACACTTAAACCCTAAAATGCACCAGTTCATAAGATAATAGTGTTTGCGAATTTGTTTTCATTCACGAATGACAAAAGTTAAGCGACTTGTAAACACAGGCGTAAAATTACATAAATCGGTTGCACGAGGTTTACTGGAGCTAACGTGTTCTGCGATTAATAATCGTGTACTTTACAGTTAATAATCGTAAAATTCATGATTATTAATCGTGTTTGGAAGATTATACGATTAATAATCGTAGAACGCGCGATTATTAATCGCATCTGACAGGCAAACACGGTTAATAATCGTATGTTACCGATCACGGTCACAACAAACAGTTGAAGACAGATTTGATTTGACCGACGAGAAATTTTTCAAAGTTAAGCACTACTCTCGCCGGGGCTGGCTTTGATATAGATATTACACAAATGAACCCTTGAGGTGGTTAAATTTCTCTTGATTTTTGTTTTTATGGGGTTTGTCAGTTCGCGAATGATATTTTCCTCGGTTTTAAGTCTTCGGCGAACGCCAACGCGAGAACTTCGATTAACAACAAACTCACCAGCGTGAGCGATGATGTGAAACGTTTGTAAAACTTTGAGAACGATAATTAGCTGAACGAGGCCGTCTAGTCAAATATTTTACAAACAACCACGGAAAAAGATAATTGATTTATTTAACACAGTGGCTATATGCCCTTATTTTAATCCATTTCAAAACTCCCAAACGAATCTTATAGTTTGATCCTAACACCGTGATGCGAACTTGAAAAATTGAAAACTTAATTGCTTGTCTTTTAGTCGAAAGATTCGGTCGTGAATACGTTGCAATACTAAGTGTGTTGTGGAAAACAAGTGATTTGAAAACGATATCGTGTTGTAACTGATAAAATCTCTACGTCTTATTAAAGTTTTCATGCAGTCAAAATGTTGGAAAAAAATCACAAAGTGAGAAATCAACAATAGTGCACGTCGTGCATCATGAAACCAGCGGGAAAATATCAGACACTACGAAAGCTGTTTTATCTACACACTTTAATAGACCCTAGAATGCACCAGTTCATAAGATAATACTAGTAGTGTTTGCGAATTTGTTTTCATTCACGAATGACAAAAGTTAAGTGACTTGTAAATACATGCATGCACAGGCGTAATTGCTCGACGTTTACTGGAGCTAACGTGTTCTGCGATTAATAATCGTGTACTTTACAGTTAATAATCGTAAAATTCACGATTATTAATCGTGTGTGGAAGATTCTACGGTTAATAATCTTGGAACGCGCGATTATTAATCGCGTCTAACAAGCAAACGTGGTTAATAATCGTATGTTGCCGATCATGTTGAAAACAAACTTGACCGACACCTAGACACGAAGTTTCAGGATTTAAGCTAACGGTCGACTCTTTGACATCCGCTCTTCTCAAAATTCTGAGACGGTGTGCATAATACGATTAATAATTGTAGTTATGTCCGCCTTACTTATCCCGTTAGCAGCCTTTCACACTTGGAAAGTAGCCGACGCTCTGAGTCCATTTTTATAAAGCAGCAACACGGTGACACAAAAGTAGAAAACTTCGGAAGCGAAAATTTTTCCCTCAAAGGGAATCCAGCGGGTTAAACAAAATGGTTAAATGAAGTCCAAAAACTAACGCCTACATGACAGATAGAATTTATCGATATTAAGCTTTTTCATGTGGTTTTGAAACACGCGGCCAAATGCGAAAACAAAACGCTGTCGATAAATCGGATGCGCAAGTATACAAAGAGAACACGGAATAAAACCGAAGACACACGTCTGGGAGAGAAGTGTATTCTCTGTGTGATTTTTTTAATGTGTGTTATATACTACGAGAATGCACTATGCAAATTTCGTCGAAAAGCCGTCACGCAACACTGTGCGAGAATTGGCTGTTACCAGCCGCTCCGAATCTGCTGTAAATATGAGCGCTTCAGGAAAATCGAAGCTATCTTTGTGAATAAGAAAAATTCCTCTCAAATAGGAATAAGTCTTAAGTCGCACATTTTCACTAGTCCGTGTAGCAGTATTGAAACCGCAGTGAGTCGTGAGCGCGAAGAAGCGTCAATGCTGAATTTTTTCAGAGTCTGTCAGCGACTCATTTCTTTGTTTACAAAAAAAATCCAACTATCTGCTGAAACGAATAAAACTTTCATGGGGAAGGCTGCAAATTTTAAAAAGGTTTTTTCTTTGAGTACGTAGTTATAACTCTTGATTTGCCTTGTCTGGATGTCTTAACTTGTTTTGGCGCCAAAATTTTTATTACGCGGGAAAAATAGGCCTGCCATAGTAGAAGATTAAATATTTAAAATGGGATGGATTTCCATGCATGTTATTTCCCTAAAACACCATTCAACATTGACATGAATATACTTGATAGCCAGATTATTTTATCGCCTTTACCAGGAAGTGGGCTTACCTCCGAAACCAGCGTAACTTGCAAGTACTTTTCAAGGCGTCACAATCCATTTGTCACTCATACGTCTCAAAACTCGTTTACAAGGTCTTTAAGACACTGCTCTTTCAATTTCATTCATTAACTGACGTTGGTGTGATTCCATTATTTTAACAGCTATCGATGATCTGTCTTCACTGGTTTGCATTCGCAAGCCTGAGGCTGGTGTGTAAAGCAATCTCCAAGTGGCGTTTAGTCCTTGTAAATACACCGCATCGTTGTTTTCAACTGATATTGATGAAAGTTGGTTCTTGTTGTCACGATGACTCCCTCGAAAAATTCAGCCGGGAAATAGCGTATACTCGCCGTGTCGTGTATTAAACATGACAACAGAGTCAGCTTGATTCAGCTTCAGAAACAAAACAAAAAACCTGAGAGGGAACTCAACAAAATGTTTGTGATTTTCACTGAAGTGAATAGTTCTTGATCGGATTGATGCAGAGGTGAAGCCATCTCTGATTCTGAGTTTGAGTTAGAGAGAAGAGTTCCAGCACCCGGCAAATAGATAGCCTTATCTGGCTGCTCAAAGTGGTCTCTATTCTTACGTTGCCCGTCGTCTTGATTTAGAAAGCTTGCTGTCAAAATTTACCCAATCACAGAGGTAGTTGTCAAAACTCAGTCTCCACCCAACCCAGTTGTGTTCTAGCTATGTTTCTAAATTACGGTAATGCTCTAAACAAGGCGAGAATCGAGCACATTCACAAGGAAATATTACGATTATACAACCCAGAAAGGCCTAAATTTTGTCATGTCGATATCACGGCAGTTTTGGCATACAGGGCCTTAGGTAAGTTTTTTTGTAACGGGAGGTGGGGGGCGGGGGGGTGCCTTATCGTGAGTGCTGGGTCTAGGAAATGGATTTCTTGATTTTCAAATTAACGTGAAGTTGTTTGTTCCAAATTGCGTTGAGTCGGAGAGCTTGTCGTATGGAAAACCTAACGCCACTTTGACGTGGCTCGCACGGTGTGACAACTGTAAATCAATGTCCCGATGGAACAAACACGTTTTTGCGGCACACTTTGCTTCGCTGTGATAGGGTAAATTTTGACAGCGAGCTTTCTAAATCAAGACGACGGGCAACGTAAGAATAGAGACCACTTTGAGCAGCCAGATAAGGCTATCTATTTGCCGGGTGCTGGAACTCTTCTCTCTAACTCAAACTCAGAATCACAGATGGCTTCACCTCTGCATCAATCCGATCAAGAACTATTCACTTCAGTGAAAATCACAAACATTTTGTTGAGTTCCCTCTAAGGTTTTTTTTTTGTTTCTGAAGCTGAATCAAGCTGACTCTGTTGTCATGTTTAATACACGACACGGCGAGTATACGCTATTTCCCGGCTGAATTTTTCGAGGGAGTCATCGTGACAACAAGAACCAACTTTCATCAATATCAGTTGAAAACAACGATGCGGTGTATTTACAAGGACTAAACGCCACTTGGAGATTGCTTTACACACCAGCCTCAGGCTTGCGAATGCAAACCAGTGAAGACAGATCATCGATAGCTGTTAAAATAACGGAATCACACCAACGTCAGTTAATGAATGAAATTGAAAGAGCAGTGTCTTAAAGACCTTGTAAACGAGTTTTGAGACGTATGAGTGACAAATGGATTGTGACGCCTTGAAAAGTACTTGCAAGTTACGCTGGTTTCGGAGGTAAGCCCATTTTCTGGTAAAGGCGATAAAATAATCTGGCTATCAAGTATATTCATGTCAATGTTGAATGGTGTTTTAGGGAAATAACATGCATGGAAATCCATCCCATTTTAAATATTTAATCTTCTACTATGGCAGGCCTATTTTTCCCGCGTAATAAAAATTTTGGCGCCAAAACAAGTTAAGACATCCAGACAAGGCAAATCAAGAGTTATAACTACGTACTCAAAGAAAAAACCTTTTTAAAATTTGCAGCCTTCCCCATGAAAGTTTTATTCGTTTCAGCAAATAGTTGGATTTTTTTTGTAAACAAAGAAATGAGTCGCTGACAGACTCTGAAAAAATTCAGCATTGACGCTTCTTCGCGCTCACGACTCACTGCGGTTTCAATACTGCTACACGGACTAGTGAAAATGTGCGACTTAAGACTTATTCCTATTTGAGAGGAATTTTTCTTATTCACAAAGATAGCTTCGATTTTCCTGAAGCGCTCATATTTACAGCAGATTCGGAGCGGCTGGTAACAGCCAATTCTCGCACAGTGTTGCGTGACGGCTTTTCGACGAAATTTGCATAGTGCATTCTCGTAGTATATAACACACATTAAAAAAATCACACAGAGAATACACTTCTCTCCCAGACGTGTGTCTTCGGTTTTATTCCGTGTTCTCTTTGTATACTTGCGCATCCGATTTATCGACAGCGTTTTGTTTTCGCATTTGGCCGCGTGTTTCAAAACCACATGAAAAAGCTTAATATCGATAAATTCTATCTGTCATGTAGGCGTTAGTTTTTGGACTTCATTTAACCATTTTGTTTAACCCGCTGGATTCCCTTTGAGGGAAAAATTTTCGCTTCCGAAGTTTTCTACTTTTGTGTCACCGTGTTGCTGCTTTATAAAAATGGACTCAGAGCGTCGGCTACTTTCCAAGTGTGAAAGGCTGCTAACGGGATAAGTAAGGCGGACATAACTACAATTATTAATCGTATTAGGCACACCGTCTCAGAATTTTGAGAAGAGCGGATGTCAAAGAGTCGACCGTTAGCTTAAATCCTGAAACTTCGTGTCTAGGTGTCGGTCAAGTTTGTTTTCAACATGATCGGCAACATACGATTATTAACCACGTTTGCTTGTTAGACGCGATTAATAATCGCGCGTTCCAAGATTATTAACCGTAGAATCTTCCACACACGATTAATAATCGTGAATTTTACGATTATTAACTGTAAAGTACACGATTATTAATCGCAGAACACGTTAGCTCCAGTAAACGTCGAGCAATTACGCCTGTGCATGCATGTATTTACAAGTCACTTAACTTTTGTCATTCGTGAATGAAAACAAATTCGCAAACACTACTAGTATTATCTTATGAACTGGTGCATTCTAGGGTCTATTAAAGTGTGTAGATAAAACAGCTTTCGTAGTGTCTGTTATTTTCCCCCTGGTTTCATGATGCACGACGTGCACTATTGTTGATTTCTCACTTTGTGATTTTTTTCCAACATTTTGACTGCATGAAAACTTTAATAAGACGTAGAGATTTTATCAGTTACAACACGATATCGTTTTCAAATCACTTGTTTTCCACAACACACTTAGTATTGCAACGTATTCACGACCGAATCTTTCGACTAAAAGACAAGCAATTAAGTTTTCAATTTTTCAAGTTCGCATCACGGTGTTAGGATCAAACTATAAGATTCGTTTGGGAGTTTTGAAATGGATTAAAATAAGGGCATATAGCCACTGTGTTAAATAAATCAATTATCTTTTTCCGTGGTTGTTTGTAAAATATTTGACTAGACGGCCTCGTTCAGCTAATTATCGTTCTCAAAGTTTTACAAACGTTTCACATCATCGCTCACGCTGGTGAGTTTGTTGTTAATCGAAGTTCTCGCGTTGGCGTTCGCCGAAGACTTAAAACCGAGGAAAATATCATTCGCGAACTGACAAACCCCATAAAAACAAAAATCAAGAGAAATTTAACCACCTCAAGGGTTCATTTGTGTAATATCTATATCAAAGCCAGCCCCGGCGAGAGTAGTGCTTAACTTTGAAAAATTTCTCGTCGGTCAAATCAAATCTGTCTTCAACTGTTTGTTGTGACCGTGATCGGTAACATACGATTATTAACCGTGTTTGCCTGTCAGATGCGATTAATAATCGCGCGTTCTACGATTATTAATCGTATAATCTTCCAAACACGATTAATAATCATGAATTTTACGATTATTAACTGTAAAGTACACGATTATTAATCGCAGAACACGTTAGCTCCAGTAAACCTCGTGCAACCGATTTATGTAATTTTACGCCTGTGTTTACAAGTCGCTTAACTTTTGTCATTCGTGAATGAAAACAAATTCGCAAACACTATTATCTTATGAACTGGTGCATTTTAGGGTTTAAGTGTGTAGATAAAACTGCTTTCGTAGTGCCTGATATTTTCCCTCTGGTTTCTTGATGTACGACGTGCACTATTGTTGATTTCTCACTTTGTGATTTTTACCAACATTTTGACTGCATGAAAACTTTAATAAGACTTAGAGATTTTATCAGTTACAACACGATATCGTTTTCAAATCACTTGTTTTCCAGAATACGATTACTATTGCAGCGTATTCACGACCGAATCTTTCGACTAAAAGACAAGCAATTAAGTTTTCGATTTTTCAAGTTCGCATCTTGTCAATTTCACGGTGTTAGGATCAAACTATAAGATTCATTTGGGAGTTTTGAAATGGATTAAAATAAGGGCATATAGCCACTGTGTTAAATAAATCAATTCTCTTCTTCCGTGGTTGATTGCAAAAGATTTGATTAGACGGCCTCGTTGACCTAATTATCGTTGTCAAAGTTTTATTTCACATCATCGCTCGCGCTGGTGAGTTTGTTGTTAATTCGGCCAACTTCTCGCGTTGGCGTTCGCCGAAGAGTGAAAACCGAGTAAAATATCACTCGCGAACTGACTAACCCCATAAAAACAAAAATCAAGAGAAATTTAACCACCTCAAGGGCTCATTTGTGTAATATTTATATCAAAGCCAGCCCCGGCGAGAGTAGTGCTTAACTTTGAAAAATTTCTCGTAATGGCGGCCGGTCAAATCAAATCTGTCTTCACTGTTTGTTGTGACCGAGATCGGTAACATACGATTATTAACGGTGTTTGCCTGTCAGATGCGATTAATAATCGCGCGTTCTACGATTATTAATCGTATAATCTTCCAAACACGATTTATAATCGTGAATTTTACGATTATTAACCGTAAAGTACACGATTATTAATCGCAGAACACGTTCTTCACGATTAATAGTCGTAAAGTATCGCCAAACCAGATTAATAACCATAAAAAGCGTATGTTTAGGTTAATAACCGTGTAATTTTTACTCCAGAATTAAAAAAACACTCCAGAATTAGATAGACCCCTGTTTAGAACAGACAGATGCATTATAGGCCAAAAATAAATTAATGAAATTCAAGTCAAATTGATGATTATTCATGATTCAAGAATAATATTTATTAGGTTTAGAAGACAAAGGAAATTCATTTTGACCTAGGTTAAAATCATTTTGAGCTAGCTACAGCAGATACACTTAGATACACAAATAACATAGTCTGTGGTAAGTTGACCCTAGTGAAGCAGATCTAGAGACGTCATACTCACAGGTTTTTCAGATTTGATAGCATACAGCTTATGCCCAGTGGTACAAGGCTGACTGCAAACATAACCAAATGTCCTCTTGTCTTCTGGGTCATGAGTTATAAATGATATCTTATTGATTGGATGCTCATGTTGCACTTTCTGCAATGTCAAAAACATATGGCACATGTATATTATTCCAAAAATTATAAAGTTTATGTAAATTATGTTAACATTTTAAACATTAGTGGAAGTGTTCCCCAATGGCAACAACATTATACAGTTGTTGAAAACATGGGACCAACAAAAATATTCTCAGTGGACTGACTGAGTGGACTGATACCACAACCTCCCACTCAGACACCTTGTCACTATAAGCTACTGAAAGACTCATGCCAACCAAGGTCCCTTACAGTTAGAATGAATACTTAGTTGCAGTTTTAGCAAATTATCCTCTGGTTATGAGGTAGGATTGATATTGTAAAAATGTATCGAGAAGTGTTAGGAATTAAAACAAAAACAGGCGTTTCAGGTGTATAACCCTTCTTAACCCATTGACTACCGCAGGTTTTTACATTTTCGGAGTGATTTTCCACCTATAAACGATGAATAGCAATTCGTGACTCTTTATTTGAACTACCAAGGAAAAGTGGTGCTGTCCTAAGCCACTGGAGGCTCAAGGTTTCTGAAAACGTCATTTTGACGTAGCTATTTTTTATGCGTGAAGCGACAACAATGGCCCAAGTTCGGTTTGCTTGCGATTTCTGCTAAATTTACAGCCATTTTTCATCTTTAGCGGCTGCCTGATGAGCATCATTAAGCGTGACGGTAGCTAAGAGTCCACTTTCTCAAAGAATCGAGCAAGGTGATGTACTTTGTTGTTGAATTTGGCTTGTTACTCGACGAACTGGGAATTTGGCCGGTCGAACACTTAGTACCTTTGGGACTCGACTATTGATGAATTTCTCGACCTACCGCCACATATTTTGGAAATTCTGTGTACTGAAGATGACTACGAGCAGGAAATTTTGGCGGTAGGTCGGAGTGGCTGTAGACTTAGTTTATATGTGAAAGAATTGGGAGAAGGAACGGGCGCTGTCAAAAATTCTCGTTAGTTCCCAGCATGCAATGCGCTCAAGATGTTGAAAATGTCGGGAAGGCCCGAATGCACTGGAACAAAAGGCTGTATCTACGCTCGGGAGAAGAATATGAACAAAAAAAGTCATTTCTAAGCTAGAAAAAGGACTGAATTTTGTTATGATGGTTGAATTTTGGTTTTCCGACAATGATTTCCCTAAAAAACATGAAGGCAAAAAGGGGCATTTTTGTTGTTTCTCTTTGACGTTAAAAACGGCCAGTTTCGTTCTTGTCCAAACTCAAAAGGCCATATTTGGTAAAAATTGCTACGTTTCTTGCATTTATTGGATATCCAAATTTAAAGGGCATTCCATTTCGTGCTCACAACTAACAGTTAAGGCAATATTCGTGCGATTGAGAAAGTTGCAATGTTTTGAAGCATGGGAGTTTTTTACGGCCGGTTTTGGCCGGCACGGGTGCCAATGGGTTAAGTGTGGAAGAAAACCATTAAAATATGTAAGTGTCACGCATCGCTAATGAACTTTCTGTTCACTGTTTATTTTTTAATCCTCTAGTTACCTGTATAAGGACAGACTAAGAGAAATAATAGGAAGCAATAAACCAGCCATACAACCAACATAGGATTGCATTGGGTGACAATTCCCAATGGTTTTAACTTGCATAAAACAGGAAAAACCTGTATGTTATACAGCTGTACGTCCTGCCATTATGGCCAATTTAACTTTCCGTATATTAATTTTGTCCTTCTCTTGACAAGGTGAACACACATTAATTTTAGCACTTGCCTGAGTTTTCTCATCCACAATCCTTATACCCTTCAGAGTCAGGTACATCACAATTTTCTGCTTATGTTCACCACTTTCTTTGTGTGATTTAAGCGCTTGCAACTGGATTATAGCATCAGAAAAAAAATTAATTGCTGGTCAGTATAAAAAGTGACATAGAGCAGAGGACGACACTGTCTTTAGTGCTGTGGGTGTGGGACAGGCCTGCACATAATTAACATAACACAGTTGCTTTTCTTATCTTGTCTTCAAGTTCTCTCAATAAATGATTAATTGAAATGAAATGAAGCACTCTCAGGCTATCAGTTCCTGAGTTTTTGGTAAGAGAGGTTCATGGATCACCTTAATGTGAAGGTATAAAAACTATGCAAACTGCAGTAAACATATTTCTATCAACATTCAATCTCATGGTATCTGCTTGAAAAAGAATGCATAAGAAATGCGTAGCAAAGTTATGCTTTGGAGAGTGAATGAACTGTTACGTGAAGACATTATGTACAACAAAAACATCATTTAACTCTTCCAAAACCATCGTTCATATTGAAATGACGATTTAACATTACTTTCAGAAAAAACTCACTGAAACCTAGACGAATAATTAGTTATTTGCAACATTTACGCAAACCGCCGATTAGCTTTTTTAACGCGAGATAACGTATTTAATTTAGTAAACAGCCAGTTGTTTAGCTATATTTGTATATATGCGTATCTTACCTTTAATGTCTTTATCGCCTCAGCACACATAGCATCCCCTCTTGCACCTTTCACGTCCGTTGAGCCAACAAGCTAAATCCAAATAAACGAACAACTCTTTGACAATTTACAAGTTACGCCTTGGGAAATACTCATCAGCCGGCATGTGGTATCCGCTATCGTGTTTACATATTGTTTCGCGTTAAATTTATTTGCTGTCGTATACTAAATACCCTTAGAAGTGCTACTTGTGAAAATACTTCACTATTTTTTAAAACAAAACCTACATAAAAAGGTTTGACTTCGTACATCGTGACAAAATCAAAGAAAATCCGAAAGAGTAAAAAGATTGATGCTCGTCCCAACCTTGCACTTGAACTTGACGCCATCTCCACGAAATCGCTGATCGTTCACGGAAACTTCCTTTCCTAAACATCGTCAAGGGTGAAAACAAAATAACGAAGAGTTAAATAGATTATCACACCAACAGCCATGCACAACTTGCGATTATTAAAGAACAATGCAAAACAAGCATTAGTTTGACACTTGAAATGAGCGCATAGGGAGAGATGGTGGACAATGCTTGAGAGAAATTATAAATAAGTAAGGCGGTATAAAATAAACGAATACCGATTCAACGCAGCTCAAGGCAAAACGTAATTTCATTTGAAAAGACAATGTAGCAAAAAACAACAGTTTTTAGGAGACATACCCTTCGATGATTTTGTTTTCGTCGGCGCTTTTGCCTTGCCTTTTGCTGCCTTCTCTGCTGAAGACATAACTGCAGAAATGTCCCGTGAAATTGAGAAAAAGTCCAACAAAACTACATCCCCGAGCCGTTCTCAGATAACACGTGCTTGCAAGAAGGCTTTTGACAAAATATCGCTCAGAAATCGGAGGAAAAACTTCTAAACACGCGCTGTATCATATATCATTTCGGCCATTTTGCCACTCTGTGATGAGATTACTGTCGGGGGAGGGGACAAAACCACACTCTTTATGATGTTATTGTTTCGAAACCATTTTATGCTGATAATCAATATTCCTCAAGTGAAATAATAGTAATAAGAAACTCTCGATACTTTTCAATACCACGAAGAACAAAACCCAAAGCTTAGGATGATAATTAACAAACGAAATATAAGCTTAACAAAAATTCGAACCTTACTCCACACCCCTAAAAAATTTTTTGCACCAATTATGCAAGCGGTATGACCACAAAATCCTAAAATGGCGTCTGGCGGGAAGGTTGATATTTCTCAGCTTCGAAACCTTGTCCGTCAATATATAGATATGCATCTATATAAAACAGCGCTTTTTTGGGCAGACAAAGCCGTTTCCTTGTCTAATGGAGACATCCAAGATGTTTACTGGTTTACCCAAGCGCTATTTTTGACCGGGCAATTCCACAGAGCCGCTCATGCGTTGAAGAGTCGAGGTGTTCTACAAACCACCCTTGCTTGTCGCTATCTCGCTGCAAAGTGCCATGCGGAGCTAAAACAGTGGCAAGAGGCGTTAGAGATCCTGGAAATAGAGCAGAAAGAGTCTGGAGACAAGGATCTTCCCACTGAGATGTGTTTTGGTGGTGGAACCAAACAACTTGAGAGTGCAGTTTGCGTGCTCAAGGGTACGGTCTATGAAGCAATGGACAACAGAAGTTTGGCCACCGATTGTTATAAAGACGCTCTCAGAAGTGACGTACACTGCTTCGAAGCCTTTGATCTGCTTGTCTCGCATCATATGCTCACTGAAAAGGAAGAAAGAGAACTTCTCATTTCTCTACCTTTTTCAGAACAATGCATGCCAGACGAAGTTGATCTGTTAAAATTCTTGTATGAGAGTAAAACAAAGAAATATTCCAAGCCTATTGATCCCAAGCTTCCGCCAGGACTGGAAAGTCTCAATGATAACCTGGATATAGTAGCAGGTATGGCTGAACGGCACTTCTACAACTGCAGTTACAATCTTTCATATAAGATGACGTCAGCTGTGCTGAGTTCTGATCCATACCATGAAGCCTGCCTACCCATCCACATCACATGCCTGGTGGAGCTGAGAAAAACAAACGAGCTGTTCTTCCTCGGACACAAGTTGGTTGACAACTATCCGCAGAAGGCGGTTGCTTGGTATGCTGTTGGCTGCTACTACTACGTCATTGAAAAGTATGAGCAAGCACGCAGGTACTTCAGTAAAGCTACAAGCCTTGAACGTGTTTATGGCCCAGCATGGCTTGCATTTGGCCATGCATTTGCTGCAGAAGGGGAACATGACCAAGCAATGGCAGCATACTTTACAGCTTCCAAACTGATGCCACGGTGTCATTTGCCACTACTCTACATTGGCCTTGAATATGGGAAGACAAATAATGCTAAACTTGCTGAAAGGTTTTTCATTCAGGCGCTAGTTCTTTCACCAGATGACCCTTTTGTTAAGCAAGAAATGGGTGTGATTGCTTTCCAAAATGGCGACTACCTCTCAGCTGAGAAATATTTCAAAGAAGCTCTCCAAAAAGCACAGATTAGTAGTGGAGAAGTCTTGTCTGAAACGTGGGAATCCCTGCTCAATAATCTTGGTCATGCATGCCGGAAACTGGGGAGATACCAGGAAGCACTGCGGTACCATAAACAGGCACTTGTTCTTGTACCAAACAAGGCATCCACTTTCTCTGCCCTTGGATTTGTAAATAGTCTTCTGGGGAATCATCACGAAGCTATCAGCTACTTCCACAAGGCTTTAGGCATACAACGAGAGGATACATTTAGCGTTCACATGCTTGGTGAGACACTTGAACAGCTGACTCTGGAGGTTGAAGCCGAGGTGAAAGAGGACAATGACATGAGCATTGAAATGGAAGAGAGATCTGACGAGGAGAGCGACTGAATCACAGAAAAGCAGACATTGCCGGCAAACTGTTGCTTCAAGTTGTTTGAGGAAACAGAATGATTTTCTCTTGAGTTGAAAAACCATGTCGTGCTGTGTAGAAACGAAGAAATCACTGAAACAGTGGCACAATAGAAGGAAATATTTCAATTAACAGAATGAATGTTTAAGCAAGCATAGTTAAAAACTGAGACAGTTCATTTTAAGAAGAAACAACTGAAGACTAAAGACAAATAATTAGCTTGGTGAAGTGTAGCATAAATTTGTTTATAATATTAGAGCTTCTCAGTAAGGTATAAAGGTATGCTAAAGACTCATCAAGCAATATAGTTTTGACTTTTTAGGGCAATGATAGTACTGTTACAAAATATGGTTTCTTTCAGCACTATGGCATAACATGATTTTTTAATACTGGCCTTTAGATCTGATGTAGAAAAGACTATTATGGCAACTGAACCTTTTCTCTCAACAATGGTAAAGTGAGAACTGAAACAAGAGTCGCAACCTTTTTAATGAAGGAAAGGATCATGTCTTGCACTTTGCTCGTATTAATAACCTCCTCCCAGCCATTTCAAAACTAACTAAATAGGGTATAAATTTTCTGGACTCAGCTGCTTTGTGTGCATGCAGTCCCTTTTGCATTCTGTCAGTAGTGATAGTTTGGTTTGGGGTGGAGATGATTAGGTGAAACTTCAATGGATATTGTCACACAATTTTAGCATCCAGTGAAACACCCAAAATGTGTCTTTGCATCATTGTAACCCTCAAAATGGTTTAGTTTGATTAAGGTCCATTTACACAGGCAATTTTTGTCACGCGCAAGCCTGGTTCACACTAGTGACATAATGACATCAACATAATAAATGAAATAAAAATAAATAACCTTTCTTTACCCTCGGTAGTATTTATAGCACAAAGGCTAGTGGGACCGAGCAAATACAAAAACAAATAATTGAAATAAACATAACATGATAAGAATCCCAACTGGACGGAGGTAAACCAGTTGGCTATTTACAAGGATGACCGAGGACTTGAACCAGGGACTACCCAGAACAACACCAGCTAGTGGCTAGAGCGGGATTTGAACCCGGGGTGAAGGCATTGAAATCCAGCGCCCCAAACCACTTGACCATCTTGCCTCCCTGACAATGACATAAAAGGGATGTTTTCTGGGCTTAAAAAGGACGTTATGTTTGCAGTGTGAACATACAGACATAATTACATATTATCAACATAACAGGATGAACAAAACAATTACATATTATCGACATAACAGGATGAACAAAATGACAAAGATAAAACTGATCTTTTCCTTACATCATTATGTTGATGTTGTCATGTCGCTAGTGTGAACCAGGCTTTAAGTTGCAACTTCAAAATCAAGTGTAAACTAGGTGCGATTTCAGTGCAATTTTAGTGCAATTTGTTGCAGCGATATTGCATGGGTTTTTTAACTTGGCACCTTGTAATGGGAAATATTCTTTCAGTTAAAGTGATGGAATGTCTGCTGTAGTTGTCATAATTTGTTGTTTTGTTTTGTTTTGTTTTTCTCCTAGACATTGAAAACATTGGAACTTAAAAGGGTGAGGGTGTCTTGCCAGCTTTTGGAGCTTGGACCAAAGGGAAAATGGGTTGAGGGTAGGGTAGGTTGGTGGTGTGAGTTGAGCCCTGGAAGTGGTCCCAGGGGGGGCTAACTTACTCAGACATGCACTTGATTTTTTTTCACAGTTTTTATTTAGAAATCTATAAAATTACAACCTACAAGACATGAAAATACTAGGTTTAAACATAACTAATAAAATGGACCAACAATAAGTCAATCCAGCTGTGATCTGAGTGTAGCCCTCCCCTCCCTCTGCCAACAAACTCTAAGGAAGGAAAACATGGGAGTTCATGCAAGTGCAATACTGTACTTCACGCTCATTTATACTAAATGCTCACTCATTTTGCATGTTAATATGTGATTGCACAACTTCTGTATTTTTTATTATATTGTTTTATTTTCTGTTTTTGCTATTGTTGTTGTTGTGTCTTAGGTTTGACCGTGATGTTCGATAATAATAATAATGTAAACAGCATAAGCTCTCTTGATGAGCACTGTGTGCTCTTAGAGAAAACCCAAAAAAAAATATTGTTTATTATAAATAAAAAAAATAAAAAAAGCTTCTGTAAAATTATCCACCAATCAAATAAAAGCTAGACTGGTTTCTGAAATCACTGCAAGAAGTAGACACTTGTTTTACAGGACTACATTTTGCAGCATGTCTCACACTGCTGTATTGTTTTCTGAGCATTAGGATGGGTGTGTTACAGCGGTTCCCAGACACAGTTGCATAAGATTATCCTTTTTCAAGAAATTTTATCAACTAATTTTGCTAGCTTGTTTTTTTCTCTTTGCACTGCGCACTAGCTAATTCACTGATACAATAAACCATACTGTAGTGGAGTAACCAAGACAGAGCAATAACAGCAAATCGCCCAGACATTGTGATCAAGAATAAGCAGGAAAACAAGTGCACCTTAATTGACGTGGCCATACCATCTGACAAAAACACTTCCATTAAAGTATCAGAGAAACTGTCTAAATACAAAGATCTGGAGATAGAAATAGCCCGTATGTGGCAGATGAGAACAGTGATAATCCCTGTTGTTGTAGGTGCCCTTGGAGTTATTAGGAAGGCACTGAAAAACAGCTGCGCGAAATCCCAGGCAACAATAACCCACATGAAATCCAGAAAACAGCACTTCTGGGAACAGCACACATTCTGAGAAAGGTCCTTTCAATTAAGTAAATTGAACAAACACTCCTCTAGTGCCTTAGAACCATGGTTTGGTTCTGGCCCTAGAAGGTAAATGTAGACAAGTAATTAAGTGAAGTAAAATAATAATAATAATAATAATAATAATAATAATAATAATAATAATAATAATAATAATAATAATAATAATAAAAGGGCACCCTCCACCAGTTTTGGTGGACATCAATCAAATTTGTCCATGACAATTGAAGGGCTGAGAGCATAAACTGCCTATGTGTAATTTGACTTGAAGACTTATTTGTTTAAATTTGCCTTTAGTTAACAATTTATATTTTAATTTCCTTTTTTAATTATTATGTAATTTCTTTCTTATTAATTTGTATTTTTTAACCATATAGTAGATATTGTAAAGTGCTATGAAAAATTAGTTGACTTAGCGCTATATAAATGCTTATTATTATTATTATTATTATTATTATTATTATTATTATTATTATTATCATTATTTTAGGTCGTTTTTCGATTTTCCTCGGAAATGAAACAAATTTTTGCATGTGACTTGCAAGCAATTCGATTCAAAAACATTTTCCAGTATTTTGTTCACTGATTTTTGTTTCATTACCGAGCAAAATCGAAAAATGACCTAAAATTACACATAGGCAGTTTATGCTCTCAGCCCTTCAATTAATAGTCCTGTTCTTTTCATGTCAGTTTCACAGCCATCTTCGATTGTCATTGGGATCAGGTATAATCGCTCAGTTATTACGAAAAAGTCATTTCCAATTTCGTTGAGATGGAGAGTTATTATGTGGAGACAACATGGTCTGTCTTTGAATCACATAGCAGAAATACTTTTTGTGAGCAAAACATTTGTGAAGGCGGCGTTTTGATTGTGAAACAAAAGATATCAGACAGGTAGCTGAAAAAGTTGGCCTCTGAAATAAGTCACGTTGAGATTGACTTTTTATCAGCTTTTTATGGATGCAGATTATTTTAGCCACAGAAATTCTTTACATCTGCCTTGCTATAAGATAATCCAGAGCTCTATCTTGACAAGTTGCAAGTGTGGTTGGAATATAAGGCAGGCGAAGTGTATGCAATGCAAACCTGCAGCAGAAGTATACAGCAAATGGGATTGACAGTTGACAGTAAAAAAGGTACTGAAAGCCACAAGAGATACAGTAGCAGTCAACTTTTTGTAGCGAGACGAACAAAAAGGCGCAGAGTTCAAACGATTTACTTCTCAGTTTCAACCTGACAACAGTTATTGACAAGACAAGTAGAGATGAAAGAGCAACTCAGATACTCTACAAATAGTGTGATTGGTGTCCGCTGTAAATGGAGAGTGAGGTAGTAATAATAATAAAGCAATTCTTGTCATTATCACTGACTTCACAATTGAAGGGTATTCCCCAAAAGGGGTGTGTATCGCTTTTTTTGCCTTAAAATCCAAATCTCTCTAAATTCGCTCTACTTTGACATACAGACTAGTTATGGTGTCAGAAGTGAATTTGTGCACCTATTAAATGTGATTTAAAGGCCTGGATTCAGCAAATTAGTGTATGACTTTTGCCTAAAACTGAACCAACTCAAAACAAAAGAAATCATCCATGCATCAGATCCCTTTGTTTCTGTTTCTTGAGTTTTATGGAAAAGTCATGAACTAATCTTTTGGATCCTAGCTTCCTAATCACAAAATAAGTGTAGAACTTCACTTCTGACACCATTTCCAGTCTATGTGCCAAAGTAGAGTGAGTTTAGAGATATTTGGATTTTAAGGCACAACAAGTGATACCGGTATACATGCCCCTTTTGCAGAACACCCTTCAATAAATTTATTGTGTTATTGTTATGATTAATATAACTATCATCATCATCATCATCATCATCATCATCACCATTGGCACTGTCACCATCATCTCTATACAATCACACCTTAGTACTTGCTTTGAATTCAAACTGTACCTTGCAGCACTAACCACAAACCACCTTGATTAACTGTTCATGTGGCATCAACAGATCAACTATCCAATCCAACAAATTAAAGTATATTTGCTTCATACATTGATCAGTTGTTCACTTTATATTCCTAACAATTCTTCTGCAATGTGCAGTCTTCATTTCCTGCATTGCATTCTCCAGCTCTGTGGTAAGATGAATTAAATTCACAGGGTCTGTTTGTAGAACATCTGCAGACTTCCTCTCTCCTTCCTTTGTGTGCAGCCTCATAATAACCACAGGATTTGTTTGATGTTGCAGTGATCTGCTGGCCAACTCGACGTCGAATCTCCACTCCAAATCGTGATAATGGGGAGTTCCTAAGCTCATTTCACCTAGGATATTTCTGATCTCTCTACGATTTGCTAGATACATCTGTAACAAGGAACTGATCACCTCTTCGGAGAAACCCAGCGTCAACACCGAATCCTGAAAGTCTATTTCGCCAATCATAAGGCGTGAACTTTCAGTCAAGACATGTTGTAAACCGCTAATTCCATTTTTCACTGTGTTCACATCAACACCCAGCTTTTGTGCTGCAGCTTGGAAGATTTTCGGGTTTGAGGAGCCTTTAAGTATAGAATCCAGGGATATCCGAGCAAATTCTAGGACAACATCGATCTCCAGAGATGTTAGGAACTTTAAATGTTCCTTTTGCTCTTCAGAAAGAATCAGAAGCATGTTTCATTTGGCAGGTAGCAGCCAGTACAACAGGAAAGGAAGACACAACAGAGCAGAGAATTCCTGGGAACAAGACTTAGCAACCGCGCGGTTCTCTAAACCAACATGGCTTCCTAACTTGAAAGGTTTTGGTTGAGTTTCAGTGATTTTTGAAGAGCTCTCGCTGGCTTTTTATTTAATAATGGCTTCCGTAAATACGATAGCAGAAGCATTAGAGAACTTGTCTCTTGAAGCAAGAGAGCTTTATGTTAGCTCGAAGGTTCCAAGGCTTGAAAAAGCTCCAAGTTCGTTAGAATTCCTGCGAAATTGGGTGAACCCAAATGTTCCAGTGATAATCCAAAATGCGTTTAACCATTGGCCAGCGATTGAGAAATGGAATAACGATTATCTAAGAGAGAAAATCGGTCGAAGAACAGTAACAGTTGCCGTGACACCAAACGGATATGCTGATGCAGTTGTAGGGGATAAATTTGTGATGCCTGAGGAAAGAGAGATGCCATTTTCTGAATTTCTGGATATTCTAGAAGGGAAAATTCAGGATCCAGGGATATTTTACGTTCAGAAACAAAATTCTAACCTCATAGACGAATTCCAGGAACTATGCGACGAAGCAGCGTCCGATATTTGGTGGGCAACGGAGGCATTTGGCAAACAACCCGACGCGGTAAATTTTTGGATGGGTGACAAGAGAGCGATCACATCTATGCATAAGGACCATTACGAAAACGTGTACTGTGTGATCAGGGGCACAAAGATGTTTACATTGTTACCGCCAAGTGATCTACCATTGATTCCTTATGAGCTCTACACACCCGCTAGATTCAAAGCTACAGAGAGTGGAAATTTCAAAATAGTTGAAGAACGTGGGGAGAATTCGGTAGAATTTTCAACCCCAAACAAAGTACCATGGATTGCTATTGATCCACTAAATCCAGATCTTAAAAGGTATCCTAAATTTGCAAAAGCTGACCCCATCACCTGCACAGTGAATGCTGGCGAGATGCTTTACCTTCCTTCACTATGGTTTCACCATGTTGAACAGTCTCATGGGTGCATTGCCATTAATTTTTGGTATGATATGGAATATGACATCAAATACAACTATTTTAAATTTGTCGAGAGTGTAACTGAGTTTGTGAATAAGAAACCGGATAATTACTTATCCGCTTAAACTATCACATTGTAAACTCAAACTGAACTTTAAAATTCACGCAAGGTCAGCTACTAGATTTGTTTCAAAGTCATTTTCAATATGCAAGTAGTATTCACAGGTATAACACCAGATATGCTTCCAAACAAAATTTCTATAAACCTAAGGTGCGCATTAACTCTGGAAAACAAATGACTACCTTTGTAGTGACTGCTTTCTGGGAAAATATCCCAGTAGACTTAAAAACCAAAGTGTCTTCAATTTTTTCAAAAAAAAGTGAAACTTTATTTACTGTCAGTATAACACTCTGAAAGATTGTCTTAGTGTCATCCTTTCCTTTTTTACTAAACTACTTTCTTGGTTCTTTCTTAGTTCTGTTCTCCCATAGTTAGTAACTATGGTTCTTAATTTGTTTTAAGTGTACCTTAATCGAACTGGAGGCTAGCCCCAAAACTCCCCAGTTACTTAGCCTCCAGGCTCTATATTTGTACTTAATTTAATTTTTGTAAGTTAATGTCTGTGTATGTGTTAAATTTGTAAAGTGCGAGAGCAAAATAAAGTGTTGTTGTTATATTTATCGTGCAACACCCGTTGTTTCTCGTAAACAAGCAAAATAAGTTATTTGAGCAAAACACGAAAATTTGGTTTATCAACGGAGTTGATAATGTAAATTGATCACCGTACAGGGATTCAAATAGCTGACGTCTCGAGCGTTAGCCCTTCGTCAGAGCGAATCGGAGAATTGTGGGTTGTACCGTATGATCTATATACAGAAAATGAAGCTACGCTACTGGTGGTAACATGGTAACGTGAAAAACAGGAATACATTCATTGAATGAAAACCGTTCGTTGATACCGCGCGTGGGAATTAAGGGTGTCGATTTGAAAGATAAATTTTTGCTCGAGATTTTTACGGGATTCAAATAGCTGACGTTTCGAGCGTTAGCCCTTCGTCAGAGCGAATCGAGGAATTGTGGGTTGTGTATGGTATATATACAGAAGATGGAGCTACCTGGCACCTTTAAATGCGCCTACTAGCGATGCAAAACTTGTCCTTTTATTCAAAACGCTAACAAAATATTGGGCAATAAACGATCTGTTAAGATCACTTATCGTTTCACGTGTACCTCCGCAAACGTTATCTACTGCATAACCTGTGCATTATGCAAACAGTTATACGTCGGCGAAACAGGACGACAACTACACGACCTATTCCTTGAACACCTATACGTGATCATAAGAAAGATGACAAAGACGCATCCAAATTAACTATTCACCCGGTATTTTAATCTCCCTAACCATTCCAAACAAATGCCAATCTGCGGCCTTTCTCTACATCAAGGTAACACGGAAAGCCGTATAAAAATCTCGAGCAAAGCTTTTCCCTCAATGAATTTACTCCGGTTTTTCACATAATACCACGTTACCACCAATATCGTAGCTCCATCTTTTGTTTATAAACCATACACAACGCACAATTCCTCGATTCGCTCTGAGGAAGGGCTAACGCTCTAAACGCCAGCTTTTCAGTTTCATGTGAATCCCCGTACGGTGGTCAATTTACATTATCAACTCAGTTGATAAACCAAATAAGTTTCGTGTTTCACTCCCTCACCGACACAGCACCACAGTTTCTTTAGAAACTAACCTTCTTTATTCTTTTAAGATTTGAGTAAGTCTGGCTTACCAAGATGGCTATTTCAGATGTCCATTTCAGTTACTTGATAGCCTAATAGTAATTTTACATTAATTTTAAAAATAATTGACTCCAAAATTGAAATGCTAAGTAAAACATCATACTTTGCATATAATTTATACATTCTAGCAGATTAGTGAGCCTTCTCTCATAGTTGATTTGCTCATGGATGGTGGATTAGGGGGCAGGGAACACTCCAGCATTAGCAGGCACCTTGAAATAAAGGAGAATATAACATTGAAGCTGTATTGCGGAGTCTTAAACGGTCAATCTTTTACCAAAGGCAAACTTGGGTCAATTCTTGGCTAAAGAGGACGTGGATTTTAGTAATCAGTTTTCTAGTTAAGTGAATTATGTGATGGAAGTGCAAGCTCGTATTGGGAGCGACTGGCAGTTAGGATACTCTTCAGATCAGCTGTTAAACCTGTCCCAGCATCGGTTCGCGGTAAAACCACGTAAAAGCGTTGCTGATCGAGTTCAATTACCTTGCGGTTAGCGCGGCACTGTGACTGTCTTAAAACAACCTATTGCAAAACGAGCTGCAGGGAAATGGTTGGGAAAATAGCGGACAGTTCTCCCGCGTATTACTTTATTTAAATAAGGGCTTGGTTTCTAAATAGTATTTACGAATACGGCGCAGTTCTTTCTTGGAAAGGGTAACAGCACAGTTCGAGCCGATCAGAGTGTTACAGTATAATGCTGGATTAACTACAGCACAGAAGGGGATACGTATGTGCCTGTTTTTGCTTTGTACATTCGCCAAATCTCTCGTAATCGGTGCATATCTTTCATTCAGTCTGATTACCTATGTCTCGCTTTCCAGTGAAGATGAATTGTCACGATGCATTTGTGTTCGATACTTCCGCCATTTCTCCATATGACACCCTGGTAGAAAGGCCTCTGTAAGTAATCAGAAATTTCAACGCATTCATTTCGATACCATCGGCCCCCTTTGTCTTTCAACCCTAAGTTCCTGTTTATTCAGTTATGTCACCAGCGATGAAAACCTCGGAAACGATAGTGAGGAGTCGAGGACTTTGTTTTGCGATGTGCTTATTCTTGATGCAATCCTTTCTTGGAAAAGGTCACATAATCAATGCAATGACGTCAGCTAAGCAGTGACCTCTTTTTTATTTACGTTCATGAAGCAAGTCCTACAGTATCACTTTCTGTTCGCTTGAGGTTTTACTGATCCACCCGCATAGCCTGAGACTGCTGCTGCCTATTACTCTTCTGTGATTTTTGAAAACCATCCTCTACTTAAAAACTTTTTTGATACCATCAGATAACGGCATCACCCAATAATGTGCAACTTTATGCTTGTTAAGAAATCCCAACCTGGAAAACATCAACAGAGCCAGATTTATTTTTCCGCTTTGGAATTGACCAGCCAAGGGGGCTATTTTAATCCTCAAGTTTCTGTTTATTCTCGCAGGATAAAGTCACGTTCCGTATAAAAGACTACTTCAAATAATTTCATACATTTTCATTGCCAGCCTGCCTGCAAGCTCGTGCAAAAACCGTCATGAGGTGAGGTAAGCCGTAGGATAAGGCTTGTCCTTTCCCTAGTGTTTATTTAACGTGGCTGAACCCATTCTGTTTTAAATGTTGGTGACTGGTCAGACTATTTTGGCAACAGATAAATAGCACTTGGAGGTGGGGGAGTGTCTTATTCAGCGCTCAACCCCAGCACTGGAGTACGGAAACTTGTGCAGAAATCATCAAAAAACGGAGGTAAGGCTTTCGATTGGGTTGCACTTTACCAAAACGTCTATAAAGGCAACGGTGATTACATATCGGGTGCATGGCAGTGGGCCACGCGTAGCTCCCCTTACGTTACTTCACAGGTATTCGTACCTGGCATCCATGCCAGGTATATCAAACATGCACAGGTAAGCCCTCATGTTGCCCTGAGGCGTTCAAAACCAATCGCCGCGGGCTATTTTGACCTGGAAAACATGTACGTTTCAACAGATAGGGAGCTCGTGGAAATCGCAGCCATTGACGTGAGCAAGATCTTGAATATCATGGTAGACCAGCTAAACAAGGCTGTGAATGGAGAGCCTTCTGTCTTTTCTCCAGGCATATGGCCATTTGGCGACAACTTGCTGTTTAAGAATCTCTCCTTTGAAGAAGTCAAAGTCATTGGCAGGTATCTCCATCCATCGCAGTACTATGATGCGATCATGGTTTATTACGAGACCTACAGGATGGCAGATCTCCATGATGCAGAAATTTGGGGAAAGCTTTGCTAAAGAAATCGGGAATGCACACGAGAGGGGACGCCCTGGTACAGAAGAGGACAACCGCGTGGATGGCCTCAACAACGCAGCTGCTCTTCAGTATGCGAAGGATCACCCTGGTGTTGATCCTGCTACAGCTGCTAACCAGATGTGGTCCAGTGGGCTGCTTGCCAACTACAGCGAAAAGAGAGCACCCGAGCACACCAAAGATGAACTGTAACTCAGTTCAATTATCATGAAAACTGAAAACTGTAACAATTGGAAAGAAACACTTTAGTTTTCAAATACTAATTTGTTAACCGGGAGAAACCATGTTACCTAATTTACACGGCTTCAACATTTGCTTCAACATGTGTTCAACACATTGTTGAACGAAATGTCAGGTGCGTTTGAACAGGTCGTCCAACATTGTTGAAGGCGCAAAAAGTGTTGAAAGTTTGTTGAATCAAATTTAAATCGGTTTAACTTTGATTCAACATCGATTCAACTTTTCCTTTGTTCTCGAATGTGTTGAATGGTGTTGAAGCCGTTTGAGCACACCGTTCAATTGTAGATCACACGCATGCTCACCAGGCCGCAAAGTCTGATTTCTAGTTCTTAGTTCCTCCCAATCGAACTTCTCAAAGCGTTGGTTCCTTGATGGCGCAATAATGGAACCGTTTGAACGGCCTCCGCACAATTTCATTTTTGCTTCCAACATTTGCCCAACATTCGTTAAAATTTTGTTGAACGAATGTTGGTCAAATGTGGAAACCTTTTTAACGGGCCGTCAAGCGACTTTTACTTTGTAGACTCAGACTTGATATTGCTAATCAATGTATTGTTGTTTTCGTTTAGTCTAATAGACCCATTCTGATCTTAACAGTTCCCAGGAATTACATTTATAGGCTATGGCTCAACATAAGCCCTTGTATCTGTTGGACAGTCTTAAATTCAAAGTTGCAGCAAGTGAAGGAGTCAGTCTAGCTATTATATTCCCCCACAGGTGTGTCGACTTCCCAACTGTTTCTTGCACAGGATGTCCATTGTTCAATAACATCAGTCACACCAAGAAAACGGAGCCGTTTTACCTGATGTTGGGGGCAAGACATTCTACAAGGATAGGGCAGAGGCCAAATAAATAAAGTCTCCTCCATGGGAAGGCGTCGGACCTACATTAGTGACTTGCCACACAAAATGTGTCAGGAATAACACTAGTTGGTTATTCTGCAGGTGCTGGCAACAGCGTTTTTATGCACAAGTCAATCTTGTAGCCAGAGTCCTCAGGCTTTTTGACCAGCGGTTAGTTGCACAAGTTAGAAGCCATTCAAATTCTAAACAATTGCGATTGTGTCCAACAACAAAATCAATTTAAGGAGATATTAAATTCCTTCAGAATAGTATCACAAGGTATTTTGTACTCAAAACTGAACCTCAAGGAAAATTCAAGGCAGACTGACTTATTTTAAACCCATTTCTGAAAAGGAAAGTGAACATCACAGATGAAATAGGAGACGTCTGCATGCAGGCTACTTTACAAGAAAACCATGTCTTACCCTGAGGCAACAAAGCTAACATTTTGAAACGAAAAGATGCTACTGAAGTCGGATTTCAACTATCTCACAGGATTTTGTTAGAACATTTCCAAAAACTGTTGTTTTTGGAACAATAACTACTCAAACAGTAAGTAATGGAAAAGCGTATTATGTCCATGGTCTCATTTCTTTATCTGCACCCATGATAGTGTAAGCAGAGCATCTTATGTACAAAATGAGGTGTTTTGTTTTATTAACACAGAAATTAACTTAGCACAAACAAAACAACACTCTGTTGCCAAGACTAATGAACAAACAATAGCTAGAAGAGTCTTCTCTCCTGAGAAAATATCATTAGTGTCTCAAAGTGAAGAGATGTGAATGGTTAAATAGCACTGCATCAGTTCTAGAAGTTTACCTCTTAAAAGACGATTAAAATGTATTCAATGGGGAAAGGTCTGGAACTTTAAAAAACTCCAGATACTTGAGAAAATTGTTACACCACCTAAAACCAGGTCACAGGATCTATTACGTGAAGCATACACATAAAGTTATTTGTTTTTATTAAAAATGCCTAGCTGCATTAATTCAATTAAAGTTCATCTTTGGGTACAGCTTCTTCTGTTGTTTGTTCTTCCTCCTCTTCTGTTGCGGATTCTTCAGTTTGCTTCTCAGCTTCTACTTTAGGTTCTTCCGTTCCCTCTTCCTCTGATTTCTCCTCACCTTCTTTGCTTTCTTCCTCCTTTAATAACAATGGAATCAAATTGAGCACGTAAACATTCACATCCTTAAAAGAATTATGTCACACAAGTTTTTAGTATTACATTGAAAAGCTGAAAAAACCATATTGAAGTAAAGAAAACCCCAAAATAATGGTCTACTTTCAAAATTATTTTACTAATTTAGCAAAACAATAAATAAGCCTCTCTGGCTTAGGATGGCAAGGAAATGGGTTGCAACTTGAAAATATTGGGCCAACTTTTTCAAGTTCTCTTCTTGTGCTGTGAAAAATAGCCTAATACAGATTATGGTTTGCTCCCCTTTGAGAAAATAGCTTTACATCTTGTGACTGTACACCTTGAAATTGTTGGCGAAATCAAGTGTGCATGAAAATCAGTACGAATAAGGTACAATCTTGTTATGGATCAGTGATTGTGTTACAAATTGTTGTGTTGAGTCCTGGGACTCATCTCACGAAAAATCATGAGTCCCAGTCCAGAACTAATGAGGCCCAATCCAAAAACCAGTGAGTCCTAAATTAAAGATGTATGAGCCTTCGTGTAACCAGACGTTTTTTTATGGCCGTTTCGTTCCACACAATAGTCAGTTGTTCCACAATTTAAGTACTAACAGTTTTACACAAAGTTTTTAATATTGATAACTCTAAATTTAAAAGTTCTGTTGTAAATAAGCTCAGTTTCAACAGAGGTCGTAAAGAATGTATATTACCATATCCAAACTAGCTTTGTAAGTACTCAGCGAGTCTATTTTCCTTCAGAAGGATGGCAATTGACAAGTGTAGAAGTTTGATGGAAAGTTTTGTTTTTCCATGCATATTGTCTATTAAAAATTGTTTTTTGACTGTCAAAAGGTGTGTATCTAACAATTTTTATACAATCAATTGGTTGCACGTGGCCTAGTCTTCAATCCATCAAAGCCTTTGCTACCCATTTAAGTGTTTGTATACGAGAATTTGTGAGGATTAGAGAGAAGGACACATTTAAGACAAATTTCTTGATCTGCTGCCACTGCTTGGCTTGAGGTAAGCTGTATATACATGTAGTTAAAACACAGTCGCTATGTTTGTTGCGGAACTAAACAACTTAAATGGAACAAAATGACCATGGAACGAAACTATATACTGGATATGGATTAGTGTTCAATCTGGAGTCATGTTTTAATAGCAAAATGCTGTATAACAGCATAATGAAATTAAAATACAGTAGACTAACAAAAAAATGTAACAACTTAAATTTAACCCTTGTTTTACCAGGTCGATAAGTGCAGGTGCAGTAGCACTGGCAGCAAACTATGTCACTCCCAGGATTGCCAGGAACAGTCAGAGCATTTGTGTGGAAATGCTTCTGTTTAGTTGTTCAGAAATTACTTCTAGACCTATTTTATCGGGCAGAAAATACAGTCTGCTCTCTTGACTTGAGGAAGGTTTTATTACAGATTTAAAATCAAAAACAAGATATTATTCAAAAACATCTTTCAATTGATTGATCAATCGATCTTTGCGTCCTGCAGGATGTGTGCTGTGAATATTTTGCGTATTTGGGGATTTTTATGCATCAGGGATGCAGGATGCAGGGGTAACAAAATCACTGATGGATACTATCAACCCACTTCACTGGTTTCCTACTCTAAACATTTAGGCTTTAATTTCAAATGCATCACTACTAAAACTGAACAATGTGAAACCTTGTTATTTTTATTCCTACCTAAGTTCATGTAGTGACGGCACATACAAGGTACAGTGTAGATAAATGTACCCTGAGCAAGTGTATTAAAGAAAATTACCAATGGCCAGGAGTCAAAAATGCAATCTCGTACCCAGAGTCCTCAGGCTCTTTGGCCAGCATATGGTTGCCAGGAGGGACTCTGGGATAATGGGAAAAAAAAATCAAATTTTCTGATTGGCTGGCCTGTAACAGCTTCCATTGTTTTACCCCAGATGTTCCGGGAAAATGGCGGTCCATTATCCCAGAGTCTCTCCAGGCATCCACCTGCTGACCAAACAGCCCGAAGATTCTGGGTACGAGATTGTCAAAAATGGAGAATGAAAACACAAAATTTTTCCTTCTTTTAGAGAGCATTATTTACTTGATTGATTGGTTGTAAGAGAAGAAATTTAAGTGTAAGATTCACCAGATGAGTTTCTGAGCTAAGGTCCTGGTCCACAAGATTACCTTTTCACCTTGGACAAGTATGGAACCCTGATCCCAATAGTAACAATTTCCAAAGATCCAACAATGGCAAGATAGATGGCACAGATAACAAGTAAACAGAACAAGGCTGAGTATGGACCCAAAATTGACCTTCATAGATATTAGACAGCCATCTGATACAGCTGCACTCCTGGGTTAAAAACCCACAAAGCCAAATCTTCAATAATACTCACCTCTTCTTCTTCCTCCTCCTCGTCTTCCTCTTCAGCTTTCTTTTTATCTTCTTCCTCCTTCTTTTTCTTCTCTTCCTCCTCTTGTTCTTTGCGTTCCTTCTCATCTTGCTCATCCTTCATCTTCTTTTCACCTTCCTTAGTTTTCTCAAATGTTTCCTTAGCAAAAGTTTCAGCATACTCAACTGAATCTGTAAGCAGCACATTATCAAAAATAGTTCCTGATTTTACCTGTAACAAAAAAACATTAATGTTTAGTGCAAGACAGGGTGTACACCATGCTATCATTATGTCATCAAGGGATAAGAATGGAACAAAACTGCAGTCCTTTGTTTTGTCTATTCCACATAATGTACATGCAATTGCAACTGCTACACAGCTTACAAGTGGCTGCTATGGAAGCAATTAAACTATTTTAGGCAAACCAGTTATAGTTTATACAGGGTTTGAGTGATATTCTCCCCCTCGGAGGACAATTTCTCCCATAAAATTGGCTGGCCGGGCCATAAATGTCCCCCAAAATGAAAGCTATTCTGTTGTTAAAAATTATTGAGCCTGCTATTGATGAAGTCGGTTATTTCTAAACTGAAGAAGTTTATAAGAATTCATACACATCAGAAAACAGATGGTGTTAAACACTTAAATTGTACATTAGACAAGGAGTTTGTTTGCTGTTGAGGAATCTTGACTGGTGTTATTTACAAAATGTAACTACCAGGTAAAAGTAAATTTACATTCTTTTGTATGCATACAGAAGATAATGCACTGTTGTATGTGTTTTCATTTTTTCTGTGGAAGCACTAAGATACAATATTGGTTAGAACAAAGGCAATTAATGAAATATTTTCTGTCCCCTAATATTGCCTTTTTGTCCCTTTTCAAAGGCCACAGGGGGACAAATTGTCTCTTGAGGCCAGAAACCTGGCTCAAACCCTGGTTTATACACTGGCTGTATTCACTAAGCTGACTCTCATGCTTCATACCATACAGCCAACACAGAGCAAGTCTCACCTGCCATAAATCAAAACCAATGGCGGCAATATCATCAAATTTGTAAAGTGCATCATCAGGTTGATACTCCGGGTTATCAATTTCTGGGTGAATCCATTCACCTTTATAGTTAGGATTGTCAATTTGCTTGGGTTTCCATTCACCCTTTTGGAAGAAATAACACATAAACAAGTTAACAGTCATGATCAACTAAGCAACTGATAGCTTACTCATGGTTTGAACCCAGGCTGGAATTATATCATAACTAAGTGAAGCATGATCGTCCAGGTGAGTGTATGTCCTGAGAAGGACTGTTTGTGATGACAATGACTGATGTTTCAACAACCTGAGCAGAAGTCATAATCAGAGTAAGTGATTTGTGTAACATCAGTAGATGGTATAAGTACTCTGGTCATTGATTTGATTGGTCAACGAAGTCATGATATTATTGGTTATCTGTCAGTTAAGCTGTGATGTTACTGGCTGTAAAGACTGATAGCTTACTGTTGCTCATATATAAATGGACTACGAACCACCAAGAAAAGTTGTTTTTCCTTCAGTAAACTGTACAGTTTGTGTACAACATAACAAGCAAACACTAACACAAGTCAAATTTTCACTCTCCCTCTACCCTAAGCCAAGATGTGTCGCTTCAATAAAAAATTCTTAATAAGCTTTACAGGACAACAAAATTTGAAAAGAGCAAATATTAAATGCTTTAAGCAACATGAACACCAAAAAGCATTGGTAGAGCACCGGGCTACCGTGCGGAAGGTTGCAGGTTCAAACCCCAGCCAGACCAACACTTAGGTTCTTCTTGGATAAGGACAATAAACCATAGGTCCTGTCTCAATACTTTCACTTAATCAGACTATGTGGGACGTAAAAGAACCACCAGGGACGTAACAAAAATTTGGCTGTGACCACACCTAGTGTCTGTCCTATTCTTTTGTTTCACTTTCTGACCACTGGAGGTCAACCTTTGTAAGGGACTTTGTGTCCTCTTGCTGTATGTATTTCATAAATGCTTATAAATAAATAAATAAATAAATAAATGAACTCCTTTTTTGCACCAACCTTGTAATCAGGATTGTCAATCATTGGTGGTTCCCACTCGCCATCAATCTCATCATCCCAGTCGTCAGGCTTTTTGGCATCAGGGTCTGGGATGTGTTGGGGTTTGTCCCAGTCCTTGAGACAAATCACACAAAAATTTAAAGTTAGTTTAGCATCTGGCTGTATACAAGGGTTTTACATTGGACTGACTGGATGGGTGATAATGTCATTGGTAACTGTATCCAAACAAACTTCAAAAATTCTGCTGCATGGCTATTCAAACATGAGACAAGTATACCAGATCATACTCGTCACCATTAACAAAAAAGAAATAATACCTCAGGTTTTTTGTCTTCAGGATCATCAATTTTCTTTTTGTCATCCCAGTCCTCTGGTTTCTTGGCTTCAGGATCCTTGATCTTCTTTGGTGGCAGGAAATCCCAATCTGCTTCCAGTTCACCACTTTCAACCTTGGATCCATCAATGCGCACTTCATAGGTGTTGTCAGGTTTTACAATAAGGGTGTAGAGATGTGTAAATTCATCATCCTAACAGAAGACATTTCATTAGTGCAATAAAGTAAACTCATGCAGTCTTGGTTGGTCATCTCAAGAGCGCTTAACTTAATCATTGATATGGTGTCACTAACAGGTCAAGTTTTTAAGTTCTTAGTGGCTGCTTTAAATGGTCCTAAAATATATCTGAAAAATAATTTCATGTCAGTAATAAATACAATTTGTGTTGAACAAGTGCCGACCTATGAAAACGTTACAAACCATGTTCATGGCAACTTAGAAAGATGTTTCGACCAAACAACTTCAAGCCTTCATTGGTTCCAATTGTACATTACTAATGTCCATCCCTGCCTGCAACTTTAGCATAATGTATTTGTTTCTACAGTACACTAGATGAAACTAGTTTCAAAACTTGCCCAAACAATGATTATGTTAGACTCATTCTGGGCTCAGTTGTTGGATAGTTTAAGTTGGTTCCTCTTTCACTGCATGTAATTCAAAACAGCTACTGTTGGATTTTTGACTCCAGTGGGACTGGAAAAGTTCCCATTTTCATTCACTATTAAACAAGTTCACTAACCTTGCATCTTATATCTTTCTTGGTGAGCAAGTTCTTTCCTTTGTAATTGAAGATCACATGAACCTTCTTGGTGCCAGGTCCACAGATATCAGGCCCTAATTAAAAGGACAAAGCACGTTATCCGGTAACTAGTCAGATAATGTACTTTCAAGGCAACAACTTCATCTCGTGAAGAATTTTGCAAAATTATTAAGGCTTAATATTCATATTCGTTTACCAAACATGATGTTGTATGGAGTATCTCCATGCATTTGCTTCTGATCAAGTTTGCTGTCAAAAACCTAGAAAATAAATTGAAAAGTGTATCAAAACATGAGTATGGGAGTTTAAAGGGTTTACACGTTGTACGTTTGCAGTGGATTTGTTCAGAATGCACTAATGTGAAGACAAAATAAATCAAAAGTGTTTGAAAACAATGGAAGTAACCCGTTTGGATACAAATCGTCTTGAGAAACATACCTTAACGTAACCGCCACCACAATCAATGTTTTGCTCGTGCTTTACTTGGAATTGAACAACAAGTGTTTTGCCTTCATTTGAAAACGGCTCGTCGAACTTGGCCGAGAGTCCGTAAAATTTGGCGTCCTGACTGGTCTGAATACCTGTTTGATTATAATTCAAAATAACAGTGCTTTACTGTTTGCATGGCGAGAAGATAACTGTTTAAATCAATTTTAACGAATTTAATCAAACAGCTTACGGCTGGATAATTGAAGTTTGTCCATTTCTGCCCAGCGAGTGTCAACTTCTACCGTATAGCGAGAAGATGAAGAAGCAAGTATGAAGCTTACCTTTGTCTAAATCAGCATCGTTGTAAAATTTTCCAGCCGTCCACTTGAATTTTCCAGCGTCACTTCCTTTGAAAGTGGATTCAACCCACCTATCTGTATAACCCTCGTCTGAAGAGAAAGAGTTCGACAACATCGGAAATAGCTTGAAAAAATTTCAAGGTCACCTTCTGCTTGCAGGATTTACACGACTACCCACCTTCAAATTTCTCTACAAAGTAGATTTTTGGGTCGTCTGCTAACACGGAAGAGACTAAAGCTAGGAAAATTAAACGGCAAAGCGCCATAATTTATAAAATACAACCTAAACGTGTAGTTACACCTTCCGCAAAACCCTTCGAATGAACCTTTATGGCTGTGACAAGCAACCATGTGAATTGAATACGATTTCACCGGCCTTCTGCGTGGTGTGCTGTGATTGGAGCATCCAAACCATGTGACTGTCAATAACCAATCATAAGGTACCACACGTCTGGATGTATGTGACCGGTTTGCAGGGGCTTCCGTAATTTTTGAAAGACGCAACACGTAAGGACTTTTAAACACGCGGAGTTTGGAATGCGGTTTGAAAGAAAAAAAAATCAGTTAGGCTTAATTAGGAAATACGTGGCTAAACGGAGAGCTCTCAGCGGCAACGTCACAGTATGCATATATTCAACTCTAAGGCTGTGGGATTGTTTTCCACTAAAAGTGGTGATAATCATTTCTGTTCAGAGAATATACCACCTGGCTGTGATTCACCAACTTGTCAAGTGCTTTTCAACATTATGTTTTGTCCAGAGATAAAGTTCATTGACATCACTGAGAGTCTAAAATGTTCTTTTCAAAACTCCTCTTTTTTCGTTGTTTTAACTTTTATTTTTAAAATAAGGGATTTGAGCGCTATTTCCCGACGTTAACACATTCATTACGGTGTATTAAACAAATAAAGAATTGCAAAATTGAAAAATTAAAGCACGATCTCTTCTGATATCCAACAAGCGCCACCAAGAAGAAGTTTTCACTTCAGATTTAACATTGTTCTTCTTGTTGTTCATAATTTTTCTTGGTCTCGCCTGAGACGCCAGATTTCTGGTCTTTCAAAGGGACGGGTACATTAAAAAAGAAATAATTAAAATTATAATAATAACATATTATAATTATAATTAAAATAACAACAACAACAACTAAATTTCTCGGAAAGGCTGCAATGGAAACACATTGGTATAATATTTCACACTGACTAAAAACTACCAGGTCTCCCAATAATTTTCGATCTAACCAATGAAATCGTTTAGAGCAATCATACCTTCTCAGTAATTGCGCTTTGATACTCGGTGCCCGTTTTTCAGCCTTTCAGTAATATTTGACAAGAAAACTTGTCCTTCGAATCAAGCGACAATGACTTTGTTCATCCCAGCTGACAGTCTCCTTTATATTTCGAGAGTTCGTTATATTCACGGGAAAGGAAAAGTAGACTGAGATGTGAATCAAGGCTAATACCTGATGTGTGATTTTCATCTGGTCTTCAATAAATAAATGAATAAATAAATAAATGAACGAATGAATGAATAAAGACGAGTTTTCCTAAAATCAGGATGATTCCTATATTTAAGAGAGATTGCCATGGTAGAAAGGCAGGTCATATCACTCGGTGAATAAGTAGGGAATGACATGCAATTCAAGGCGTTGTCACGTGCCTATTGCATTTGAATGGTATTACATGTATAGAGCGGTTTTCAATTGTCGTAAAACCAAAACCAAAGCAATTACTCTGACCAATCACAACAGACTGAAACAGTGCAATGAGCCAATCAGAATAAAAAGTAATTACATGTAGCCGGCGCAAAGCGCGGGAAAATATGAGCGTGCAAGTCGCGATTGGTTTTGATTTTGCTTCTCATTGGTTGAAAAAAGATGGCGCGAGTTTTGCTGGCCAATCACAGAGCGAAGCAATGCAAAACCACAGCAAACGCAAGTTACTTTCGACACTCAATTGAAAACCGCTCTATTCGCGTGCCAGACCACTGTGAACGCTCAACCTCGTTCCCAGGGTCTCTAGGAGAGACCCTGGGAACGAGGTTGTGTGATTGCTTTATTTTTATGCACGTACTTTTCGACCGAAAGCTTGGGCGAGTTGCTTTCATTCCGTTTAACGAAGTATGTTACAAATTAAATCGAAGTTAAGTTCCAACCAAACACGCCCGAAGAATTTTCGAGCAAAACGAAAAAAGCAAAACGACACACCATACAAATGCAGAAAAAATATATAATTTATTAACAATTTTCGTTTCTAAAATTTAACCTCGTTTATACTTGATTCAACAAGTATCAAAACAAAAATTCGAGAAATGTAATTTCAAATTAGGAAACTACAAAACCTAATGATATTGCAGAATTTGTTGTCACAATAAGATTTGTAAAGAAAGACACATTTCCATTCAAAATATTACGAAAAATTGGTACAAAGAAAATAGAAAATGATCAACTAGGTGATACTCCTACTAGCACAGCCAACCAAGGGCAGTAACTAAAACATGGTGTATAAATATACATAAACACAACTAAAGCACCAACAACATTTTTCTACAAGAAATCAACTTGCAAATGTTTTGTGAGGGTGAAAACGTGGGTGCTAAAAATACAACTATCACAAAAAACAACAAGAAGAATTCAAATGCGCATCTACAAACTTACAGAGACCAAACAAGCTCCTTTATGCCCGATAGTTTGCGAGTTCTTTTGACTTCAGCAGTAGATATAAAGCAAAAATACACAAAACCACTTCTCTACTGAATAATTCGCAAGTTGAGGAAACTTAAACGAAAAGAAAAACGCGGGAACAAATTTTCGCAACTTTTGACGACAATCGAACAACTTAGAACTCCCACAACTTTCGTAACGAATAACCTTGCCAAGCAAGAGTGTACATGTAGAGTAAACAGTGGATGTTCAGTCGGTTTGCCTTGATTTTCCATGCAAACGAGAGACTGCACTGTTTGACAGCATCTAAAGTGGTAAAATTAATTTAAAAGAAGTTTCTAAACAAAGCACCTTTCGACGAGAGTTCTCCTAAGCTTAGAGGCCATATTTCATCTTTCTTACTCTCACAAAATTCCAGAAATAAAAAGGTTGAAAGTCATTGCGCTTACACCTGACATTTACAAGTTATCGTGTGATCATTCAAATGAAAGGCTTTTAGCAGCGCATTCCCGCTGGCGTCATTACATTTTCTTTAAGAGGAAGTACTAACTTTTGAGTCGAAAGAAGCCTCGAGTATGGTTTATAAAATGAAGCCCTTTTAGCCGTGCTTTCTTCAAGTTCACATTAAGTGCCCATTCTTTGAAAATGCCACACGATCTAGGAGTACAAGGCTTAAACGAATCCGTTGCAACAACTTCTATCATACGAGTCAATTTAAATGTCCGCGTTAAGATCCTCGCTGACTCCGCACAAACGATGCAAACAAGGTTGCCTTCCAAATACCGGCACATTCTCCAGCAGAACAACGGTTGGGTTATTCGCCACACCTCTTCCCCCACGTTAGTCGTTGGACGCACCGCCCACGGGGAACATGAGAGTGGTGTCGAGTTCAGGATTGTGGATCTGGAGAGAGGTCTTGTGGTAGCAAATCACTAGATCATGTAATGTTCGATGTGTGGCGTAATTCGCTGCAAACCCAAAGCCACCACTGGTTCCCGCGACTATAGCGATGTGTTTTACACTGTCTTTGTGCCTGGGAAAATAAAGAAAACTAGTCAAAACCTATTCCATGTCAATCAGTTGTGTGCTTAGTGACCTGGCCTTGAAATTGAAGCGAGGCTGGAATTGTCGGCTGTTGGCTGTTCTGTTGCAAACCCACTGCCCATTTCACATGACTTGCAAAAGAAATGTGTAGCTTGTGACAAAACAACGTCAACTCCATCATAGTTTCCACTAACAGGATTAAGGAATACAGCGGTATTTTTGCACGGTTCGTGACTATGTGAGAAAGGCAGGTCTTAGTATTTCAAAAAGAAATTTGGCAGAGATAATAAAGGTAACAAATATGCCAAAACGCTTTGTGATACGTTACAACGTATGGCATGTTCAAAATTGAAGCTTAATTATCCCTGAATAATGCTGGTTACCCCCAATTTCTTTTTGGATCCCAGTAGCCTACCAAGACCTGCTTTTTTTCGCATACTTACAAACTTTATTTATAATATTGTTATTTCTAAAACTTATTTCTTATTGATTGATTGATTGATTTAGTTATTTATTTAATTTTTATTTATTTATTTTTTTAGTTAAATCTCATAAAGTGTTTTATTCAGCAGAGGTCAAAGTGTAAATCAGTTGCAAAATAAATATTAATTCCGAAAAAAAAAAACCTTTATCCCCCAAAAACACATATATTAACAAAACACACCAAAACTACTTTGTTTTAGGAAGCACTGTCCCTAAAAAAATCCTAATCCCGAGATGCGCAGAACGTATGCGCAGTAACAAAAGGAAGCACCGTCCCTAAGAAACCCTGTTATCTCGGGTAATCCCGAGATGCAGAATGTATGCGCAGTAACAATAGGAGGTCCAGTCCCTAAGAGACCCTATTATCATGGGTAATCCCGAGATGCGCAGAACGTATACGCAGTAACAAAAGGAGGTACTCTCCCTAAGAAACCCTATTATCATGGGTAATCCCGAGATGCGCAGAACGTATACGCAGTAACAAAAGGAGGTACTCTCCCTAAGAAACCCTATTATCTCGGGTAATCCCGAGATGTGCAGAACGTATGCACATTAACAAAAGGAGGCACCATCCCTAAGCAACCCTGTTATCTCGAGATGCACAGTACGCCTGTACGTATGCGCAGTTACAAAAGTAGACAGTCGATTTAAATGTTCTTAAAACATAGCCAGTCTTAACGTCTTAATGGTGCTGACAGTTTCGATGACTGTCAGCCATCTTTATCAAAACTTGAAAAACATTAAAAGTGTCAGAAGCCTTAAATAGGCTTCTGAAGGTGTTAATTATTGCGATAAACGCGCAAAGTCACCCTGTAGACGCCCCCTCTCCCCCCCTGGTTTGGAGGTGCAGATCACTTGTGTCCATATGGGAGAAAGCTGATAGGCTCCAACGCCCCTGTTCATTTTAGGAGTGTGCAATCTGAGACATATGCTTTCCTTGATCCATCGCTTAAACTTGTCGCTTTCCTGCTCAACTATTTCACTTGCTTCCCAATTCATAATATGATTGTTCTGACAGACGTGGTCTGTTATGGCTGATTTATGGTGTTCATTGGTGGAAGCTCTGTAGGTGGATCTTGTGAAATTTCTGTCAGAGATCTTTTCTGCTTCCTTTCTGTGTTCTGTGATCTTGGTTCCCAGCTGTCTCCCTGTTTCACTGATATATACCTTTTCGCATTGGCTGCATGGAATTTTGTACACCACTCCAGCCTTTTTCTGCTTGTCAACTTTGTCCTTCGGGTGGACTAAAACCTGTCTGAGGGTGATTAGAGGTTTAACCACCGTGGCTACCCTGTTTATCGCAATAATTAACACCTTCAGAAGCCTATTTAAGGCTTCTGACACTTTTAATGTTCTTCAAGTTTTGATAAAGATGGCTGACAGTCATCGAAACTGTCAGCGTCATTAAGACGTTAAGACTGGCTATGTTTTCAGAACATTTAAATCGACTAATTAACTCAACTAGCCTGATGAATTTCTTCAAGAAAAGTAGACAGTGTCCTTAAGAAACACTGTTACCTCGGGTAATCCCGAGATGTGCAGAACGTATGCGCAGTAACAATAGGAATCGCTGTCCTTAAGGCGAGGCCACCCAGCACACTAGCATCTCTGCAGTTTTGTTAAACTGGCTGCCTGCCCTCTTTAACTTTATGGTTATTTCAGTTAGCCAGTCCCCTCTTTTTTCTTTTTATTTAAATGATTAAATGTCTGTAATGTCACTAAATGGGGAAATAAAGCATGTTGTTGTTGTTGTTGTTGTTGTTCTACAAGCTGGCGACATCACAGCCACAGATGATGACCCTTCCCGCACACATGAAAATCTCTCGTGTCACCACGTGTCACTTTTGAACCAATAATAGCATAGACAAGAGAGTAACTTACTTAAGAGCGAGAGCATACTCCCCGTCTCTGTTGGTGCTTTCTCTGATGACGAAGGTACCATTAACTTTGTCGACCAAGAGATCTCTGGCCTCATCTCTATTGAATATGATGATAAAAGGCAAATAACGAATCATCACACTAGTGTGCACCTCTGCGAGGTCCATCTGAGGTTTACTCCACACAGTTCTTTTGTTAGTATCTACTTTTAGTACAGCCCAACGAGCCATTATGCAAACGAGAGTCTGGTTGCCTGCACAAAGGAGGTTGAAGTTTCAATAAAATGCTGGAAGCGCGCATCAGGTAGATTGCCGAGCTTGTTTCCGTTTGGCCAACAAAATTCTACATTTTGATTGGTCCAAATGAGTTTGCGATTTTAAAACATAGACGCACGAATCACCTCATGAGCCGAAGAAAGTAAAAAAAAAATGCATAAAGCTAATACATTCCATTTGTCAGTGCTTTTGTCTCCGATAGCGCACGGAGGCCGTCACGTTACTCGCGGGCGCCTCGTAATGTACTTCTTTGTTCTCACCATGTACTTCTGTGTTATGATGCAAAAATATCTGTCGGGGGAAATTGATTTTAAATTTGACATCAGACGCAATAGTAGTTTTCATTCTCATCTAACTCGCAGAAGCAATGATTTACACCTTCCTCGTGTGCGTACCAATTGGGGCAAGCAAACTTTCATTTATCAAGCCTCTAAGGACTGGAACAACTTAGACAATGACATTAAAAACAGCTAATCATTGTCCTTATTTAAGGCAAAGCTTAAAAGTTTGTAAATAATGCGCTATCTAATTGTTGAGCTATTTTAAAATTAGTTTAATATTGTAATTTTGTAACAATTTTGTAATATTGTAATATCAATTTTTTTAGGTAATTTTATTTCATTTTATATATATTATGATTTGCAGGGCCCCACTGAAAACCGCCAAGACGAGTGGGCTCCCTGGATAAATATCATTTTGACTAGCGCCGCAAGCACAAGCGCAAGCATAAGTAGCTTATGCCAAGTGAAAACGAACGTCGTTTTCACACTACGCAAGCGAACGCAAGTATGAGCGCAAGCACAAGGAAAAGAGAAAATTTTGACCCTTGCGCTTGTGCTTGCGCTTATGCTTATGCTTGCGTTAAGCCCGTTTTCACGGTGAAATAAGCGCTCTTGTGCTTGGGCTTATGCTTGCGCTTGTACCTGCGTCGCTAGTGAAAACCACGATTTAACAGAACGACATTGAAGTGTTTCTCTACCTGGTTAGTTTTCCTCGTAACCACTTTGATTGAGAGAGGTCAACTTCAGGGCTGCAAGACAGTAACAATGAAACATCACAGTCAGCACACATGGATCAGCCCACTCAACAAAAGCAGACTCGTACCCAGTCGCTATTTACGTGTTTTGTGGGGAGAGAAGATTGGATACGAGGATGGATTGAGGCGCGCGGGGTGTCGTGGGAAGAGCCGCGCGCATCAATTTATCCCCGTATCCAATCTTCTCTCCCCACAAAACATGTAAATAGCGACTGGGTACGAGTCGGCAACAAAACTATTTCCCTATGAGATCGTCTGGTTACTACTA
>JAEMWC010000312.1:237500-332500 GCA_016490735.1 Pachyseris speciosa | reverse complement strand
GATAAGCTTAATATACCATTTTTTAGATCAGCAACAGGTCAGCGATCTTTCTCATTTAGGGCTGCTCAGCTCTGGAATGACCTTCCAGAAAGTTTAGCAAACATGGAATCATTTAAAGTTTTTAAGAACGCCATTAAAGGACGTGCCCTTGACGAATTTTTAAGCCATTGACTTTCAAACGGTGTAATAATGAATTATGTATCTTAAGTTTTTTAATAATATGGTAATGTAAGTTCTTATCACTTTTAAATGTTTATCTTAGATTTTAACTCTTTACATTACATTTTATTGTAATTGGTATGTGAAAACCCATTTTAATTGGATGTACCAATAAAGTTATTATTATTATTACATACCGCCTGGTCAGACGTATTTATTACGACGACGGTGGCTCTGAGACATTGCCGTTGCTGGCAGAGAATCCTCACGCTTAATCCCGCTCACGCTTGCTGCCCTAAACTCCTTAAATGTATCAACCTTTCAAACAAAAATATTTCAAGGATAAAATTACACTTACTCTTCGCCGATTCTTTCCTTGACTTTATCAATTTCCATTCCCTTTTCTGTTGTGAGGACTCTGTTGACAAAAAAAAATGGCATTACTTAAAACGTTAAAGCTCATTATTTGCGACCTCGTTCCCAGCGCACTCTCTCTTCTCTTTCTCTCCACGAGAAAATTTCAAGCTTTCAAATGATGCCATTCGCCTAAACGAGAAGTGTTATGAAAGCCTCATTCTCGTCGACTCTTGCCCTCTAGGAAACGAAGAAAACAGTATAGCCTTTCACTTGACAAATGGTCTGAAAGCTGTTGTAAGCCATGTTGATGAATTTTTAACGTTCATTTACAAAATACGCAGACAAGCAAGGTCCAAATCGTGGCCGTACAATGTAAAAGGTCCTTTCGTTTACAAGCAACAACGATCTATCGGCGTACACGAGGTCAGTGTTTACCCTCCGAAGATTGGCGTCCCGACGGTCACGTGCCGGACAGAAAAAAAAAGAGCTCTATCAATAGACGGCATTTCGGAGTTGCGCAGGGAACTGAGCGGGTTTCAAATTTTAACCAATCGATAAATTGACACCATCACATAAAAGATAACGTTAGGATTACTCAGTTCCCTGCGCAACTCCGAATGGCCTACAGCAATCAAAATTCATGTCCGAGTTCCTTCTTAGAGTTTGACAACAAACACTTCAGAAGAACAAAGCTCAAAGGACCACCGCGGTAGCACACTAGTCGTGGGTACTTACAGGTAGTACTGTTGCTTGCTTCTCTGTAGCTTCATAATGTCTGGTTTGATGCTGTTCATTCGCTTGGTCAGAGAACGCGCCTCTTCCAGTTTGTTAAAAACTTCTCTTTCTACAGTCATTAAAGTGCCGGTCGCTTCTTGTTTCTTGTGCTTTAGCAACTCAAAGTTCTGACGTAGTCTGCAATGGTGAGACAAATGAATAAGAGTTTACATGAAAATCAGAAACCATCGCATAGTGTATGTGAACTGGGAGTGAAATCAATGCAATGGAATGAAACGTCATATGAATGAAGGAACACCGTAATGTCAAAATGCATCTTGGGACGTTAAAGAACCCACACACTGTTCGAAAAGAGTAGGGGACGTAGTTCCCGGTGTGGTGGTCTATCTCTATCTTTCATCTGACATTCATGTGTGGGTTGGGTGGGTGGGTGAGATCAAATATGGACTGATAGCGGCTGCCAGAGGCGCCTTTACAGGCTGACGTCCGATCACCCTAGAGAAGAATTGTAAACCGCCACGAAACTATGTGATATGTGCGGTATATAAATACATTACCATTACCATCTTCTTCACACTGGTCACCAATGAGAGTCACTCAGTTTACGCTTCACCGCTAATATTACAGAAATTTTTGTTTTTGCCGTGCAGTAAGTAAATGTCCCCCAAACAATAGGCATTCTGCGCGATGTCATCATGTAGTCCGCATGGTACTAGTAAGACCCTAGTAAGGAGGGTTTTGTTCAAACATCAAAGACATGTTTCTTGATGATCACTTCCTTGCCGATTGTAGAGAGAAGTTAGGGACTGATCAGTATTGACGCCTAAAGGATTGAGCAATTGCAAAGGACCACACGAAGTACAAAAACCTTAGGCTTCAGCTGAATTGGAATCCATGAATGCAGAGCACTTACCAACTGCGCTATCAAGCCAGCAGATAACAGCAATTTAACACTGCACAGGTCTAAGGGGGAGTTTACATGATAACGGGGCGACTTTCGCCACGGCGCGAGTTCACTCCGGTTCCCTCTTGCAGCTCTCTATTTGTTTACATAATACCGTCGCGAGATTTCGCACACGGAACGAAATTCTCGCTCAGGTGCAGTCCTGAACCGAGGTGAATTCGCGCCGGTGTGACATGACATTTTTCGGTGGTATCATATAAGGGGCTGTTTACATGAGAAAACTCGCACCGGCGCGAGTTTCATACGGGGGTGAGGTTCATACCGGGGCGACTTTTGTCCCGGCGCGAGTTCACTTCGGTTTCCTATCGCAGCTCTGTATTCGTTTACATGATACCACCGAAAAATGTCATGTCACACCGGCGCGAGTCCACCCCGGTTCCTGCACCGGAGCGAGAATTTCGTTCCGGTGCAAAATCTCGCGACGGTATCATGTAAACGAATACAGAGCTGCAAGAGGGAGCCCGAGTGAACTCGCGCCGGGGCGAAGTCGCCCCGGTATAATGTAAACACCCCCTAAACCGTACAGAGCTTCGAGAGGGAAGCGGAGTGAACTCGCGCCGGGACAAAAGTCGCCCCGGAATGAACCTCACCCCAGTATGAAACTCGCGCCGGTGCGAGTTTTCTCATGTAAACAGCCCCTAACAAGAAGATCACGGTTTGGAGTCCCATAGTCAAGAAAAAAATTGGTTTTGGTTCTGTTATGCAGCTATCCAAGAGGTCATGTTACCAATTTTCACCACAACATTCCAATTCTTACTGCTCGATGTTACTGCATTTTAAAGTTGTCTACTCACATTGCTCTGTTCTGTGGTGGGGCTTCTTTCTGGGTTTTTTCATGAAGGACTATCTGCTCATCAATCATTTTCACGATTTCTCGGTGAGCATCAAGTTCTTCGTGGTAGTCGGTAATTTCCTGTGAAAATATACATAAAACACAAATCAATCTGTTTACTTGTTCGTTAATTATTTCGTTTGACCGTGCTTCACTTGTCGTTTTTTACCTTTTTCCCTGGTAAAAACTTCGTTCGTCCTTCCGTTAACTCGTTCATCCAGGTTGTTTACCATTTACGAAAAAAGTCCGGAAATTTCGGCTGGAGTGTAAATGGGAAGCCTCTTGTGGTCTTCGCAAACGGAAAATTTCCAGAGAAAACGGGATTTCTTGAAAGGTAGTCCAAAATTCCCAAACAGAATTTCCAAATGGAAATGTGCGTTCCATTTACTATTTTCTACAAGTTTCAGGCCATTCGGCTTGGATCGCTCTGAAAATCCGGCCTTTTGAAATGTTTCTGGAAATGGAAAAGGCGAGTCCCATGGAAATTTTCATTTGGGTGTTTGATGCGTCCCGTTTACTGCAACCGTCGACCAACCGGTTTCTCCGATTAAATGGTAAACAACCTCAACCACCCACTCACTCTTCGTACATCTGTCAACATCTGCGTCTTCCCACCTGAATAACTTTTCTGAGTATATAACAGCGAAAAGATGCCTGTCTTTAATATGGGTGTCTGTTGGTTCGTTCGTTAGTCCGTTCGTCCGTCCGTCCGTCCGTCCGTCCGTCCGTCCGTCCGTCCGACGCAACATCCGTTTTCTCTTTGATTCTTCATCCTTTTGTTTATTCAATCTATTCATTCAACCGTGGTTCGTAAGCCCGTCCGCACGTGCATCTTCATAACTAAATTCATCTTGAGTTTGTTAGTCCGAAATCAGCTTGGTTGTATGCCAGTTCTTTCATAGCTACGTTAGTGCTCGTTTCGTCTGTCTTTCGTTTCTCCTTTCGCTTATCCCTTCCACCGTTTCTTTGTTGATTCATCCGTTCGTTTTCTCTTTCGTTTTCCCCACAACCGTAAAGACATTAGAGAGCTTAAGCAACAACGACGGCGACGGCAACGAGAACGCCACAAAATAATACGCTTAATGAGCAAAAACAATCGCTCTGCACGTGCGTTTTACATTTTGGTACATTTCTTTGCCGTCTACGGCAAAACAACAACGTGAAATGACCAAATTTTATGTTTTGTGGAGAAAGTGAGCGTATGACGGTGAACTCTTCTTTCTTTTTCCCAACTTCAACGCCGATTTTGCTAATTTAGCTCCTGGACAGTTCGCCCACATTTTACGATAGCGAGAATAAAGATATTCAAACGATGTTTTCGTTGCCGTTGCCGTCGTCGTTGCTTAAGCTCTCTATTAATTCGTTCGTGCATCCGTCATTGTATCCGTCCCTTCATGTTTAGTTTGTTCGTTCATTGTCTCTTCCATGTTTTAGTCTCAATAGAAGCAGTCATAAAAGATGAAACGAATGAAGTAATTTACGATGAGTTTCTTTATTTCGAGGACAATCGCATTCTGGTGGGAATAGTGAAGGCCGCATCATACGACAGCACTGTGGGTTTTGTTTTGGTGTATAAACAAAAGACAGTAATGGTTTTCTGAAACCAAAATAATCAAAATATAACAATGACTGTGTCACGGACCTGTTCAGACTGGAGATATTGGTTGTGAATCAGCTCGTAGTCATCGGATTTCTGCATGAACTCCCTGTGCACGGCTTCAAGTTTTTCTAGATAGATGCGTGTGTCCTCCCCATAGCCTCCTTCCTCATCATCCTCCTGAAAAACACGCACAGTTCTTTAAAATAGCTGGTCTCCTCACATCAACTCTTCGATTTTGCACCGAAAAGTTTGTGTTACGAACTTATTTCAAGAATTTAAGATGTTGAACTTTGCACGTGGAAACGGTGTCACGCGTTGAACATACTTAACCGCAACGGATGTGAATAGATCAACAAGTAAACAACTAACAGCAATTATGAATACATAAATAAACTCGTACACAAATAAATAAATAAATAAATAAATAAATGAAGAAATAAATAAATCAATGAATAGAGACATGAATACTTCGTGCATTAGCAATTACAACTTGTGACTTTAACATTACACGAACAGTATGTTTTTCATCCTAAGGCCCGTTTCAAACGTCGTGCTACTACCGTGCTTACCTGGCTCGACTGTCGCACGACTCCAGCACGACTTGGTTTCAGACGTCGAATTTAATTCCGTTGAATAAAAAGTTGTTGCCGAATCTCGTACCCAGAATCGTCGGGTGCCGTAATTAAAACACTTGCCAGCCGTTGCACAAAGCAAATCCAAAATGTTAATTTATGAATTGAGTTCGACACGGCAGTAGCACGACGTTTGAAACCAAGTCGTGCTACTGCCGTGTAGCACGGCAAGGCTTGCCGTGCTACACGGCAGTAGCACGACTTGGTTTCAAACGTCGTGTTTAAGTCAAATTTAATTCGAGTAATTGAGTTCGACACGGCAGTAGCACGACGTTTGAAACAGGCCTTAATCAACAATATTTACCGGAACACAACTGAAGTACAACATCATCTCACTACTGAATTAATTTATCAAAAAAACAAAAAACAAAAAAAATACAAAAAAGTGGAACTCAGCGGCCATGATGACAAAGTGTTAGCACTGGTGGAATGTGATTCACACCAGGCGTGCGTTTCTCAAAACTCGGAAACCATTTCTGGCCCGAAAAGTATTTTTCAAGTCGGTTTTATATCTGTATCTATATTTGTATTTGTATTTTATTTTTCTCCATTTAGCATTAATTACATAACTACTGATCACGATATTTTTGATTGGCTTTGCTGTGATAGATTGACTTTAAATTTAAGTAAAACTAAGTATGTTATTTTTCAACCTCGACAGAAAGTAAACTACAATCTTTATTCTCCGTTAGTACTAGCAGACCAAATCTTACAGCAATCCCAAAGTGTTAAATACCTTGGTGTATATATTGTCATGACAGTCACTTAAGTTGGAACGATCTAACGGATTATATATTTAGTAAGATAAGTAAGAATTTGAATATTATAACAAGGTTAAAGCGTTACCTGACGTCCAAATCATCTATCTCTGTTACTATTCTCTGATATATACTTACCTTTATTACGGTTGTCTTTTGTGGGGAAACAATTATGATGCTCCTCTATCAAAGGTTGTGAAATTATGAAATAAAGCTGTTCGTATAATTAACGACGTTCCCTTTATGGAACCAATAACTCCTCATTACGTAGCTCTGCGTTTATTGAAACTTCCCGATATAGTTAAAGTGCACCTAACCCCAAATTTTTTTTCGCTAAAATAAATCTTTGCACCTGTTTGAAACGCATTGCGCCTTTTAAAGCAAATCTTGACTAGTTATTTTGACTTTTCTAGCGTGTTAAAGTTGCAAAATCTGGCCCCACGACCGAGTCAGAAGGGGCTTGGGTCTATTCTCGATTTGACGTCACAAACTGCTTTGCATGCATATTGACAAAGACTTAATGAGATGTAAATCAGTTTGTGACGTCAAATCGAGAATAGACCCAAGCCCCTTCTGACTCGGTCGTGGGGCAGACGATGGCCAGATTTTGCAACTTTAACACCCTAGAAAAGTCAAAATAACTAGTGAGATTTGCTAAAAAAAGGCGCAATGCGTTTCAAACAGGTGCAAAGATTTATTTTAGCGAAAAAAAATTTTTGGTGTTAGGTGCACTTTAAACTTAGCACATGTTTGTTGTTCTATGAGTACTTTAATGATGATAAAGTTCCGAGTTTTTCTCTGACTTTACGGTTTTATATCGCTTGGTACTAGCTTTCTGAGCCGAACTGGAACAATGTATTTCTCAATTTGATAACGTGCTTTCTCGAAATTAGTACAAATATTAGACAAGGAATTTCTGGTAATGACAACGATAAAGATAATGATAACGATAACGATAATGATGACGATAATGGTAACGATAACGATAACGATAATGATAACGATGATGATAACAATAATGATAACGATAATGATAACGATAATGATAACGATAACGATAACGATAACGATAATGATAACGATAAGGATAATGCCGGGATAACGATAACGATAACGATAATGATAACGATAATTATAACGATAAGGATAACGATAAGGATAATGATAACGATAATTATAACGATAATGATAACGATAATGATAACGATAAGGATAATGCCGGGATAACGATAACGATAATGATAACTATAATTATAACGATAACGATAATGGTACTGGTAATAATAATGATAATGATAAGTAATGGTAATAAGACTTCGTGTCGTCCAGTTCGGTCTGTAATCATACGAGTGATAACAAAATTGGACGAGTCCGATTTGTTTATCACGAGTATGATAACAGACCGAATTGGACGACACGAATTCTTATTACCAATTAATCATAAAAATTACAATTTCCGAGAAAAGAGGAAGAGCCAAGTTATAAAAGGGAAGGAAATTTTGCATTAAAAGACTGACAAAGGAAGTGTAAATTGTTTAATGTCGCTCTGAAATTGAATCAAAATGTATGGTGATTGTAACCGAGGCTGTGATTGGTTGATTTAAATTACAACTTTGAATGTGATTGGTTGATTTAAAATACTACTTTGAATGTGATTGGCTTATTGAACTGTCCAATAACAAAGTTTCCAATAACAAACTGTCCGATAACAACTTGGCGCGTGAATTAGTGGAAAATAGGAGTTTTTTAAACCAACACAATCGAGGAAATTGTAATTTTTATGATTATGATAATAATACCCTGATGAGAAAAAAAAACCGATCAGCTGACGTGAAGGACCAGCTAGTGTGAACCAGTGATCCGCAAATATGGTTATCTAAAATATATCTAAAAAATGCCAAAAGTATTACAAACTACTGAAGAACGTTATTATACAAAGACGATGTCAAACGATGTACAATTATGTTCTTTAAGATCTAATTCAAAAAGTGCTTAAAAACCATATTTTTAAAACAACTAATAATTCAGTTTGTTTCATTGAACAATTTACAGTTTAAAGAACGGGCATGGAATTCCCCGAAAGTTTGAGATATTCAACTTTTATTATTCATATATTGTGACAATGTCCAAATATGGTTATAGCGTGCTTAATATTCGTAGTGCGTACTCAACAGATAACGTACGATATACGTAATTTTGTGTGTCGCGAAGAAAAAAAGTGCCTTTTCCAGCTTTTTTTCTTTTTTTTTTTTCAATAAACGCAGAAAATTGTGTTTTGTCATTAATGTGTTAAATAATAAAACAATTATCCTGCTCAGTCTTGCGGAATATCGCCTGATTTTAGCCAACTTGGCCTACGGCCTCGTTGGCTAAGCATCAGGCGATATTGCGCGCGATTTCGCAGGATAATTGTTAAATTTTTGTAACGGATTTCACGATGATGCACGCACCTGTTCATACTTCTGCAAAGGAGTTTCTAATTTCACATCCAGTTTTGGATTGTACGACGCCAGTGACCTGGTCTTGTAGTAGTTTATGAGGCCAACAACAGATGGGAAGGTCAGAGGCTCTGAAAATCCATAATGGCCGTCCTTATGTAAGATACGAATGAGTTTGTTCAGGCCACCTTTCCTGAAATGAAAGGAAGTTGCACCAACTATTAAGCTTTCATCATCATCATCATCATCATCACTGCCACCATCACCGCCATCATCATATCATCGTCGTCGTCGTCATCGTCAACATCGTCATCATGATCATCACCACCGTCATCATCACTAACATCGTCATCGTTATCACCAACATCGTCATCACCAACATCATCATCATCATCACCACCACCGTCATCATCATCACCACCATCGTCATCATCATCACCAACATCGTCATCGTCATCACCAACATATCACCAACATCATCATCATCATCATCATCACCAACATCGTCATCGTCATCGCCATCATCATCATCACCACCATCGTCATCGTTATCAACATTCCTTCCGCGCCAAGTGGTGCAAAGACCCTCCTAAGAGGTTTCTGTGACCATCAGAGGCTCTTGGGACAGGTGGCCAGCCCATCACACAGCCTCCGCCCAACCCTGAGATGTGTGTGAGGTCAGACCACAGCACCGGGAACTACGTTCCCTACTCTTTGCGATCAGTGTGTGGGTTCTTTTACGCCCCCTTCAGGTTTTACATGTGGGGTTGAAGGATACAAGGCCAAGACTTAATAACGTCACTGCCCAATTGCGCGATCTTCTAAACTGAAGAAAATGTTGAGCACTATGGGACTTTAACAGAGAAATAAACCACGTAGTCGCGGTTAACACAAACGGCTGAAATAACCAAGGAAGTTTTGGTGTTTCTCATTCCAGCCGAAGAACTTTTGCACTCTTGCTTAACCGTTTTAAAGGGACACTGTCCCGATAATGCGCACGCGCGAACGTCATCTGTGATCTGTCAAAAAATAAAAATAAACTGTCACATATATTGAGACGCTAAGATAGCGTTGATGGATCCGTTGTTTACATCCTTTGCATATTATTTGCTCGCGTTATAACAACCTCGTGAATTTATACCTCACTGATGTTTTTTCGGTGAGAAACGCGATTAATTCTTATGCTTCTTTTGAATTCGCCACAGGATGAACAAAAACCATAATTTTGAGCATGCGCAGAATCGGGACGCTGTTCCTTTAACACTAACACCAAAAATCACATTCTCTTAAATGCATTCTCCGCAATTTTCATGGACCAGTTGGGTGAGTATGTATAAACATCGAAATATCTCATTCCTTTATTCTCCCAAACGTAATATTTGATCAATTTCCAATATTGTCTCTTGTTTCAAAATATCCAGAACCGAAACAAAAACAAACATTCCAAGGTTAAGAATGACTTGTCGTTTCGATGCTATTGTTATCATTATCAAGTGTAAACTGACTGGCGGTGAAAATATTATCTATGAATATTAACTGAAGAGAATGACAGTTATTTTTCAGAAATTTCTATTAACTATTCACTTCAAAATTTCATTCACTACTTGAAAAAAGGCGCAGTTGAATATTTCAATAGAAACTGCACGGTATAAATCTTAATTCATTATTATTATTATTATTTATTATTATTATTATTATTATTATTATTATTATTAGCAACCATTAAAGGTCGCATCGCGCTCACTGTGAGATTTTTCCTAAGCGTTTAACAAACCCATACTCATTAGGTCACTAAAAAAATGTAGAAAGCGCTTGTTTCGGTTCGTGCTCTTTATCTCTCGTGTTCTCAAATGCTCGTAGCGTCACGACCTACGTCACATTCAGCCAGATTGACGCTATCTTGATCTAGATTCTTATATTCACTAATCACTTATTCCTTCGTTCATTCGTTTGATTAACAGCAAATAAATGCAAACTGGCTATTCGTTTTGATTTATAAAAAGGCAAAAGTGTATCTTAAAAAAAAAAAAAAAAAGACGTTTCTTCCTTGTTTTTACATCGTCGAAAACATAGGGCGATGGATATCAAATGGGACGACAGATAGCGAGTGATGACCTTGTTCCGATTTTGTAACACGTGTTTTGTCTCGTCCAATGACAGCGAGCAGAAAATAATCCGTGGGTTATAACGAGAATTTCAAAGATGACGGTGAAAACATCACTAACCAAGACTTAGTACATCTAAATGCATTGCATACCCCAACTATTCTGGCCATACGAAGATATCGGGGACCAACTAACTGAAAATATACAAAAGAATTAAGAGGAGAAATAATCGACCTCGTAGGAAAAAACTTTGAGGTATAGTTCGCATCGTTGAGTAAAAGTAACGAGTGGCGTGGAAGTACAAAAGAAGCTTAGCAGTTTTTATAATATGATCGAAATTTCCTCCCGGATGTTTCGCGCTTAAAACGGAGAATGCATAAACTAGGCGTCGTTGATATAAAATTGAAAGGAACTACAGTTAGATTTTTAATTGTCTTGTAATGTGTATATGTACTGTAATTGTTTTGTAATCTCTTGTAATGTGCATGGATCGATCTGAAGTAGTGAAATTGCGACACTGAGGCGAGAAAACGGAAGGCATAACAGTTACCATCTCCTAAATATAATTCATTCCTCAGATGAAGTTTTAAGAGGTTAGGGATGCTCGGGTAGTTTCTTTGCAGCTTTCACCACCCTCCCCTATTACTCCGAGAGTTTACCACGTAACAATTGAGAGAATTACATTCGCCGGCTTTTCACTATCAGAAAGTCACCATTGCCACCAATGACTAACAGCAGTATAATTCATCGCTTCGGCAAACTTCAGACCTGTTGTGATACGTAATTTGTACACGACAGCAGTGAAAAGCAGTTAATGAGAGCCGAAAATAACATACCTTAACGTCAAGGTGTACTCGCCAGGAAATCGTCGAGAATCACGAACAATGAAAGTTCCGTCGGGTTGATCTTTTAACCTCTCACTGACTGTTTCTCTGAAGTAAATAAAACAAAACAACAGACTAAGGTTGCTTATCGTTTACCAAAAATGCGGAAATTGCAATTGGAAGCTACATGACACATGCCGTTTTAGTTCATTCCAGTGGAAGAGTTGCCAGAACTCAAAAGGTACGTTTATCCTGGCGTTTTACCGTTTGGTCCAAATTCTGAATGGCAATTCGTAGTACAGTTATGTTTTTCCACGATCTTTCGCCGCCATTCCTTTTGCGTCAACCAAAATGACGGGATGACGCGATTTTTGGTGCATCACCTTTAAAACGCATTCTTTCCAAACGCCAATCTAAGGTCAAAATTTGCGGGCAATTTGGTTTAAGAGTTACAATAGGTAAACACCACGTTATCAGAAACCTTCGCGTCCAGCTTTAGTGTTAAACGCATTCCATTCAATTTCTTCAATTGAGCAAATTTGATGTCTCGAATGAAGTAGTCCCCCTATTCACTGGACATTGTTAGGCGGTAATTTCGCTTAAATCTGCCCACAGCAGGAAAATACAGTGTCGCGAAATCTCTTCCATGTGGGATGCCTCCATGAATCTCGACATAAGTAGTTCAGCACCAAAATTTAAGGAGGTCTAAGGTGTAAAGTCTTGGATAAAGTCCAAAGAAAAGAAGTTGCGTACACAAGCAAGTGTTCTTAAGCCCCGGCTAAACGATCAAGCATTTCCATCCAACGTCGTGTTGGAAGAGCATGTTTAACCATTTAGCCGGCTCTCTCAACTTTACATTGAAATAGTTTTCCATGTTTGATCACCCAACATTTCGCGCTATGAACAAATATTTGATCGTTTAGCTACAACAATCAACGAAGCGTGCATAGCCGGTAAAAAGAAACCAAATGAACCAAACAACGTCGAAATGTCAGCGATAATACGCAAAAATTGTTATGTGCACTAACTTTGTCCGGCTGGTGTTTTGTCAAACGCTGTTAGTCCATTTAACCACACAAAGTTGTGTTTAGCAAACCAACGAAGCGTACATACTGTAGCCGGTAAAAAGCAACCAAATGAACCAAATAACGTCGAAATTTCAGCGATAATGCGCAAAAACCGTTCTGTGGACTAACTTTGTCTGGTATTTGGTCAAACATTGTTAGTCCATTTAGCCACCCAAAGTTGCGTTTAGCAAACCAACGAAGAGTGCATACTGTAGCCGGTAAAAAGCAACCAAATGAACCAAATAACGTCGAAATTTCAGCGATAATACGCAAAAACCGTTCTGTGGACTTACTTTGTCTGGTATTTGGTCAAACATTGTTAGTCCATTTAGCCACCCAACGGTGTGCTTAGCAAACACGATGCTGGACGAAAATGTTTGATCGTTTAGCCGGGGCACCCAAATCCCACCTCATTCCCAGGGGCTCTCTGAAGAGGGTATCAATGACTACTTACTTGTTTATCTCTCCCCAGTACCACGCACAATCTTCCAGCCTCTCTGTGCACTCGGCTGGCGGCTCTACCACTTCCGATCGCCTATTCCTGCTACCCCTCGGAGGAACTATCAAATACAAATTAGTGAAATAGTAAGTCGCGTGTAGTCATTCAATGATTTTTACCTTTGCAATTTGTTTAATACCGTATTTCCTCAAAATTATTTAAAATCTGGGCAAAAAGAGGGGGCACTTATTCGAAGGAGGGCGCTTAATCGAGGGTTCGTTTGACTTTGTTTTGACCAATGCACATAAAAGAACTCTGCAAGCACAAGGAGATAGAAATAACTGAAAGGCACTTACAGAAAATAGACTGCTCTCCTACATGGACTGATGCTGGTGTAATTGAAGCTTAGAGCGCTTTTCAATTGAGTGTCGTAAAACCAAAACCAAAGCAATTACTCTGACCAATCACAACAGAAGTAAGCAGCGCAATGAACCAATCAGAATACGAAGCAATTACATGTAACCGGCGTCAAGCGCGGGAAAATACGCGCGTGCAAGTCACGATTGGTTTTGGTTTTGGTTTTCATTGGTTGAGAAAGTGGCGCGAGTTTTCCCGGCCAATCACAGAGCGAAGCAATGCAAAACCAAAGCAAAACCATAATTACTTTCGACACTCAATTGAAAACCGCTCTAAAACATTGCAAATAAAGTGACAATGGAAACAGGTTTTTCTTGTAACCCTACTTTTTAAGAAAGTAAGGGGGAGGGGAGGGGAGCGCTTATTTGGTATTTTGCCGAGGGGTGGGTGCTTATATAAGTGTTGGCGCTTATCCGAGGAAATACGGTTATGACAGAGACCCTAGTGGGGCCTCTGAAAGAGTCACGCCTCGGAGCTATTTCTCTATCACATATGCAACCAGGAAACACGCATTAATAGGTTTTTACCTGGCGGTCTCTGCCACTGTCCGGTGGTTACGAGAAATACTACAATGTTGACTGTTATTTCATGGTTTGCGACCAACCACCTTTGTAAGATAAATTAAAATTTCATCAGTCGTGATCTTCAGTTGCAAAGTATTGAAACTGTGGACAGGACGTTCATTTAACTTACGTGACGTTTTGATGATGTGGCCTTAGCAGGAGAGGGGCAAATATAGTGGCTAATTTTCTGGTGGACATATCATTCCAATCAACGTTCTGGCTGACCCTACAAAGAGTAAAAAGCTTTGAATATTTACAAAACAGAAATAAAAACATTTTAAATCAAGTGATGCGGCCACTTAATCATAATCAAACACTTACAGTGTTTCTCAATAGCAGCTAATGAATGACATGACTACAAATGAAGAAGTTAACAATCGTCGCAGTTATGAATATTGCTAAAGCAGTAGCAAATAGAAAGCCTGACAACATTCAGGCTTGTGTGGGATTTGAACCCATGACCTCTGCAATACCAGTGCAGTGCTCTACCAAATGAGCTAACAAACCAACAAATTAGTCCCCCTCTCAAATAAGCCCCCCCCCCCACACTTTGAGAGGAAGAAAGTTATTAAGCCCCCTCTCCTCCCCCCTTATTTTTCACAACCAAGTTAATAAATGATAGACTGTATTAGTAATGAATCAGAACTGTAAAATTTCATGTGGACTGATCCGGTATGGTGTGACATTTAACATTTCATGTGGACTGATCCGGTATGGTGCATTCACGTGCTGAACGTTCGGATTTGTTTTTGATCTTTGGCTGCATGACCTCCAACTTCATGTGCTTGAGCTTTTCCACTCTGCGTTCTAGTTCTTTATGGAGAATTGATACTCTTGTCTGTTTCTCCCTTTTTTTGCTACCAGTGATGCATTTAGCTCAATCAAATAAGCCCCCTCTCAGATAAGCCCTCAGGCAACTCTCTATTAAGCCCCCCCCCCCCCCCACCTCCCTCTCAAACGTGCTTAAAATAAATAAAACCCCGGGGGACTTTATAGAGGATTTAAGGTATCTCCAGGATTGAATTTTTCGTTTTCGTCAGCCCCCTTGTGCCCTCTCACTCACACTTACTGCTAACATACCGAATTTTTGTAATTTTTGCCCAAATCGTCGTTTTACATCATTTTCGTCAAACTCATGGTTTTCGTCAGCCTCCTTGTACCTAGCGAAGTTTTGTAATTTTCGTCAAAATCGCCATTTTCGTCAGCCTCCTTGTGTCCTCACTCACACTTACTGCTAACATCTAGTGAATTTTTGTAATTTTCGCAGTTGTGTTCAATCCTGGACATAACTCGTATAGGTGTCTACTATTTACTGGAGCTTATAAATGTTGAATTCAGCATAGAAATCACAGGGAAAGTGGTTTGTTCGTGTCTGCTTATGGGAGGTTTCCATTAAATGGTAACTACAACATGATTCTCATGGATTGCTTCATCTAAATTTTGCGAGTATTAAATAAATTCTACTGACCTGTACAAATGCTCTAGTACGTACAAAAGAAGTGCTTTGTTTTCTGCTGGTAGAGATTCCACTAATTCTGTCATCTTATCAACAATGGACTGTCTACTTGAGTCTTGAACATCTAATAAAACCAAGAATTATGGGAATCACTGAATTCAAGTACATTTTAAAGCCTCAGTTAGAAAGTTTTTTATGAATTACTAATTAGTACATGTATTTTATGAATTAGTGTTTAGCAATTAGTATTTTATGAATTAGTAATTTAGTCTCATAGTCTCATCATTTCATTTAGGTGATCTGCTTCAATATTGGGTTCCGACTCTTTTGCATTTCATCCCTTGGCTTTTTTTTTCTTTTGTATGCCATAAACTGTAATAAATAAATAAATAAATAAATAAATAAATAAATAAATAAATAAATAAATAAATAAATAAATAAATAAACATGAATCCTCAATATACTAGACCAAGTATTGTTCAACAGTAAATCCAAGTGAAAGAAATAAAATCTATTCCAGATTCCTGTGTGTTTGAAACAGAATGCAGGCCAGTCAACTGTAGTTACTCTAAAGTGCATTCAGAGAAAATGTTTTCCGTCTTACCTTTGAACGTTTTGACAAAGGACTGATATTTTTCTTCAGTAAACACACACGTAGGAAGCTCATTTAGATACATCTTTAGAACTGCTGATGCACAGTGTGGGTTTCGCCATTCCTCATCTTCCATGTTTACATTCATAGCATCTGGAGGTTTACAAACATATTTCAAGAACATCCTTCAAAGGGAACCTCCACTCTTACAACAAATTGATGCTAAGTTATAGGCAATAATTAATAGATTTCAAATTTTGTTTTAAAACGTGGATATAACATTTCAGTGTACAAAAAATGGATATCATCATCGCCTATTTCACTTTTCAATTTTCAGAGCGCTGCCATTTTGGATTTGATGATGCGTGATGGTTGCCCTATTGTTTAACACAAAGAATTTTCTGCTTCATTTGCTTCCTGACAATAGCTGCAACCATTACATGTCATCAAATCCAAACTGACCGCACTCAGGAAATTTGAAAGCGAAACTAGGCGATAATGATATCGATTTTTTGTACACTTAAATGTTATATCCACGTTTTAAAACAAAATTTGGAAGCTAGTAATTATTTCCAGCAATTTAGCGTGAATTTGTTGTAAGAGTAAAGGTTCCCTTTAGCAATGCTGTTAAACAAATTGCTATACTTTAACAAATTTATAATGCTTTCCCTTCTAACTAATCATTTGACAGTTACGGAACTGGGAGAATTGAAGTTATCAAGTTTGTGCCTGTGATCCTGCCTTTTACATTTCCTTTATGATCAGAAAATCACTTGTCTTCTTTCTTCAAATTTTGAAAGTGATATCAACGTGCATTGATAATTTCCTATAATCAGGTAGTTAACTCTTGAAGCCCCAATGGTGACCAGATTCAATTTTCTCCTTGCAATACAACAGCTTGATCAAACCCCTAAGTCATGAGAAGAAACAAAGTGGTCAACAAAAGTGAATTGCTTTCAATAGATACACAACTCGTTTCTCATAACTACTGCCATAAAAATACATGTATAGGGGAAAGTGTGGAAATTTGCATGCTGATATTACACTTAAGCTTTAATTTGGATAAGTCAGTTTTTTATTTTGACTGAAAAATTTCTATTTAGTGATCCGCCATTACTAACTTCAAAATCTTGAGAGAACTGGATCAAGGACAAAATGACGTAACTGCATTGTGTGTAAACCCGGCTGATTTAGTATGCAGCATGGGAATTTTGAGCTTTCAGAGTATCAAACTCGTGTTTTGCATACTTAATAAGCTGCATCCACACACTGCAATTTAAACCAGTGAGTAAATGACATCATTTTATCCTGGATCCAGCTCTCTGGGGCCTAATCGGTTAGTTATGAATGTGAGTAATGGCAGACCATTAAATTAAAAAGTTGTACTCAAAATAAACAGTCTTCTGCTTGAAATTAAAGCTTGAAATTTCATGAGTCGGGTGTTAAGCAAACACACTTTTGAAATTAGAAGAAAAAAGACGAGTGATTTTCAGATCGTAGTAGCACTTTAATTTATTTCAACAGACAACAATGATGTCATCCAAAAAGGTAAAACTTATATAACAAGACCACAAGAAAGACTTGACATCCATGCTCAAAAGTAGTCACTTACCCCTTTAAGTGTAATATCAGCATGCAAATTTCCACACTTTCCCCTATACATGTATTTTTATGGCAATAGTTATGAGAAATGAGTTGTGTATCTATTGAAAGCAATTCACTTTTGTTGACCACTTTGTTTCTTCTCATGACTTAGGGGTTTGATCAAGCTGTTGTATTGCAAGGAGAAAATTGAATCTGGTCACCATTGGGGCTTCAAGAGTTAACTACCTGATTATAGGAAATTATCAATGCACGTTGACAATGCTAAGAAAATTTTCGTTACACAAAATTAATGCAAATTTTCCATAACTTAGAATTACATACATCAAATTAACGCACAATTTTCGAAAACAACATGTGCCTAACTTTATATTAAGTGAATTTGCTGCAATACAAATGTCTCAACACACATATCTGAAGGTGGCTTGGAAATCCCCAAAGAGGTGACCCTGCAGTGAGGATCAATGGGCCATGAAAGTTTTAAGAAGAAAGACTGAAGAAGTTAGCTATCCCCTCAGGGAAACAGATCAATACAAAGACCAGCCGGAGGACATTTTGAATTCAATTATTAGAAGAACTGTCACATAGTGACTCCGAGGCATTGATAGAGGAGCTTCGAGCAGATGAGCTTTTGTTATTGAAATAAAGGTGCTGTAAAACAACACTGATGTATAATAGACAGTGTGATTTAAATTAACATTGACTTAAATTAAGATGCATTTAGTTAATGCAATTTTTTTTTAATCGCAGTAATGAAGTGCATCATTTCCTACAATAAGGCAAATCAGGAAACCACAACTTACTTTGATTCAATGCAGTTCTTAGTGAATTCTTTTCACTTCCAGATGGAATAATGCTATGGATGCCCAGGGTTTTTAACCCCCCTTTTTCTATGGCGTGGACACATTTCATCACTATTGTTGGTGCTGGTTTGTGGGAGGGACGAAACTGTGTTCCAAGCTCAGCTCCAAATACTGGAACTGCAGAAGACAAGCAAACAAAAAAATCACAATGGTTGTTTATTGTCCATTAATTGACATTTACAAGTCTTGCATAATGCAAAGAAAACTGAGTTTTACTTTTCTTGAATGCAGACCTGAGGCCCTGTTAGGGGTGAGGGGAGGGGAGGGGGGTCTTTATATCCCCCATCTGAATTTCAAACCTTTACATGTTGCAATTTCGGAAGGGCCGCATGTCGATGTCGCAATTTCATGGAGAGATGCTGATGTTGATGTGACAATTTCGGAAAGTTTGGAACGTTTCTGAGGATGTTTCTCTGACAAACAAATGTGTTGTCCTAATTCAGGGGTTGTAACTCAGTGTGTTTCCACACAGAAGACTGACAGAAAGATTAATTTTTGAAAATACAAAGTTACATGTAACGACTCGACATTCTCCTCTGCCCAAATGCCATCAAGCCGTTGTCTTGTTTAAAATCACCAATGTCACTGTCCATTTTGCTTTTACTTTTGTCGCTGTCGCCATTTCATGGGTGAGGTCTGATTGTTCGTTGTCATTTCATTTCCTTCATGTCGCCATTTCAGGGCTGTGTTGCCTGTCACAATTTACTCTAACAGGGCCTCAGAGCTAAAGGCAAGTAAATTAAGAATGGGCAACCAAATAATATCGTATGAGAATGAATATATGAAAATCATATATTTGACCTGCGGAATAAATGAATAATTATGTGAATGATCATCGCAGTTATGAACACTATTTAAGTAGTTGTGAAATAAAGCCTGAAAACAAAATTCAGGCTTGTACAGGAGTTGAACCCATGACTTCTGTGATACCAGTGCAGCGCTCTACCAACTCAGCTTTATTCTTTAATCCGCAGATCAAATATATGATTTTCACATGTTCATTCTCACATATTAGTCACTCACAAGTATATTACAAACCAACTCAATGACTAGCTCCCAGTTGGCTTGTTAGCTCAGTTGGTAGAGCACTGCACCAGTATCGCAGAGGTTGTGAGTTTGACTCCTATACAAGCCTCATTGGCTCATTGGGTGCCCCTGTTAAAATGTTCCTGTACAAATTTCCAACGCCCTGGACATAGTGGAGTTAAGAGAAATTAACATTAATTTTCATACCTTCTGCATCACTGCCTCGTCTTTTCCGGAGCCTCCTTCTTGGACACACGACAATGTTGTCAAACATACACATTCTGTGGCACTGAAAGCCACACTCTGTGCACTGCACACCCTGTCGGTACAATCCCCACAAACACTTCCCGCACTTGTCACACCACTGCAGTGTGGGAAAGTTCTGTACTTTAAAGAAATGACCACCATTTGAACCTAGAATGCAAAATACAGTTCCAAGTTATTGATAAAAGCTTGGGCCTGGTTGTTTGAAAGCCGATTAACCTACCGGTAATACAATATTAAAAATTAACCAAGGAGTTTATTTCGCTGCCCACAAACTTTGTTCGATGCAGGTATTCTGCAAAATTTAGATTAGAGGACCTCAATCCTGAAAAGCAAAAAGCAGCCAAAGAAACTTTCATCCAAAAGTCAAAAACTGCAAGCAAAGTTTACGCTAATCCTGGATTAAGTTAATTGGTTTTCAAACAACCGGGCCCTGAACTTGAAATACAGTAGAAGACATTATGAAGCCACTAATCTTACAAGCAAAAAAGGTAAATTGCTTGATGGCAAAATGACAGGCGTCAATTTGCACATGGCTGGAAATTGAACATGAGTTTTTGTGTCCTCAGGAGAGATATCTGCCATTAGGTAGATAGTCTGGAGGGGGTAATATATACTCCACAACAGCACTCGATCCATGACAGAATCTCTTTATGCAGTATCATTAAGTAAACTCACTCATACTTCTTCACTGCAAACTGAACACTGAGCGCTGATTGATCTTTCAATCCCCACTCCATAATCCATTCAGCATTATTTTGTTGTCTTCAATGAATTTAAGTTGCAAGTTTCCAACATGAATGCAATCCATTCTGCATTAAAGTGCACCTACCCCCCCCTCCCCTGCCAATATTTTTTCGCTTAAATAAAACTTTGCACTTGCTCAAAACGTATTGCACCATTTTGTCCCTTTTAAAACCAAATCTTGTCTTTTTATAGACTGTAAAAGTTACGAGATCTAGCCATCATCTGTCCCATGACCGAGCTAGTAAGGGGCATGGGTCTCTTCCTTACATGACATCACAAACTGATTTGTTTGAATGTTTACAAAGACTTAACAGACCCATGCCCCTTTCTACATGTAGCTCAGTCATGGGACAGATGATGGCTAGATTTCATAACTTTTAACGCCTATAAAAAGTCAAGATTTGGTTTACAAAGGAGCAAAACGGCGTAATACATTTCGAACAGATGCAAAGTTTTATTTAAGCAAAAAATTGGGGGGGGGGGGGGGGGGGGTTAGGTGCACTTTAACCAAAAGTTAGCATCAAACCAGCAAGGTATTTTGTTAGTACAATTTCCTGTACTTAATATTTAGACCTTTTAGTTTTATATAGTTTTTCTGTAAACAAGAGGCTACACATAGCCTAAACTCATGCCTGCAAAACTACCGGTACATTGTATATCCCTAAGTTGGAAGGAACAGGAGAAAAGAGAAGTCTGTCTGTCCTCCATTACATTGGATGCATTACACTTATTATGATGTTCGAGGCTATTTGTTTTTACCTTGTCAACATATATCCCTTTAAAACTTCCGAACTGCTTTACAGGTCAACCATTGATAACAATAGTAATATTGTAAAAAAAAAAAAAAACAAACAAAAAAACAAAATAAAACAAAACAGACAAAGCAGTAAAATGAGAAATGAAAAAAAAAAAAAAAAAAAACTAGTGTCAGTTGCCTCTATAGCAGTTCGAACCTAGGATTATCTGCATCAAAAGCGATTACGATGACTGCTACGCTGTATTTATTTAGCATAGTTAATGAGGAGAATATAGTTTATTTATTGCAAAATATCTAATCCGACATTGTTTACATTGACGGATTTAATTTCTGTGCAGCATTTGAGAAAGAAAACGCTTATGGAACAGTTTAGGATTCGAGATATGGACAGACAAACTGCCGAAATTACTCATCAAACCATCTCTCGCAGAAATAAATGAAAAAGAATCGAACGTTTGCTTTGAAAACATCTTTTGAGCTTTCGTGGAGTTTCCCATGGCCTGTCACTTTTTTGCATGAAAGGTGACTCAAGTCACGTATGCTACACATGAAGATGACCGAGCTTCTATTAAACCCTTCTTTGCAGAGGTGCCTGTTGGACACATGCACGTGAAAATCACGACACAAAGACTAAAAAAAAGAAGAAGAAGAAGAAAAGGAAAAAAAAAGAACAGAGCCAAATCCTAGACTCGTTGCCTCTCAGGCACAAGTAATTACTTTTCTTAGAGCGCTTTTCAATTGAGTATCATAAAACCAAAACCAAAGCAATAATTATTACTCCAGCCAATCACAACAGAAGTAAGCAGTGCAATGAGCCAATCAGAATATGAAGCAATTACATGTAGCCAGCGTAAAGCGCAGGGAAATACACGTGTGCAAGTCACAATAATTGTGATTTTGGTTTTGCTTCTCATTGGTTGAGAAAGTGGCACGAGTTTTCCTAGCCAATCACAGAGCAAAGCAATGCAAAACCAAAGCAAAACTATAATTATTACTTTCGACACTCAACTGAAAACCGCTCTATAGCCAATTGAAAATAGTGTTGATTGCAGTTTTCATCTTTTTATTCCATAGGTACTGTAATAAATATTGTAAACAGGTTCTTATTTTTGTATTTTATTTTTATGTCTGTAATGCACAATTGATTATTTTTATAGAAAATAATTATGTGATATAAATATTATTATTACTGTTATTATTATTATTATTACAGTGCGACCTCTATTAAGCAGCCACCTATTAAGCGGCCACTTTCTTAAGTCCTGAATTATTTGTCACTAAAATGCTGTATTCGATACCTCTATTCAACGGGCACCTCTATTAAGCGGCCGCAGCCACCTTTTTGCTGTTGCAAGGTTATTATTTATTGCTTTTTTACCTCTATTAAGTGGCCAGCAAATTATCTTTTCAAGTGAAATGGTGACAGGAAGAAGGCAATAAGAATGGGATTACGGATAACAAAAAAAAAAAGACCTGCAATTTAATCTCCATTGTAATGACAAGTCATAAGCCGCACAAAATGTATACATGTGAAAATCTTTCACATAGACAACACTTGCACTGTTTTAGAAGTACAGTACAACTTTACACTGACTGGAAATGCGCCAATACAGGGCAGTTGATGTATTACGTTTACGTTGACTGCCATTTCTACCCCATTTTTATTTTACCTCTATTTAACGGCCAACCTCTATTAAGCAGCCAGTTTTCAAAGTCCTGAGGGTGGCCACTTAATAGAGGTCGCAATGTATTATTATCATTATTATTGTTATTATTATCATTATTATTATTATTATTATTATAATTATTAAAACTTGAGTGGGGGATGCTTATTAATTAATTTGTTATTATTATTATTTATTATTACTAGTGGAACTTACCACTTTTGGCCAACTGATGTCCACTAAAAACTACATTTTTCCGCTGTTAATATCAAAACACAATGTTATCAATGACAATATTATTGTATTAAAGGAATGTGGCATATTAAAACATTGTTTGTATCCGCTACGGGTTAATTTTGATCTCAGGTTATTTTTTACTTAACCTAGGCCTCTGCCTTCTCATGAATAATTAGCAAGGGTTAGGAGACAAAGGAATTTCACCTACCATAGGTTAAATAAAAATAACCTAAGATCAAATTTAACCTGTAACATATCCAAGGTATGGTCTTCTCTTTTGAGATTTAGAGAAGCGGTTGAATCAAGAAGTAACAACAGTACTGGTAATTTTAATTCCATGTTGGCTGTTCACTATAATGCACTAAGTACACTACTGGTCAGTGGTGTGTGGAAGACATCATAAAGAGTTTCCTCTCAATTGAAACCCACTGAACAGCACTTTCCTATTGCTGTTTCAGATGTTAACTAACAATCTTTTAATAAAATCCTAGAAAATGATCCTCTGGAAAACAGGAAGGGCACATTGGGTGTCTCAAAAACTCAGACCTCAGACCCCCGAAAAACTCAGACCCCTGGGTGCCTTGAAAACTCAGATCCCCGAAAAACTCAGATGATCCCTGGGTGCCTTGAAAACTCAGACCCCCGAAAAACTCAGATGATCCCTGGGTGTCTCAAAAACTCAGAGCCCCGAAAAACTCAGACCCATGGGTGTCTCAAAAATTCAGACCTCCGAAAAACTCAGACCCCTGGGTGTCTTGAAAACTCAGACCCCTGGGTGTCTCGAAAACTCAGACCCCTGCTGCAGATCTCAGTCACAGCTACTCTCCACCGGGCTTGCTTTCATATGAACAATACATTTATGAACTCTTGAGTTGATTAACCCATTGACTACCGCAGGTTTTTACATTTTCGGAGTGATTTTCCACCTATAAACGATGACTAGCAATTCGTGACTCTTTATTTGAACTACCAGGGAAAAGTGGTGCTGTCCTAAGGCACTGGAGGCTCAAGGTTTCTGAAAACGTCATTTTGACGTAGCTATTTTTTATGCGTGAAGCGACAACAATGGCCCAAGTTCGGTTTGCTTGCGATTTCTGCTAAATTTACAGCCATTTTTCATCTTTAGCGGCTGCCTGATGAGCATCATTAAGCGTGACGGTAGCTAAGAGTCCACTTTCTCAAAGAATCGAGCAAGGTGATGTACTTTGTTGTTGAATTTGGCTTGTTACTCGACGAACTGGGAATTTGGCCGGTCGAACACTTAGTACCTTTGGGACTCGACTATTGATGAATTTCTCGACCTACCGCCACATATTTTGGAATTTCTGTGTACTGAAGATGACCACGAGCAGGAAATTTTGGCGGTAGGTCGGAGTGGCTGTAGACTTAGTTTATATGTGAAAGAATTGGGGGAAGGAACGGGCGCTGTCAAAAATTCTCGTTAGTTCCCAGCATGCAATGCGCTCAAGATGTTGAAAATGTCGGGAAGGCCTGAATGCACTGGAACAAAAGGCTGTATCTACGCTCGGAAGAAGAATATGAACAAAAAAAGTCATTTCTAAGCTAGAAAAAGGACTGAATTTCATCATGATGGTTGAATTTTGGTTTTTTGACGATGATTTCCCTAAAAAACATGAAGGCAAAAAGGGGCATTTTTGTTGTTTCTCTTTGACGTTAAAAACGGCCAGTTTCGTTCTTGTCCAAACTCAAAAGGCCATATTTGGTAAAAATCGCTATGTTTCTTGCATTTATTGGATATCCAAATTTAAAGGGCATTCCATTTTGTGCTCACAACTAACAGTTAAGGCAATATTCGTGCGATTGAGAAAGTTGCAATGTTTTGAAGTATGGGAGTTTTTTACGGCCGGTTTTGGCCGGCACGGGTGCCAATGGGTTAAATTTACCTTGAGTTTTGCTTTCATAGTATTAGTCTGTTCGCGAATAATATTTGCAGCATATAGTTGTGAAGCTATTCACGAAAGAATCATCGGGTGCAAGACAAGTGAACTTTGCCATCTTGGTAATTTCACAGTGTAGGTCAAACTCTTTTGGCAGTTTTGAAATGGATTAAATAAAATGATATTTTTTCCGGGGTCGATTGTAAGCGATTTAGGAACGGGGTCTCACAGAGGTCTCACGGGGGTCTGAGTTTTTCAGGGGTCTGAGTTATCGAGACATCCAGGGGTCTGAGTTTTTCGGGGGTCTGAGTTTTTCGGGGGGTCTGAGGTTTCAAGACACCCAGAGGTCTGAGTTTTTTGGGGGTCTGAGTTTCGAGACACCCAGGGGTCTGAGTTTTTCGGGGGTCTGAGGTCTGAGTTTTCGAGACAACCAGGGCACATTATTTTATTTCCTGTGGACAAAATCCTAATGGTGGCAATTTCAAGAAATCTCTGCCTGACAAAATCACTTTTAATTAATTCTTTAACTAGAAATTTTGCCAAGTTTTTAAAATACTATTCATTTCATTTGATAATATGAAAGCTCTAGAAAAACCTTGATGAAATACTTACAGTCTCTGACTGCCCAGTAAAAAGTTCTTGAACAGCCAGTAAGAGGGATTGTTTGTGAGTGCTGTCAGTAATACTAAGTCGACTGAGATAAATGTCAGTTATCTGCTGCAGCTTCTCTCCATTGACATCATTATCTCTGAATGTGTCAGCGTAGAGATAGTGATTAGTGGCCGCGAGCCAAACTAAAACATCATGTACTTGCCATTCTGTGGGATCCTGTAAGAATTATAAGAACAACAACTGAAGTCAGACACTGGTGCTTGACATACCAAGTTTATTGTGTTCTCAGTCAGAACTTTTGTTGAGACAACTGACTTTTTGTGCCTTATTGTTTACGTTCCATTGTATTCTCACTGACAGTTTGAAAGAATAATTATTATAATAAAAAGAAAAAAGAACTTGGAGTTTGGTATATGAAAAGCCATCCGAAAGAGAGTACACCCTGCTCTAATGACAAGTATTTAAACACGCATGCCAAGACTCGAAATGATAAAAGGGGGTACTTCACAACTTACTGTACTTTTTAGAACTTCACCTGGATTGATCATGCAGCAGTGGGTCTTGTCCGATAGAGCATTTGTTAAACATTTTAACTTCTCTAGTACTTACAGTAACAAAAGCAATGTAATCGTCATCATCATCATCGTCCACATCTGTCTTTTTGGGAATTTTACAAGGGATCTTTGACACATCTGCAGCACATTTGGGATGCCAGGACAAATCACATTCTGTGGCAATCAAAAGTACATTAATTAATTGAAAGACATTTCTTTGTCTGAATTCTGTGACAATGGGACTGATTAATAACCCATTGAAGTCCAATGTGTGCCCTTGCAGATTTATGTCCCTTCTGCCACCTTTGATGTCATCAGTTTTGACGGTCAAGGGTAGTTTTGTCCACTACCTTGTACAGAATAAAGAGATCTTTTAAACCATACCATATTGAGCATGAGTCAGTCAAGGGAGCCGGAGAAAAAGGCAAAAAGCAAGCAACATGAATGCAAATCTGCCTCCATTATCCACTTACCTTTCCTTTCATCAAATCCTAGGATCCTAACTGCTTTTCCAAAACCTTTTCCCACCAAAACAAAGCCCATTCAATACCCAGCAAAAACAACAACAACAACAACAAAAAAACAAGGCAAGAAAAACAAAAAAAAGGGAAGAAGAGATAACGAAAGGAAATAGTCAAGACTGCTGTGCCACTTTTCAACTAAAAAACTATCTCAAAATTTTGCTTTCTGCGCATGTCCAAACTTTGGAACCTAATGTTTTGCATCTGGAATGGAAGACCACGTAGCACAAGACATGTGAATGGTTTTGTGGTAAGTTTTAGCTCCTAATTGCTAGACAGTGACAAGAGAACGACTCGACTAGCTTGAAAAACGGGAGTCACAAGAGCTAAAATTTGTAAACAAGATTTTTTTTATTGGGAGGAGGGTGGGCAGTGGGGTCTATTGAAACAGGTTCTTTCCATACTGAAAAAATTTCCAGTTTAATTTTGTTTCTGCTTTGTCTCAGAGCCATTGTCTCAGAACCATTACATGATCTGAAACAAAGAAAAATTTGAACCCCAACATATCCAATAATTTATCAAAATTATTTAAATATTTGTTGCATTACGATTTTGGACTCTACAGTCACTAAACATCATCACCATTATTATCAATGATAACAAAATACAAATAACAAATACACTGTGTGAATACTGCTGACTACAAGGGCTCAATGTCAAAGACAGAGATCAAAATAATTAAAAGTAATGTAAGACATTTCAGTCAAACAAAAACAACAAGACACAACCTCAAATGTTTTCATAATGCTTACAAGGCATCTTACACATAATGATTCTTAAACTCACTTGTACATCTGGCAACTTGGCTTCCAACACCCCAAACAAAATCCTCACCTAAATAGAAACAGTGACATCAAGGCAAGCCTGGCCTGGTAATGCACTGAATGGTAATTAGAGCTTGCCAACTGTCACCATTTTGTTTGCCATGGTGCAAAGACAAACATTATGGTAAATGAGTTGTTGGTGTTGCAGGTAAAATAAAATTCAGGTAAAAAATTGTAAACCTAGGTTGAATCTCAAGACCTTTCGTCTCCTAGTCCTAATACAGGGATTTCAATAAGTTTTGAAATAGCTGTCTTAGCTAACTGAAGTAGGCGGCGACCTGATGATTTCTTTTAACCATTTCAGTGAAAATACAGACAAAGTATGCAGTGGTAATAGGTAAATTCTGACAAAGTATGTGGCGGTTTTTGCCGGTTGCCAGCTTCTGATGAAACCCCTGCTAATAAGGTATTCATAATTAGGGCTTGGAGACAAAGGGAATTGAGATTCAACCTAGGTTTAATAAAAAATGTTTGTCTGAATTTAATTTTTACCTGCAGCATTCATCAACAATTATTGAAGGGCTGAAAGTGAAACTATCGTATATGATGATTTTGCCTCGAAATTTCAAATTGCTAGGAATTGGCTGAATTTTGACATGTGGACTCCATTATTGTCTAAGAACATTGCCCTGAAGTTTTTTTTTTTTGCTGTTGCGCACTTCGTTTTCGAAAAAAAAAAAAAAAAAAAAACGGGCCTACAGGACATTCACACAGACCGTCGCATACGATAGTTTTGCTTTCAACCCTTCAATTAAAAAACAATCATACTACAGAGAAAATTTTGTAATTTACCATTTGATAACAACCAAATTTTCAAATCTGATTCAAATCTTTCACTTAGTATGCACGCTGTGATTGGTCAATTTTATGGGCAGTATTCTACAGTACGGCCCGCTTCACTTCAACTAATTTTCTTTCCCATGCACCGGATTAACCTCAGAGAGATGATAAATATCTTACTAGCCTTGTTTTCTCGGTCTGTACTGTAAGATACAGATCCTTGTTTTTTCCCATTAATTTATGGTCCACACGCCTCGCACTTGGGCCATAAATCAAGGAGGAAAAACTCGGTCTGTAACTTACAGTATGGACCTCTAACTCGATTAGTAAGAGGTATATAACTATTACAACTTACATTTGGAACACCAAACTGGTTTTGTGGCTGAATTTTCTATCAAGGAGTGGTCCAGATCTGTTAAAAATAACAACCAAATCAAGCTGCAAGCAATGGAAATAATCCTGAGAAGCAGAATGAAACAAGAAGGAGCTTGGGTTGATCTACAGGGGAAGGGGTTTTCCCAGGGTATTGTGAGTTGGATATAGTTGGGCTAATCTTTTCAATTTGCATCATGAAAGAGAGAAAGAATCAAAAGGGATGAAAGCCAAATTTCTTTCTCTTCTCTCTTTTGCTCCAGCAGAGTTCTGTGAAAAGAGAGTCCATTTGGTTGTTTTTAACATAATTTTGATCAAGAAAGGGAAAACGTTTTAATGAAACAGTCTTAAGATTTCAGCATATCCCTTGTAATCCTGAGGGATGGGGTAAACCTGGACTTGCGAATATTTCTGTGAACTTCTCCAAGTTTGAAATCCAGCTGCACTGGTTTCAGTCTTAATAAATATTAAACCAAGAATCCATTCAACTGTGTCAGATGGACACTTTACACATTAATACTAAAATCTAAGACTTATTTTTGACAGATGAATCTGCATCAAGACCAACCCCTCCCCCCTCTAACTGGAAAGGTACTTATAATAAGTTAAAGAGTAATTAATGGGAAGCAAGCAGAAAAAAGTTAATGTTTTCTTGGCAGCATAATAGTCTGCTGCGGCAAGCTTAGATTGACCATCACCATGAAGTCATCAAAATCTGTGGCCAGTTTTAAACCAAAAGACTCAAAACACAGTCACGTAAAAACTTAGGGCACTGACTACATACCTACTTATTTCAATCCCATCTGAAAGTTTACTACACTGTATATGTGACATTTTCCTTAGAGTGAGCAAGGTTGGTATAGTGGTGAGAGCACTCACCTCCCACCAATGTGGCCGGGATTCGATTCCCGGACTCGGCGTCACATGTGGGTTGAGTTTGTTGCCCGTTCTTTCCCCCCTTCTCAAAAACCAACATTACGAGGACCACAGGTTTGTCAACTGAATTACCATACTGTTAAGTGTCTTCCTCATTAAAACAAAGTCAGGTTTTTTAAGCACAAAAAAGGTAAATGCTATTTCAAGCATGAAACACAGCTGTGCGTTAAAAACAATGGTAATAATGCCACCAAAGCACTTAGCGCGTACACTTGATACCTTTATGTCAAATTGTAACAATTCATACGCTAAAATTCAACTTAAATAAAAAAGCCTTCGGGGTTTCTAGGCTTTACATAACCCCCAGAATTAATGAAATTTAGTAAGACTAAACGGCGTCTAAAAGAACCAATTCGAACTAGAAAAGAGCTTAAAACGTATTGTCCTTCCTGCTTGCAAAAAGTGGTGGGACAGCATGCTGGCTAAAGAACGGAAGCTAACGACATTTTCTGCTCAGAATAACTCAACGCATCAACTAAACTAGAACTACTATGGCGAATCCCCCCTCTAAATCAACCAAAAGGATATGATAAATTCCCGCTCCCTTTACGGAAAACGAAACACACCTCACTCATTACTAAAAACAACAACAGAATGATCATGAGGCATAAGATTTTAGCAGACAGAAACCTGGAGCCCTTGTCATAGTAGATCTTGGTGGCCGCGGTGGAGGAACCGGTGGTCTGACAATATTTTCCCTCTGAGGAAGCTCATCTAAATCACCAATATATTCCACATAAGTTCCAGGAAACTCTCCTACTTCACCAGTTCGCCTGTTTTCTCCAAGTAGCCAGTCGGAGTAATCCAAAACGGGCTTTGCTACTATCATAACATCATCTACTTTTATGGCAATGTCTCTCCGATCGCGCGGTTCAAAATCGTAGAGAACCCGGAATTGAGCCCAGCCCGAATCCATCTTTAGCAAAGGAGGCGAACGGACTCAATCAGAGACAAAATACTTTGATTTTTCACCCCATCTTAGCAAGGAAATCTCGCTTCATCCTTCGATTGCTCCGCTCCACGAGCCAAATATCCACCACTCCGTGACGTCACGCTCGTTGACATAACGAGCCCGTAATGAAATAAGTCAGTGGATAGTTTGTATAATGTAGGCGCAGACTTTTCTTTCTTTTCGACCACTTCCCTGACAGATGTAATACTGTTGTTTATTGACTTTCTCAGCCTAAAATGTCTTTTAATTTGGTTTCTGAAGACAAGGCTGCAAAGGCAGCTGAGGAATATGCTCAGCAACTACATGAAATATATAAACACGAATGCTATGGTACAAAGAAGAAGGAATGTAAGTTAAGCCCTTATTTCAATAATGACAATATCACGTGTATGATATTGCACATTTATGACTTTATCTAGCCTTAATGCCAATTTTATTTCAATTTTACACCATAAACTTCATAAGCAAAATACCATAAAAATGGATACCTTATTCCAAAATGGCAGCCAATTTATTGTTCTTTTGTTTGCATGTTAATTAGCCCTTTAGCTCTTTGCCTCATTTTCACTTCAAAATTCTCTTTGTATTTTGTAGGCAAAGAGGGTCAATTAACATACAAACAAAAGAATAATAAATTGGCTGCCATTTTGGAATAAGGTGTATAGAATTATTCACCGAAGTGGAGGTGAATAGTGGTGGATATTTACCGAGCCACGAAGCAGCATCCACCACTTTCACCAACACTGAGGTGAATTATTGTTTTAGTACATACCACACAAGCTGTAATCAGTGGACCAAAACATTACTTTATGTGACAATATACCAACAAGCGGTCGAAAATTGTAAAATCTTGCACGCTGGCTTCTTGGAGGTGAATAGTACTTGCTAATCACCTGTGAGTTAACCAATCAGAGCGTACAAAAAGCACTGTAACAGTTCTCTTGTGTGGTATATACTAACTATAGATAGTAGCAAAAGGAAACAATATCCAATAGGGTTGTTTTGTATGGTCACAATATTATTACCAGGGTTTAATCCTTATTCTAAAAATTGAAAACCACTTTCCCTTGCCTTCTTCTGCACAGTAAATGGTCCTGTACTCCGGCCTATGCGGGGGACGCTCCACTGGAAAGGGGTACCTTTTTCACACTTCAGGTATATGAAAGGGTAGGGATTTCACGAGTGGAAGTATATGAAAGGGTAGGGAAACCTGTCATTCAGGTATTTGAAAGGGCATTTCATTAAAATATTTCGAACAAATTCCTTTATATGACTCTACTGTTTTAATTTATTGAATGCTACATGAAAATGAAAAGAAGACTTCCTGTTTTAGGTATACGAAAGGGGTACTATTTGTCAATGGAAGGTATACAAAAGAGGTACCTTTTCTGTCAAAAACGGTATATAAAAGGGTAAGGGGTCCGACCTTGGGGTCATTGCAGTAAAGAATAGAGGATTTTCAAGGCAGCCATGTTGGAGGTACAAAACAATAGAAATTATTTACACAACAACAAAATTTATTTCCCAAAGGAAAATCATTCTTTTGTTTTGTACCTCTAACATTGTGGCCATGAAAACACTCTATTCATTTGTGTACCACTAATTTGGAAATCCACTTCTGAAAACTATCACTTTAATTAAATTCTGAACTTTTTAGAGAACATACTACGTAGAAGACCCATCACATTTTTCCCAAGGGTGTAACTAAGCTTGAAATTTATACAGGGTATCTAACTTGCCTGTTGCTTTGTCAGCTTGTCACTCACTAGCAGAGTTTTACATGGCAGTTGAGAAGAACATAACAAAAGCAAAAGAACTCTATCACTACACCTGTGATGAGCTTGGATTTGCAGACAGTTGTTTTGCATTGGGAAATCTTTATCTCACTCAAAAAAGTAAGGATAATTACAGAACAATTTATTGTTTACTGCACACTGGAGGGGGGGGGGTACTTTTAAATGGTCTAATCCAGATTGACTTAAATTCTAGAGTTTCTTTGATGTTGGAAATACACCCAGGGTGATCAGGCTCACAACAACTTAAAATGACTGAATGCCTTTGTGCAAGAGGCCTATATTGGTGCTTGTGGCTTGCCCTATATTACTCTACTATTTCCCATCAGCTGCAAATGTTTTATCAAATGTGAATTCATTTTATTGTTTCATTCATTTCATTCGGGAAAACTTTGAGCATTTTTCATAATGAATAATATTTTTTTGGAACTTTTTTTAAAGGGGCAGTGTCACGAGGATTTTGCTGTTTTAGGTCAAGAGCCCATTTTACAGTTGTGTGTTTAGTGACCTGGCTTTTGGATGGAAGCAAGGCTGGAGGTGACCTTGTTTTGATACAAACCTCTCTGTTTTTCTCATGCAAATGAGGACTCTTTAGCATATTAACAACATGATTTACATGAGAAAAGCTGTGAGGTCTGTATCAAAACAAGGTCACCGCCAGCCTCATTTCTATTCCTAGGCCAGGTCACTGAGCATGTAACTGTAAAATGAGCTATTCTGTGCTAAAATCATTACTTTGAGGCTTTACTCACAAACAAAATGCTTCTGACACACATAGAAAGTGACGGTTCTGGTGCAGCTCGCACTCACAACAACATCTCCTCCAAAGCTTCATTGCAATGCTCCTCAGCTTTGGAGGAGATGTTGTTGCTCACGCTTGTTGCGACCAGAACCGCCACTTTCTATGTGTGTGTGTTCCAAGAAGGCAAAAAAACAAACAAACAAACCTTTCCCTTTATATATCCGGGCACCAAACAGCCCCGCTATCTTTGCGCCACCCCACACCCCCTTTTAGAGAGAAGGGTGCACTGGATACACAAAGGAATGGCCGCCACATGCATCGGGGAAGAAGCCCACAACCAAATTGACCACAAAAATCGCCTTCAATTTTCGAAGGCGAAGGTTGACGCACGAGCAGGTGAAGCGCCTCACCGACAAAGAGGTACGAAACGTACGTGGGCTCAAAGACAACCGAGAACTTGATCGACAGCTACATTTTTCTTGTAACCAAAGGCACCGGGCACTTCGTCAACATCAAAGACATGGAAGCTTACCAAAAAGAGCTCAGAGAAGATTACATAATCAACAAAGAGCTCTCCAGCCTGGCTGGCAACCTTGCTTTGAAGTTCGGCTGGTGGCTTGCTGTCACCAACGCGGCGCTGATCACCACAGAACACATTGATTTTACCAGCTCAGAGGCTGTGGCGCGTGTAGATGAAAAAGATGCTGAAGAAGTCCCTGAGCAGTCTTGAACAACTGTTGAATAAATACTGACAATTACAAAGCAACTGCTGACTATTTTTTTACTTGCTCAGTATAACGCTGCCAATTAAACTTTCTGCTGTTAGCATATCTTCACAATGTCGGCTGCACAATCTGAAGCGCCGGGTGGCGAAACACAGGCAACACAGCCAAAACAGCCCACACAACCGCCCAACAGTCCGATGGACAAACAACTTACTTCACCAGCCCCAACCACACAGCGCCAAAAAAACCCCAAGCGGGTGGCTGCTGGCAAGGCGGTGGCTGAAAAAACGCGGCTGGCCCGCGAAGCGCAGAAAAAGGCCGCGGCAGAGGCCGCTGTCATAATTGAAAACAATAAAGCCAAAAAAGCTGAAGAAAAAAAGGCTGCGGAAACAAAAACCGCACTTGAAACGCCTCCTCCTGTAGAGTAGAAAGACGACGTTTCGACTACTAAATTTAATTTAAGCACTATTCTGACTGTTGATGGTCTTCTTGTGGGTGCGGCCGGCGGTTATTATCAACGCATGGCATTAAAAGAGAGATTTTCGTCTTTGTCTACCATAAAAGAGGAAAAAGCTGTTCCAAGCGAGCCTGCTTCTGAAGCGCCGCAGCCGAAGTGGGGGATCAGACATGGAATAATTTCATTTGAAGATTTGTGGGAGCATATATACCGCTATGGATTTGAATATCTCTAAAGATGGTATCCAAAAGTTGGCCATTTTTGGTCTTGGTGCTTTATCCATTACAATAAATTACATTATTTGTCTTGAAGCTTATAATTGGCTTTGCCCACCAGAAGAAGTTAACAAAGTAGTTAATAATAATACAGTTAAAATTATAAATGATGAAGGTGGTGAAGAGGGTGAAGATAGCGAAGATGAGTAAATAAATTGACACATAGTTTTCATATTAAACATTTTTTTGTGCATAATACAATGTCTGACAATAAGCTTGTCAAGACGATCATGGATACGGCGACTCTCACCGCCCTCATTACTGGTATCGGTTGGGTCGCGAAAAAAGTTGTGAAAGAAAATTTCCTATCCGACCCCAGCAGTAGTTTGGAGAACTATGTGAAATTCACTGTCGTTACTGGGGCCAGCGTCGCCCTCAAACAATATTTACTAGACGAAAAAATCCTTCCCGCCAACGTTTGATGATTTGAAAAATAGAACCTGGTATATACAACATGGCAACCCTGGCGATAATGGTTGGCGGCGCGGTTCTCAACGCTGCGACATTCATCGGTGGCAATTATCTTGCAAAGGCGCTTGGCGGCGGCGATGGCGCAGCGCTTGCAGAAAAAAGGCGCCACGACAAGGCTCTCGAGGATTACCAGGCGGCTTACGCGAAATACAACCGCGAGCGCACCCAGCTCCTTGACTGGATCCAGACAAACGCGCAAATAAAAGCGAAGGCCAAGCAAAACTTCACCAACACTGATTATGCTTTCAAACTTTATAACCAGGCACATCCCAACCAACCTATGGCTGCGCTGAAAGAGCCCAAGTTCTCCGATTCTACCAGCCGAGCGAGCAGCAGAAAAAAGGCGAGCTCATTTTTTTAGGAGCTGGGACTCTCGCTTTGGGTTATGCCGCTTTTCTTTTCCTTTGAAGTTTTATGAATCCTTTTGTAATGGACGCCAAACTCGCAAGGCTTATTACAGCCCCGGGGGCTACTGGAAAGGCCTGGCCGCGTTAAAAAAAAACTGGCTGAAGCTGCAAAGGTCTCTGAAGACACCGCAAAAACGTGGCTAATCAGGCAGGCGATTTGGCAGATTTATCTCCCTGCGCGGTTCATTCCTCGGCCGAAGTTCGACGTTTACACCCCCAACAAGGTGCACCAAGCTGACCTTCTTTTTTTGCCGCATGACAAACTCCCCCGCGGGCGCAAAGTTTACAAGTACGCTCTGACAGCTGTCGACGTGGCCAGCCGATACAAAGAGGCCGAACCTTTGGCCTCGAAAATCTCTGACGAGGTCGCCGAAGCGTTTCTCAAAATCTCTGAAATGGCTGGAAATGCTGCAGGTGGATCCTGGGCGCGAATTTATGGGTGCTGTTACGAAAGAGATGGAAAACCACAAAACGTATATCCGGCGCGGGCACCCCTAAATTCACCGCGACCAGGCCATTGTGGAACGTTTCAACCGCACGCTGGCGGAGCGCCTGTTTGGTTACCAGTATGCTGTGGAAATGCGTTTGCGGGGAGACCAGCGGTCTGTAGCGTGGGTGAAACGGCTTCCAGAAGTTGTTGCAGCCTTGAACAACGAGGAAACAAGCCTTATCGGAAAGAAGCCGGCGGTTGCTATCAAAGAGAAGGCGGTTGTTTCCAAGCCTTCAACGACATACCAAAGACCGGTGGGGACGCGCGAAAAACAGCTCACCCCTCGTGTCAATGTCCGCTATCTTTACCAACCTGGCGAGTTGGAGGGCGGCAAAAAAAGAGCCACAGATCCTGTCTGGTCTTTGAAAGTCTTCAAGATTGAAAGAACTGTCGTGAAACCAGACACGCCTGTTTTGCACTATTTGCACGACGGACCCAACCGCAGTTTCGTGCGCGAAGAGTTGTTGGTTGTCCCCCAAACACGGAGCTACCCTCCGAAGGCCTCATCTAACAGCTCCATGATTCCGTCCATTTCTGCATCGGTCGGCGGGGGGTTGTACCCAAAAGAAAGCCTCCTCTAACAGTTCCATGACGCCGTCCATTTCTGCATCAGTCGGCGGTGGGTTGTACCCAAAGGCATTTGTTTTGACCCCGTCTTCTGTTATCCATCTCTTTGAATCAAATGCCGACAGGGAAGTCTTGTTGATGCTCATGCCGAAGATGCGGTGTCCTTCGCTCCGAAGAATGTTCATACCGTGTGTCAGCTGTTTTTTGCCGAAGAGTGTTTCTTTGTACTGCTCGTGCAGGATTTCCTTACTGACCACGTTCTTTTTCACGCCTTTGGCTCTTTTCATGTTTTTTTCGTCGGCTCTGATGATTGAGTACATCTTTGACCGCAAACACACACACTCGGCAATCGGGGTCCCTGCACACTCGTCTTTCATTTTGCCCAGAACCTTTTTGTTGTCTTCTGAAAACAGCGGGTGGTCTTTCGGGTAATCGCTTGTGTCGAAGTAATGCTGGCCAAGGCAGCCTTCGGGCCCCATGTCTTTATAAATGTCCTCTGTTTCGATTTCGAGCAGGAAGCTGTCCGTGTCGGTGTACAGAAGCTCGCATTTCGGCCCGTATTGCTTTGCGTTGTAGAAGAAGTCGTACATCAACAACTTGCTGTTTTCCAGGATCGTCATCCCCGTGAAAACGGGTTTGTTGAGGCATAGATTAATTTTGTGCATGTTTATTCCCGCAAGATCGTTTGCAAAGAACTCGTGCCTTGAGTAGCGGGGGTTTGCAATCAGTTTCCTTAGCTTGGTTGTCTCGTGGCTGCGCACAAGTTTCAGATCTGTGCGGTTGCGCAAGTTTTCAATGGTTTTCCCCGAAAACTGAGTTGTTCATCAGCTTGTAGAAGTCTTTCTCGAAGTTGTTTTTGGCCTTCTTTCTGAACTCGGTGTTCATCCTGATGAAAGGCTCCATCCAGCGTTTTTGTTTGAACTCCAACACTCTGTGGACTTTCTTCAGCCGCATGCCCTGTTTCAGGTAAAACTGCAGGTTGCGGTAGTGCACCACATAGTTCTTTTTGTCCTGCAACGTCAGCAAGAGCTTTTTGCAGTCTGGCGGGTTGAGATGGAGGTCGTCCATCAGCTTCTTCTGATAGGGGGACAACCATTCTTTTTTCACGACTTTTTTCTCGGGCGCAAGGGGATAACTGTTGTGCTCTTCGTGGAGCTCTTCGGGGTACTCGAGGTCGACCTCGAGGATGAAGCCCTTTTTGCTGTTTTCTCCGATCTCAAGGATTTCGTCCTCTGACGGAAGCCAACCGCTCCACTTGAATTTGCCCACTGGGAGAGATTTGCTCATGGCCCAACCGTATAGGTTGTTGGCGTCAAGATCCATGATGAATGTGTTCGGTTTGCTTTTTTCCTAGCCTGGTACCAGAGGGTTGTTAGCTTTGGCATACCTCTTGCTGACCATTGAAATGCCTCCCCGTATCCCTCTCTCCACGAATAGGTGCATGTTGATGTCGGTGAGGAGCTCCAGCTCGATTCCCGTCTTTTTCAGGAGAGCGTCCCACGACAGGCCGGGGGACGTGTAATAGTGGGCTGGATCCAGTCCGTACTGCCTTTGGCTGAGATTGCGGAAGTTTTCGAACACATCTGCCAAAAGTGCAACGTCTGTTTTCACGTAAAGGTCGTGATAGTCCCCGAGTGTTTTACACCCAAACGTTTCCCAAACCTTTTGTGCGTGTTGGTAATCTTTGTCCGAGATGTCCGAAACGTTCTTTGCCAGGAAGGCTCGTTTCGCCAAATCTTTCCCATAAATCCATGTATACTCATAGGGGTAAATGCCCTTTTTGCACAGCAGATCTAGTTTTGCTGCTTCAGGGCAAAGTCTTTTCGTTATTTTCAGCGCCTCTTTCGGTCTTTCAAGTGCGTCGAGGCTGGACAGCAGAAAAGCATTGCTGTCAATGAAACGCAGGTTTCCCAAAGAGAATGAAATGTATTTCTCCATGTTTTTGGCAATGCAGTTCATCTCCCCACTCCTTCCACTTTCGACATTGCCTACATTAGGTGGTACGCGTCGTAGCCTTTCAGGTTGTGGAACACAACGGGGATTGGGATGGTTTTGGGGTTTATCCGCAGTTTTTTGTTGCACGTGTGGTGCGCAGCGCCGCGGAATCTGCCCGAAATGTGACAATGATCTTTTACCGCGTCTCTGAAGTTTTTGCAAAGAAGTGGTGTTGCGTAGAAAAAGGCATTCCTCTTGGGTTTTCTCGATCCATTTGTCAATTTCGTTTTTTGGTTTTCTTTGTGCTTTGGGCCCCACGAACAGAATTTTTTTGTAACATCTTCTGTGGCTTTGCCCGCAGTACTTGCCTGTGTTATGGTCCCATACGGGCATTGAATTCAAAAATTCTGGTTTCACAAGGCCTTCATTGCAGATGTGGCAGTTTTTGGCGGTGTTGAATGCGCGCCAGTCATATGTTGTCATTTTAAGCGGTGCTGGGTTTTCTAGGCTTTTGCGCAGTTTCTTTTCCAGATGAAGAATTCTGTTTAGAAACTCCTCCACTGCGTTTTTGTCCCCATCGCAGCCTGGTCTGTATTTCGCAACTTGGCTGCTTTGCCCGTCGCTTCTCACGAATGTAACTGCAAATCCATAAGCTGTGTGTTTGTTTGTTTTTTCTGTGCAGGCTGCTCTTTCGCGTTGGGCTTCGGGAATTTTTTTCAACCAAAGCTTCGAAGTCGCCGTAAATTACAAAAGGGGCTTTCATTTGTTTGAAGAAGTTTTGAAACTTCAGTATGTTTTTGCCTTTCTCGGGCATTACAATTCTTGTTGGAGTTCCGTTCACACCGTTGCAGTATTTCTGGTGTTCTGTGAGAATCTTTTCTGTTGTGAACCCAATAAGACACATTGTGCAGAAGTGTTTTTTATGCTCATGTTTTGTTTGGTCATAAAGCAGAGATGACAACCTCTTCACAAAACAGTAGTGTGTTCTTTCACCTTCACAAAGAAGCATCAAGTTGATTCTTGGGACGCTTTTGTCTTGGGTGCTGATGCGGTGAACAATTACGTCGTCGTTTTCCCACCCAAACACGTTCAATGCAAGGTTGGGATTTTGCTTCTCTAGTTTGCCAAGTTCTTTCAGTTTTGTTGGAAATGTTATACCATCCCAGTTGATACCATCTTCTGTTGGATTCTTTCTTGGTCTTTGCGCGTCTTTTTGTGCAGGAAACAAAGCCGCTGTCAAGGCCCATTTCAAACATTCGTCATCTTTGTTTCGCACGTTGATAATTGCTTTTTTGTTGGCTAATTTTTTGGGTGTTGGAATGAAAGTACCGCCTCTCAAAGGTTGGTATCTTGCAACATTGACGTATGCAATTGTAATGCTTTCAACGGCCCATCCTGATCCTCGTTCTGACCAATTTTCTATTACACCGTTTATTTCGTCAACAAACTAATCAAAACGTAAAATAAACTCTTCTGCAAGGTTTTGTTTTGTAAAGACATGTGGATTGTCTTCTTTAAGTAGTGCCGCTGTTTTTGTTCTTCCATCGCCCCCTGTTCATTTCTTCTTTCGCGCGTAAAATGAACCTCTAATCCAAAACTTGCTTTCACTTTTCAAAACATCAAAGGCTTGTGTTTCCATCATTCTACGGGTAAAGTTAAAAATGTCTCTTACATATCGGTTTTCAGGATCAACAGTCATTCTCCAAACGCGAAGCCAATCGTTGAAATTGGTGGCTGAAATCCTAAATTTATCCAGCGTGCCTTCAGCTTCTGCTGGCGGGCCGTTGTTTCTCCCCACCGGGGCTGCTTGGCCGTAGAATTCGTTGAGGACTTCTTTCCCGATGCGTGCGGCGGCCATTCCTTTGTGTACCCTGTGCATCCTTCTCTCTAAATAGGGGGTGTGGGGTGGCGCAAAGATAGCGGGGCTGTTTGGTGCCCGGATATATAAAGGGAAAGGTTTGTTTGTTTGTTTGTTTTGCCTTCTTGGAACACACACACATAGAAAGTGGCGGTTCTGATCGCTGCAAGCGCGAGCAACAACATCTCCAAAAAAGCTGAGGAGCATTGCGACGAAGCTTTGGAGATGTTGTTGCAAGTGCGAGCTGCGCCAGAACCGCCACTTTCTATGTGTGTTTGTGTAAAACTACGGCGAAGATATCAAATGAATTTTATCAGAGAGGGCTAACCATAATAAATTTTTTGAAGACTTTTTTGAGATGTAGCATCAAAATTTGAAAACATTGGCCAATTTTTTCTAGTTTCAACCATTTCCATCCTTGCCATCCGTAGCAACAGGCGACAGGAAACAGTTTCAGTACTTTCAAATAGTCTTTAATAACAAAACTAGACCATTATTTTTGGAATTCAATTAACGCGAAGACACCTTCTAGCTTTTTATAAAGTTGCCAAATAGCGTGACATTGCCCCTTTAATAATTTATTTTTCAGAACACAAAGATCCTGAAAAGGCCATAGGTTTGTTTCATAGGGCATGTGACCTGCAATCATCCGGAGCCTGCAATAATGCTGGACTTGTCTACCAAAATGGAGTGAAGGGATCAGCAATAAAAAAAGACATAAACAAGGCCACTGAAATGTTCAGACAGTCATGTGATTACGGACATCCAAATGGATGCTTTAACTTGAGTGTAATATACTTGACAGGCAAAGATGGAGTTCCAAAGGACTTGACCAAAGCTGCAGAACTATCTTTAAAAAGTTGCAGCATGATGCACCCCTGGGCGTGCGCTAATTTGAGTCACATGTATTCTATAGGTGATGGTGTTGAGAAAAACCCACAAGAGGCTGAGAAATACAAAAGACTTGCCAAAAAGTACTCTGGCCGTGAGCTCAGAATGTGATAACAGGCAAATAAATAAAAAAAGGTGTGGGATCCTTTACAAAAAACTGTTTTCCTCTTAAATAAAGTTTTTTAAAGCTCCTTGCTTTACAAATTGATCTCATTTACTGCATTATTGAGCTATTTACACATCCTATGTGATAATATAAAAAACAATAATTTAATTAATTGCAATTAATGCAAAATAGCAATACCTACTATAGAATGTGATATCTACAACATAACAGTACTGACTCCCTAAAGTGGAAATTATAATATTTTACATTTTAACCCAGCATTAAAGCTAATACTTTGATAATTTACAATGTAAGAACACATTTTCATGCCTCAATGTTTACTCAAAATACTTGTACCTTGAGAACAATGCTAAATCTGAAGGTATCAAGGGCTGTTGGAGGCTTGATTTCCATCACTCACTCGAGTCTGGGCTCAGGGAGGAAAGCCCGGACCCGAGTGAGTGGCGGAAATTGAGCCTAGGACAGTTACCATACATTTAGAACTTAGTGCTTAAAGTTTACAATGTCATTTTACAAAAATCTAATGCTATCCAACTAAAACCCATTTGTAAGAAATGTCTTCAATATTACTGGTAGTGGAAGTTCGTTGATGCTGTCCAAGTGACAGGCAAGTTGTTTCCTCACACAAACTTTGCACATTTGCATGAGTAGTTGTGGCTTTTCTGAAACCAAAAATGAAAAGAACATTCTAGTATTATGAAATGAGTAGAGAGCTACAGCAAGAAGTATAGAATGAAAAACATTTTTGGTGACAGAAAAAACTTTATTAAAATTTAATGTGCATTTAGGCTAGCTGTCAAAACATCACATTTCCCTCTTCCGTGCCAAATCAGGAGGGGAGGGAAGTTCATGTTCCTAAATGTAACTAATCTCATTATTACACAAAGAAGGACATTCAATCAGCCCTGTCAAAATGTGCCAGCAGCCAGCAAATTTGCCACTGACAGTCAATAATTTGCCCCTTACTTCACACTTGGACTTCACTGGGAGTTGTCTAGTAACAGGGAAGGGTCACTGTCGGTTGCTGCCTACTAAGCTGTGCTGCCCACTACTACAGAACATTTTGACAAGGCTGTTCAGTGACAGAAACAATACATAAAATCAAAAATCTAATAAACTTGTGCTAATCTAAAAAAATAATACTGTTCTGAATTTGTTGCAAAATTATTCTTTGCTAAAGGTGATGTTACACAGGCCGATTTTTAATGCTGATTTTTAATCCACGTTACACGAGACAGTTAAAACTTTTAACGCAACTTTGTGGCAACAGTCTGCAACGTTTGAACCCAGTCTCTTGTTCAACAAATATCATGGACAATGAGTGTATTCTGGTGCATTCTGGGACAATGTAGCATTATAAGTCAATGGCGGAGGTGTTACACGCACCAACTCTAACAAAATTCGGAAAACAATGTTGCAGGTTTTTTAATCACTTTTAAAAACCTGCAACATGTTGCCGCAACAAAATATTGCTTTAAGAATAGCTCTGTGTGCCATGTTACACGAGACAACTATTAAAGCAACATTGTTGCAGCATCAAAAATCAGCTTGTGTAACATCACCTCGAGATTCGCGCACTACATTATTCCATCTCCTCTGTGAACTCATACAGTAAGAACCACAAACTACAATGTAAATGTGTTTTCTCACCTAGAGCAGCCTCTAACAACTCATAACAGTAGCCTTGGCCAGTTTGTCTCGCTATGTCAAGAGGCATGTCATCTTCTCTTCCGAGTTGTGTGGGTGATGCACCATACTGGAGGAGAGTAGATGTTAACTGGACAGAAATGTCATAAGCATAGTTAGCTCTAAGCGCCAAATGAAGAGGTGTATCTCGTACCAGATCTGTAGCATTGACTTTGGCACCAATATCCAACAACATCATTGCAGTTTTCACCTTACCTATTAAAAAAATCACACAAAAGCCACACATTTAACTCCCATAAGCAACCTTCCCTCACTAAGGGTTGGTGATCACTTAATATGCAATATTTTAAAACAGTGTTTGACAAGAGGAAATTCAAAGAGGCCTTCATGGCAATGCTTGTGTGGGGATATAAAAATGTAATGCAATATAAAGGCAATGGTACATGACAGGGCAAGGGAAAGATGCACCAAAGAGAAGAGAAAGTTCACTTTATAACAATCAGTTCTACATATAATGTAGGGGAGTGGTGTGAAAGGTGTCCCATCCTATTGAATTTGAAGGCTCTGGTTTTAAAGAATACCTTGCATGCAAGCTTCATGTAATGGTGTTCTCTTCTGATTACTAACAGCATGTGGGTCTGCTCCACAAAGGAGAAGCTCCAACATTATTCCTTCATATCCCCTGTAAGCAGCCTCGTGCAAAGGAGTGTGTTTGCCAGCATTGACACTGTTCACATCAGCTCCAGATCTGATGAGCAGTTTGACACAGTCCAGGTTACCATGACGGACAGCAATATGGAGAGGAGACCATGGTGTGCATCCAGAATCTAATGATAAAAATAAAAAGATTATTAGACAAACTGTGGGTCGGGTTCCTGGTAGGGGGGGGGGGACCCCAGAAAAATTGGGTGGGGGTGTGCAGCCCGCTTCCTGAAACCCTTACCCTATTTCAGACCAAAATCTGCGATTTTCCCTACCCTATTTCAGACCTGGCCAAAAATTTGATAGCCTATTTCAGACCTATTTCACGTACACAGTTGCCATAAACATAATTAAAAGACAAACAAGATGCCTGTTGGCATTCACATGGTATGCACTATTTATGGAAAGATTAGTTTCTGTTGTTTGGATAGCTTGAGCTATCCGTTGAAATCTGATTCTTAGCATGAGCGGTCATGTCACAAACTGAGATGATCACATTAACTGCTCTTGCTGTCTTTGCTTTCATAGCCTTCGGTTGTAGTAATTTGATACATGAATTATACTCATGTTTTCAATCAACACGACAAATTTTTGGGTTTTAGGTATCCCCCAGGAATACACAGTCGCGTCTTTGACCGGCTCGCAACATATTTGAATGCACTGTAAATATCTAACAGGAACTAGATTCGCACAGTCATGGCAAGAATTTCTATGCCTTTGAAAGGGGTAAAAGGCAAGATACAATTGACTGGTTGTGATTTAGTTCGAAGAAGCTGGAAGACACGCAAGCAAAATTTGATACGCACTCATATGCAAATTTGACCTGAATTGTTGATTCACTGCTTTGTTCTGCAACCGAAAAGAAGATTGAAATTCCCATATTTTGCAATCAAACGGCATTCTTAAATAACCATTGAAGCCATGCTTTTGGATATTCAAAATTAAAACTTACTGAAGTAATGGCAAGAGTTGGAGTTGTGTGTTTAGTTAAAAGGAAGAATATTTCTCAATGTAAACTTGTGTTTAAATTGCGGCTAGATGCGATGGCACCACTCAAAAAATAATATTTTTAGATTTGCATTATTTTCGTTATAAACAATCATTTCGAACACTGAAAGTATTGAAACCGGCTTCGCAAATGCAGCTTTATTTGTGTCAAAGGTTTTCATCTTCAATTCCCGTGCACACTTTTTGTTGGAAAATCTTTTGCTTTCGAATGGACTGTGACTACCAGCTAAGAACAATGCAAAGCAGTTCAAAAATTTTAAAAATTTCAAAAATGTTAAAAAACGTGTCGATTTGTAGAGAAACAAACCGAATTTATAATGTGGTCTGCCCACAGGCATACCACGTAAAAAGAAGGGCTTTTGTTGACGGTCTTATTGGCTAAAGATGAAGAAGTAGCTTCTTCTAAAAAACATACCAAATTCAAGATAAGAGTGCACAAACCAATTTACCCCATCTCAGACCAAAATGGCTCAAAAACCATACCCTTTGGGGCCGAACACATACCTATATAGCTCATATAGGGGAGTACTCCACCCCTCCCCCCCCCCCCTGTAACCAAGTGAGGAACAAATGTACTGTTTAGTAGTTGAACCCCTATTAAACGGCCACCCCCTCTTAGGCGGCTGCAGTAGTCTAAGTCCCAATGAGGGTTCTACTATTGTTTTTTACCTCTATCAAGCACCCAGTCCCCATTAAGCAACCAATTTTTTTTTGTGTTACTTTATGTATGGCTAAAATTCATGAGGAAACAATATTTAGGGATTATTTAGAGGGGCTACTTGGGCCAACAAGACTATTTCTGCGTCTTCACTACTTTTGGCAAACAGCGTGTTATGCTTTACACTTCCTCTTCAAGTTTTATGTGTGGAGGCAAAGGAAGACAAGGCCAATATAATTATTGCTCTGTATCACTTCCCAATAATGTGATCATCTGAATATAAGGCAGACAAGGCAGTATTGACACTTTTTCTTATGGCTCTAGTCTTTCAGATCGCCATTGATTTTTAGGACAGCTTCGCTTTAAGGTCAGCACACACGAGGGGACTAGTCCCTGCAACTAGTCTCCTGAAGAGTTGACACGAAGGGACTGGTCGCAGGGACTAGTCCCACAAACAGTTCACACGAAGCGTTTGAGTAACAAGTTGCAGGGACTTGTCCCAAAAATTCAAACCAGTTTGAATTCGTGGGACTAGTCGCAGGGACCAAACTTTAGTCCCTGCGACTAGATTTTGTGGCAAAAATGGCTAGTTCACACCATGGGACTTGTCCCTGCAACTTGCAGGGACTAGTCCCCTCGTGTGCGCCAACCTGTAATTTTTTAAGGCTGTAAATTTTACTAAGCAATTTTTAGCTGCCTAGATTGGGTTTTACAGCAGGTCCACACCAGCCCTTGGGTTGCCATAGACTAACCTTCCTTAATAGAAACATTATTGTGTATGTAAGTATGATGTTGAGAGCCCAGTCTGCCTGATCTCAGCATTTTAAGACGCTGTTTGTGGTCTGGTCTGAGGTGTGTGCGCCAATTTACCAACTGAACTTAAACTTCAGTGGCGGTAATGACTGCCCTTACTAAAATAACTTTAAATCCTTATTTTCTTGTTTGAGAGGTCAAATTGACCATAGTTGCCATGATTATAATTGATCAATCAAAAGCCTTACTCATGAACAACCAATGACAATCAAATCCCTGCCTCCCACAATCCACCCCCACTGGTTTAACATGGTCCATAGCCGCATAATTAAAAGTCAAACACTTACAGTGACGAGGATTATTTAAAGGCGCTCCAGAATCCATTAAGAGTTGAACCATCTCAGTATATCCTGCTTTGCAGGCTTCATGGAGAGCATGCCAGTTCCTTTGAGATGTTATCGAAGCACCTGCTGCAAGTAAGAACTCCACAACCTCTACACATCTACTAGCTGTTGCCCATATCAGAGGCGACCTTCCAAGTTTGTCAATGTCATCTAAGCAAGAACCAGCTTCCACAAGAGCCTTGACTACATCAAGATGGCCACAGGCGGATGCCAGATGAAGGGGGACCTTCAAACGTCCATCTGTAATTAAACAATGTAATAATTATTAATATATGCAGGTGTTCAATAGTTTCATGTACCATTAAGCACAAGAGTTAAGTAGTATTTGAGTCACATGTATACCTCTCTAAACCCCAATACAAATCATTAACTTTCATAATAGAGTCCTGCTCAGCTAATTAGTATATGATTTAACTTTTATACAGATTTCTACTAATTAACATGACAATCACGATAAACACAATCTATTGTTTCATTTCACAAGTAAGATAAAATATTCACATCGGACATTAATGGGCTTTAAAACAGATCGCCTGCAGCTCACCATTTTAAATACCAATAAAAGTCTTCCGCTCATATTTTATCTATAACATATGAATCTAAAGGTAAAAGCTAACCGCCGACCGGTTAGCTCAGTGGTAAAGCTCCGGACTACAGTGCGGGAGGTCGCGGGTTCAAACCCCGGCCGGACCAACACTCAGGGTCTTTAAATAATTGAGGAGAAAGTGCTGCCTTTGTAATGACATCTACAAATGGTTAGGCTTTCTAGTCTTCTCAGATAAGGACGATAAACCGTAGGCCCCGTCTCACAACTCTTCATAATTCTCTGATTCTGTGGGACGTAAAAGAACCACTAGGGACGTAACAAAACTCTGGCAGTGACCACCCCCAGTGTCCGTCTTAATTTGATATTGACATTACGGGGGCACTCATAACTCAACTTCATTCATTGTAAACTGCGTTATAAGCAGTCTGGCAAAGTCCCCCGGCCAGTGTTGTAATGCGCATTTGAATATTGCATAGAAAATGCGCAATAGAAATGTGATATATTATTATTATTAAAGGTCACCCAATGAACATCTGCAAAAAAATTTTTCAATTTGAACAAAACACATTAAAATTTTATATTTCACATTAATCAGTGTCCTCTCAGTTCTTCTCGGTTTGGCAGTAGTTGTGACGTATGTTGAGGAACATGTGACTTAAGTCTTGCTCTCCTCTCCCTTGAAAACAAGTCGCATTTTTCCTACCCATGGCAAATACTAGTCTTATTTAAAGCTGTTTATTCGTACTAGGGAATCGAAATCTGATGGATTCCGAATCCTGAAGCCCGAGAGAGACGTATTTTCATGTGTTTCATGGGTTCCTTAACACAAGTCACTGTCTTTGTCAAGTCAGACTATCATGAGTCCTATTTTGAGTGGGGCAGGTCTACCGCAAAAATATAGGATTTTGAAGTTTTTAAACAAATCATTAAAAATTTGCGTTTTGTTCAAATTGAAAACTTTTTTCGCAGAAGTTCACTGGGTGATGCTTTGATTCATATGAGTAATTAAAAATTTTTTGTTACAGGCATAAGGCATGAAACTCAGCTTTGAATATGACAGCACCAAGTTAACCAACATATTGTTGGGATCAATCCATAATTTAGTAACATAAGTTATCAGGCTTTAAATAATTTACTAATTCAGCATTCACTGCATAACTCTTTACGCCTTAAAAGCAAAATTTGTTTCTTGCTAATTTTAAATTTTACTCCTAAAAACTCAAGAGTCCAAAGTTTGAGGTGCTCTTGATTTAAATTGGCAATTCTACAAGCGTTTGAAGTTGGACTATTTTGCCCTCAAAAATGGCATTTGAATCGCGTGGCCAAAGGACATGTGACAGTAGCTGTGACATAATTTTGGGGACAAGCATTACAACTATTTCGCTATGATTCATAGACGCAAGTACACATTTTTGTACCCAAAATGATGTCACACCATAGAATTTCGCGAATAAACTCAACCCAGACCCCTGACCACTTTTAAAGGCAAAATAGCCCAACTTGAAATGCTCATAAAATTGCCAATTTTAACCATGAGCACCTCAAATTTTGGATTCTTGGGTTTTTAGGGGTAAACTTTAAAATTAGCAAGAGACAAATTTGGTTTCATACATTAGGCACTTTAAGAATTGAACCATCCTCTATTTTCTCCTTACTTGTTTAAGAGTGTGGTCATAAGAAAAAGGAAATTATCACAAAAGGTAGAATGCTTTCATTGATCTTTGAACAAATTCTCACAATTGTTGATAACAAGGATAAAAATTTAGATTATATAGATAACAGTTAGGTGAATATCCACATCGATATTGGGATTGAAGGGAATTTACATGCGCTCTGTTAAGACTTGTGGCTTTCTTGCCACCATTCTTATTAATTATTTTAATTAGATACCTTTTTGGTTGACATTAGCTCCTGCTTTAAGGAGAAACTTGACAAAATCTGTGAAGCCATTCTTTGCAGCAGTATGAAGAGCAGTTTCTCCTTGATGTCCCAACCAGACATTAGGATCAATCTTCTTAACCTCAAATATCATCTTTGCCTAATTAAAAAAAAACAAAGATGGAATACCAGGTCAAATTGCAAATTCCATTTAAGATGGCAGGCACCAAGTGGCCAAGGACATCTTGTTGTTGTTATTTTTCTTCTTTGCAATATTCATTTATTTATAGGAAGGGCTTTAAAGGTTACTGTTTGTTTTCTGAATGTTTCAAATATGTATTGGGTGGTTCCTGCATTTTTCTACTGATTTGAGATTTTTTTAAACTAATTTAAAAGAAATAGATCTGTAAATAATTAGAAATTTTGCAAGCTATCAAAATGACAAACACTATTGGTTGACAAGCTGTTGATGTATGCGCACGATTTTGGTCACTAAAGTCTTAATGGAGACAGATGATGCATGAGGGCCTGTCTATAATTTAAAGTAATGTTCTTTTATAATGCCACAAATTGCCTTCAACATGCCTGTCATGTACTAATACAAAGAAAAAAAGCTGAATCCCAAATAGGAAGCAGGATATTATGACCTTCCACAAAGTAGTCAGATGTTCTGTTACAGATCTAATGAGAAAATTGCAGTGATCTAGGCTATTTACAAGGTTCATACGAGTACACATTATCCCCTTCTAAGTTTTAATTGAGACCGTATGCATCAAGGGCACATATTCACACACATAAAAGGAACCAAGTTGTACACTACTCTGGTACTGTTTGTTTTAAGGCACAATATGTATTGTTTCTTCTGTTACATGACCCCACAAGCTTGTAGCTAACCCTTTACTGACCTTGAGAGTGACTTATAGATTAAATTACTCTGTCTAACGCCCGACGATTTTACTCGTGAAAAGTAGACCCCTTAGGGTTTAAAGGGTTAAAATACTATCTCCCTTAACCCTTTACTCCCTGAGGAGTGACTTATAGATTTTACTCTTTCTAACATCTGACGATTTTACTTGTCAAAGGGAGACCCCTTAGGCGTAAAGGGTTAAAATATCATCGTGTATAAATAAAGGCTATCTATCCACCTATCTATCTGACTGAAAAGTCATTTCTGAAGAATTTTCCTGTCGGTTGTTTTGTAATTAAGCTTAAATTTAATTTATAACTGGAAATAAAAAGCTTCCAGCTTATACATTTTAAAGTAAAATAGCTTACTTCATCCAGAGAGCCAACACAAACAGCTTCCAAAAACTCCTTAACTCCGTTCTCTCTTTGATTAGCCAGCATGACACTAAGTGGTGGACGAGGAGTTTCTTGAAACAACTCATTGAAGCTTTGATCTTCACCCTCCATTTTCAGAACTCGTTTACGTCTCCTTGAAAAAAACCTGCTGTTCACAGAGTCCCGTAAGAGTTGATTTCAACTTCAAAGTAGGCTTCACACCACATATATTAGGTCACACAATGCATAGTTATCCGGCTTCAACGTCATTATCTCTGTAATAAGCTATTTTTGTGTTTTGAATGAAAATTCCAAAATAAATCTTACTTCACCGGGCAATATAAAAGAAGAAACTTTCCTAATTTGGAAGGAGGTGCACTTTAAGGACACTTAGAGCAGTCTTACATGAATGCGAAATTTTAGTTACTGAGTCCCAGTCCCTCGATCGGATCACATGCATGATGAGGAAGGCGGAAGAGGAAATATGCAAAGCTGAATGACGCAGCTTTTGGACAGGAACCCATGTTTCCTTTACGATAAATAGGGACCTTTAAGTACCCATACCAATATATTTTAATGTGATGTAAGAAGGAAATGTGAAAATAAAATATTGTATTGTATTGTATTGTATTTTATACCATGCCATAGTCAGTATTCCATCCAACCTTCCTATCGATCAATGCAATTCAACGGTATCACACCCAACCTTTCCATCGTGCGTTGAGATTCCCGCTCATGCTGGCCTTGCTGGCCACTGTATTTTCTATGGCATGGTATAAAATAGTTATGCAACGCTTTCCCGTGGTATACCGTGGAATATCCCACTCGTCACTTTATTTTCTTTGCATACTCACTCGCCTAAAGGCTCGTGTGTATACCAAGAAAATACAAGTGACTCGTGGGATATTGCACGGTATACCACTCGAAAGCGTTGCATAACTAGTATCTAGATGTAGATACTAGTTATGCAACGCTTTCGAGTGGTATACCGTGCAATATCCCACGAGTCACTTGTATTTCAGTGGTATACACACGAGCCTTTAGGCGAGTGTGTATGCAAAGAAAATACAAGTGACTCGTGGGATATTCCACGATATACCACAAGAAAGGGTTGCATAACTATTTTATACCATGCCATAGAAAATTCAGTGGCCAGCAAGGCCACTAGCGAGGTCGTTAGCGCATGTCGGCAAAGTTTTCTTTCTTTTTCCTTACTTTGACGTCGTTCATAGTAATTTAGTTCCTGGACATATTGCCAGCATTTTCCAAGTTAAGCTAATTGGAATAATCGTGAAAAAGTTACAGAAACGAGAAGTTATATTTTGAAATGACGTTTTTGTTGCCGTCGCCGTCGCCGTCGCCGTTGCTTAAGATCCCCATTACCGAGACGCGTACAAAAGGGTTGCCTTCATTCGCCCTGGTGAAAGGAAACAGTTTCAGTGCAAAGTTCTTGTTTTAAAATTGAAACAGAGTCAGCAACTTCAATAAGAATAAGGTATCCCGAGGTGATTCATATGACTTTCTCCCACCCAGGGAGCTTTGAAAATTGTAGAAATCAATCAATGCAGCACAATAGCCTTGACACGTCCTTTTGACGTCACCATGGACTCAACCGGTGGCAACGGGTACCGTTTGTCTGTGTCATTTCCGGTATGAAAACGATTTAGTCCTGCTCTGAAACGTGTAAATCTTTCAGAAAATACGTTTTTTTCGTTGTTTATCCCTGAGAAAATTCCACCATAAATGCCTAAGAGACAACCAGAACAAGGCGGTAATCAGAGGAACTGGAATGAATACTTCTTGACAACACAGAAATGCGGTGACATACTACAAACTTGTCTGGTGAAATTTCAAAACATTTCCTCCGCGAAATTTGTTACCATTTACCCCCAAGAATAGCATGGATTCAGGGATTGAGACGAACGACAGTGCGGATACCGATAGGGCTTCAAAGGTAAATTTCCTTACCGAATGTTGATATTATTCCGGTCGGTGTTAACTCTTGTTCCCTTTCCAAGTTCCGGTGATCCCGAGTCACGACTCAGGACATAATCTGTGACCCTCAACTGAATACAAAAACTTCGAAAAAATGACAACCATCAAGAAAAAATTTCTACGATTCTCTTAACCAAAATTGAAATGAAATTCTATTGATTTTTTTTGTGTGTGTGTCGTTCTCAAGTGGATTTCGAAATTTCATAAAAAGGTTTCAAAATCATATTGTGATTCACCTTCCGGCTCTCCTGATCACTTGTCACCATAACCGGCAGTCGAATATCTTTTCAGAGAAATGTCATTTGAACGCTTTCCTTTGGTAATTTAGGGATGAAACGCGGCGTCCTAAAGCATGCGCCATCCAACAAATCGCGCGCGTTTCGAATAGACCTAATCAGCCAATGGCTCACCGTTCGTGCGTTCGGAAACGTTGCGAGGCAGATTTATCTAGTACAGACATTGTAACGACTGCGTATCCTTTATGGCCTCAACACAGAAAGGGAAAACAGAAAAAAATCGTGTGCGCTTTGTACGCAAAGTGAATACCACTGCAGAGTAGACACCTCTATAAAGAGGATACCATCCAGCGGTCCATCCAGATAGCCGGTCGTGACCGTACTTGGATTTCGTCCCCAAGATGTTAGCTTGAAGAGGGTTGACTGTGCATATCTAGCCTGTTCCTGTGCTTCTTAAGTAGTGTTCATAACTGCGATGATCATTCACATATTCATTCTTTAATCCGCAGTTCAAATATATAATTTTCGTATATTCACTCTCACATATTCATCACTCACGGGTATATTACGAACCAAGGCAACAAAATGACCAGCTCCCAGTTGGCTTGGTTACTGAGCTTAGTTGGTAGAGCGCTGCACCGGTATCGCAGTCTTTCAGTAGAGCTCGTTCACTTATTCACAAGCGGGTGGTAAAATGTTCCAAGAGTCAGCGAATATTGAGCTCTTCCGGCTGCTAGAACATTTATGTCTGGGTTTCAGGTTATTTATACCGAAGATACAAAAGATGCGTTGCAAAAAAAAAAAAAAAAAAAAAAAAAAAAAATCAAAAGTAATGCCGAAATAAACACTCCATTATTTTCGAAAAACTGAGCGGCTTGTCTCGAGATCTTTGTCTGTGTGACTACTGAGAGGGAAATAGAACGTTACGAAGTTCCCGGAGACGTGTCTGGGGGAGAATTTAATGACAGGGTTCGATAGTCTCCCTGAGTAGTTTTAATAGGGTATTTTAATGTTGGAAGCAAGTATTTCATATAAGTAACAACCGAAGATCATTCAGGACACGCAGAATTAAATATAAGAGTGCCAATCGAAACAGATTGAGCCACAGGTTGTCTTCAAGTTTGCTTATCACAGGGTGTGTCCAACGAAATTGAAATAAACTTATGACTGCTCGCCGAGTAATAAATACATAAGCTGGAGTTAATTTGTACATTTACGTTCCGACGGGGACGAAATAAATCACAAAACTGTTTACCCCCCAAAAATTCACACACATGGTGAATTTTTTCACCTTGTAAATGCCAGACAATTGCGTAACCGCTGAATTTAACAGTGGGTGTATCGCAGTCAGAGAGCGCGCGCGCAAGCTTTAACGCGCACAAAACATGTGCGCTCGCATCACACAATGACGGTTGAACGTGGAATTGTAACCAACCAATCACAGTGCAGTATTAGCAGGTATCCTGGCAGCTCGTTGGGAAAACATGCTTAAAAAATAGTTTCATTCTCTGGAGAGCGCACAACGAAAATCTGTTTTTGAAGTAAGGTTTTGATGAGTTGAGATGGCAACGCTAACGACAAAATATGTTCCACAGTCTACGGCCTACAAAACTGTGGTGGATCGATCGCTTAAGAAGTCAAGAACCGCGAGAGACTTCCCTTTACCGGAAGTGCCAAAAGTTATCGACAACGGAAATGGAAAACGTTACTTTCGCGGCAGATTGCTTGGAAAGGTGAGCACATAATCTTCGTTATTAAAGAATGATTTCCTTTCACTTCTAAAATGTGGTGTTAGCTTGAGCCATGTACTGTGTGGCCGTTGTTTATTTAAGTTTATAGAGAGGGATGTAAAGACCGGAAAATTATTCAAGTTTGTCTAAGTAAAGCTATGGTACAGTGCTTTCCAGCGTTAGTGGAGTTAAACCTACCCTCAACTGACATTTTCTTGTAATGTGTTCCCAGTCACGCTTATATCATTAGATGCTGAACAGCTAGTCGAAATGTATGCCTGCATAAGGCGACAATTGCTTGTTCTCTTGACATGTAGCTATAATTTCCTGCTCATTTCGCCCGGCTATCCACAAAGGTATAATCAAATATATATGCACCATTAAATTATTTTCAAGCTCGTTGTATTTGTGGATCGAAGTAGATACGGCTTGAATGACGGAATTGGCCGATTTGAACTACATAACATTTCGCACGATAAGGGTATAATTCGGCTTTTATGGTTGGTTATAATTTTTTTGGAGAACGAACCCATTCATTCAGGTTACGTTTATTATTATTCACTGAGTTCGTCGCAAGGTGCATCTCTATTACCCGCCCATGTTCAGAGGTTATTGTTTAATGGTGGTGATTTTTCTGGTTTCCGTTTATTTCTGTCATGTCGACCAAACTTTCTTAAAAAAATGTAGCTTGCCACCGTGAGTCAATAGCGAATATATAAGGATTTTTTAATTGCTTCGATTGTCTCGTTTTTCTAAATTAAAGATTATGGACAGTACTGAACAGAAATGATCAGTAATGTGTCAACAGTTGTTGACGAATTTAGTTGACGAATCTTAGAAAAGTCAAACATTTAACGCAATCTAACGCTTTTAAATTGAATTTTCGCGCACTCCTTACCCACGACAAAGCACGAACAAATAGGAACAACGCTAGTATTTTTTTGTCTCTGGACCCGATGCCTTAGTTTTCTTGAGTGGTTTAAAACAGTTCTGTTAGAAAAAAAAATAATTAAACACTAATCGTTCACCTATTGGCAAATTAGCCTTCTCTCTGATATTCTGCCCTTGAAGACAAAATTTTGGAAACTCATCATTATTCGTTTTTTTCCCATTTTCTTTTCATATGTGCTTTATATTAATGACAAAAAATAATAGTTTTAATAGAAAGAGTAGGTTATTTATTCATACATTACCGATACCTGGCGTGCCCAATGTTTTCATTGCCCTTTTAATTGCCAAGCCGGTTATTACCTGGTTGCCTGTTGGCATCTTATTTAGTCGCTCATATAGGGCCCATAATATGTTATTAGCTTGTATCCCCGTTTATTTTTGTGAGTATTCAATTCCTCTCATTTCCTGAGTCTGCATTCTCGCGACTTCATAGAAAGTGAAGGGATTAGAAACTCTAACTCCTTTTATAGCGCTTTCAGTGATTTAGTCGCAAAAGCCTGCGATCTCGAATAAGCAACAATAATATAATTTGTTTTCTGCGAACCACATCTTTATTTAAGCCCCACCCGGCGGCCACACTTCCGCGCAAAACCCATCATAGCGACAAGACAAACATGACTGTCAGTTTAGATTTTTACTTGTACGCAATTAATTTAGCTTGGCCAGCTTCGCTCAAAAACAAAATTCCCTTTGAATCATACAAGCGTCGAGATTAATTACACTAAACGATGTGTTAATATTTAACAATTGCCGGGCATCCTTCAAGGGATGAGTTGGATCTACTTCACGTACAGTATATATTTAGTGAATTTTCATTACAATCACGCTCCTATTTATCTGTTTTTACCTACACAGGGCGGGTTTGCTCGAGTTTATGAGGTCACAGACATGTCAACCAATACGGTGTACGCTTTGAAGGCTGTACCCAAAGCTAAACTAACAAAGTCTGCAGACAGATATAACAAGGTAAAATAATATTAACCGGTTGATTTTTCTTTACGGTAGCCTGCGTGGCAGGCGTAAACGGGGAGGGGGATGAGGAGTGCGAAATCGGGTGGGGGTGGGGGCTGGGGAAGTTTCCTCTTTTCCTTTCCTACACAATCCCGCCCATTTTTTCTCTGTTTTTCTTTCTTCCTCTCTCCCTCCCCGTTTACGACTGCCACGCAGGCTACTCATACGGAAACCCCTCATTTAGCAGTGTACGGCTCGGATCTGAACTAGTCCCAATACGGCCGAATTAGCTCAGCTGTCTTCCCATGGCATGGAGCAACTACTAGGATTGTACCTCCTCGCCCACTACCCTCCCCCCCCCCCCCTCCTCCCCTAACACCAATCCAACCACGGGACACATTCATACCCCACGTAGAGAGAGACATAGTGAAGTGGTGTTTCTTTTCAGAGGAAGGAACAGGAAACTGCACGGATCACAGACCACCTAGCTTACTCAGACCGTTAAAACTCAACATTGCAAAGAGGGAGAAGGGAAAAGGGTAAAAGCGAGAACTGTCCCAAGGCGTATGATCCGCATTGCAGCTTTCAACCCCTGGCTTCACCGCCAATATTGCCACAGATTACACCCATGGCGAATAAGATGCACAGTTGACACGACGAAGAACACCCCCCAAAATGTGCTTACATGTTTGATCACCCCGTTCATTATTGATGCTGTAAAAACACGTGAGATTCTTCCCATTGCAGATTGAATCAGAAATCGAGCTTCACAAGAGCCTTCGACAGAGAAACGTGGTTGGTTTTTATGGTCATTTCGAGGACGATCAACATGTCTACATATTGCTGGAGCTTTGCAGTCGTAAGGTAAAAAGGGTTTCATCACACCTTGCTATAAGATTAGTTAGACTTAGACTTAACAATAAAAACGAAAATCATTCGTGTATTTGTAAAGCGGTTTTCAATTTAGTGTCGAAAGTAATTCCCGTTTACTTTAGTTTACACCCTGTCATTGGTTGGTGAAACTCGCACAGAGATAAACAAACCCAACACCAATCGCGATTTTCCAGCGCTTGACGCCGGTTACAGGTACGTAATTGCTTGGTATTCTGATTGGTTCATTGCGCTGTTTGCGTCTGTTGTGATTGGTCAGAGTAATCACCTTGGTACACTCAACTGATAATCGCTATGTGTAAGTGCAGTGTTAACTCCTTTGAGACATTTTAGAGACTTCAATGCAGGGTATTGACCTGAAGGTGGTTCTTTTTGTTATTCTCTAGGTGTTTTTACTTTTCTCTTTTTGATATTTATTCTGTGCCCTTTTTTTCTCAGTCCTTGGTACAGACGCTAAAGAACCGTGGCAAGCTAACGGAACCAGAAGTGCGATATCTCATGTTTCAAGCGGTGCAAGCCTGCTCGTATCTGCACGCTCAGCGAGTCATACATCGCGATATCAAAGTGGGCAACTTTTTTCTCAATGCCGACATGGAATTGAGGCTTGGAGACTTTGGCTTGGCAGTGAGGCTGAAAGAAGGCGAAACCAAAATCAAGTAAGGAACACTCTGAAACTAATACAGATTGACGATAAGAGTGGGGTGGTAAATTTCTTAAGCTGACACGTTATTTTTAATTTTCTCGTTCCCAGGACAATGTGTGGTACCCCAAACTACATTGCACCGGAAGTTCTGTCTAAAGAAGGCCACAGTTACGAGGTGGACACTTGGGCCCTTGGATGCGTCATGTAAGTCAATTTGAAACTGTCCGTCTTTACAGAGACACTGGGCGTGTCAAAATAAGCGAATGTTCTGCAGCAGTTAAGAGATAATTTCTATCCGGAAGGAAAATAGGTGTCAAAAACGAAGAAGTGAAAAAGCATTTTTAGAGGGGACATTAAATAAACGGACCTCTAGGGCTAGTGTATACGTGGTACTAATCGTATTTTTTTGGCGGCGGAGAGGGTACGTTGCTTTTGTTTTCAACAAATTTTATATTTCGGTTTTAACGTTGTTGAAGTTGTACCTTTTTTGTCTTAGGTACACTCTGTTGATTGGCCATCCCCCGTTTGAAACAAAGTCTTTACGAGAAACATACAGCAGAATACGAAACAACGAATACACCATTCCATCACGGATATCAGACAACGCCGCTAAGCTGATCAAAAGAATGCTTCAGCCCATCCCGACCGATAGACCATCACTAAACGAGATTCTTGAAGACGACTTTTTCACAATAGGATTTCACCCAAACCGACTGCCCGCATCATCTGTCACAGCTTCACCGAGGTGGTCTGAGTACGACAAGACCGGAGAATCTGAGAAAAAGATCTCGAAGGAAGCAATCAAGAAAATAACAATTGCTTTGTCACGACAAATGAAACTAGCAAGCGACGAGAAGGAAAAGTCAATGGAGAGCGATTGTTGTGTCAAAAAGGAGAATGGGGAATACATTGGCAAAGTTGTCTCTCCTTGTGAAAAAGACAGTGGAGTAAGTGAAATGAGTGAAAGCAGTTGCATCCCGAGGGATACGGGACAGGAAGGTGGGTATTTTCTAGTTGCGGGACAAAGAGTCCTTGATGAATATGTCAGTGATCATCGCAGTTATGAACACTACTTTTAAAAGCAGTAGTGAAAATAAAGCCTGAAAAAAATTCAAGCTTGTACGGGAATCGAACCCATGACCACTGCGATACCGGTGTAGTGTTTTACCAACTGAGCTAACAAGCCAACTGGGAGCTGGTCATTTTGCTGGTAGTATACCCTGGAGTGATTAATAAATGACTATGAATTTATGAATATATATGATTAGTATATACCACACAAGTGAATAGTGCTTTTCACGCGCTGTGATTGGTTGACTCGGAGGTGATTAGCAAAGTACGATTCATTTCCGAGCTGCCGGCGCGCGAGATTTTAAAATTTCTGACCGCTTCTCGGTATATGGTCACACATAAAGTAATGTTTTGGTCCGCTAATTATTCAGCTTGTGTGGTATATATATTTTTATTATTCACTTCGGTGAATAATTGTTAAATATATATATATATATATATATATATATATATATATATATATATATATATATTTAATCCGCAGTTCAAATATATGATTTTCAAACATTCATAGTCCTTGTTATCTTAATACCAAATAAGGAGAATTATGGAAGGTGGTGCCGACTGTATTCCGTGCGCGGGCGCAGCTAGTACGCAATTTTCAACCGTCAGTAAAACTCACAAATAAGCATTTGGGAATTTTTTTAAAAAATGTGCTTAAAATTAGTTTTAAATGCCAGACGTTTCGAGGCTGCTGCCTCTTCCTCAGTGGCAAATGCGTAACGGGAAAAATTGTATCTGCGAGTGTCATTACTTTTAAAAGAAATTAACATGTGTCTCGAAAGCCAGCGCGGATCACATGTCCCGGGGAGGGGGGGCGGTACTCCCTATCATGGCCTATACGGGGAGGCTCCGCCCAAAAGGGGTACCTTTTTACCCTTCAGGTATATGAAAGGGTAGGGATTTCACGAGTCGAAGTATATGAAAGGGTAGGGAAATCTGTCATTTTAGGTATTTAAAAGGGCCTTTCATTAAAATATTTCGAACACACATACCTTATGACTGTACTGTTTTAATTTATTGAACGCAACATGAAAATGACAAGAAGACTTCCTGTTTTTGTTATACGAAAGGGGTACCATTTGTCAATGGAAAGTATACGAAAGGGGTGCCTTTTCTGTCAAAAATGGTATATAGAAGGGTAAGGGGTCGGACCTCGGGGCGGAGCCTCCCTGTACTAAATTTTCTTAAGTACACCCCCCTCCCCCACCGGGTGCATGTCGCTTGCGTTGTAGCCTGTTTGTGCGAAGTGACGACCAACGGGGAGATCTGTATCAGTCAATCTGCTCCATCTGATATGCTTCCCGAACCTGTCACCTAAACGTCGTCCTGCTTCGCCGATGTCGATCTTATTGCAAACGTAGCATTTGATGAGGTTGACGACGTTTTTGCTTGTGCAAGTGTACTTTGCACAAGCAAAAATGTCGTCTTGATTGATTTCAATTACCTTTGAATGCTTTTAAGCTCTCAAAGATAGCGCGCTCAAGCTATCAGTTAATTCCTTTAAGGTGGCTCAAAATGGTTTCGTTATTTTTAAACACCAACTCTTTGATGGATTGATACTCCCACAATTTTTTGTTCGCTTTCTTGAACACGGTATCAAAAAATTTCCCAGTTATTTCTCAAGACTCGTTTTTGAGTAACAGGCACATAAAGCCAAATTCAGGGTGTTTCTAAGAGGCCGTACTGTTGCTATGGTAACCAAAAACTTTTGATCGCAAATTGTTGAGAAATAACTGGGAAATTTTTTGATACAATGCTCAAGAAATCAAACAAAAAATTGTGGGAGTATTGATCCATCAAAGAGTTGGTGTTTAAAAATAACGAAACCAAATTGAGCCACCTTAAAAGTAATGATGCGCGCAGATACAATTTTTCTGTTTAGAACATTCTCAAAATATTCCAAAATATTTATCAGGATTTATGAAATCTGCGCGCTACACACTTTATCGAATTATTATCGTAAAACTCATTGCTTACTGTCCGCGTTTTCTGAAGTATGATAATCAACTGGGTTGAAACCCATTCATTTACATAATAATAATAATAATAATAATAATAATAATAATAATAATAATAATAATAATAATAATGATAATAATAATCTTTATTTGCTTTTGTATAAGCGAGCGTAATGGAAAAAAACAACGCCTCCAGGCGTGCATTTTCCTTTTAGGCACATTTATTTGCCGTCCACTTCAAAGCAACAACATAGAATGAAATGATATATACTTTAAGATCTTTTACATTTTAGATTCTTCTACTTGTATATGTGTTATTAGTATAAATCTACTAGCGTTCTCTGATTGGCTACGCTACTCGCTATCTATTCTGTGATAGACAGTGAGTAGCGGTTGCCATATTAAATCTAACCTGACCTGTGACACTAAAAACCTCATTTACATGATTCAATGCAACCGCTGTAATTTACAATACATAGGCGAGACTAAACGACGTTTAAAAGACCGATTTAATGAACACCGCCGTACCATAGATAACCCTAACACCAAATCTAAACCTACCACAGTCGCGGAACATTTCCTCTCCTCTCCTAACCACACTGCTAATGACATGCAATTAATCCCCATTGAGAAAATATTTTCTAACAGAGACTCAATCCGTAAGGCCAGGGAAGCTTTTTTAATTTCAAAAGGCAGAACAATTGATCCTGAAGGTCTTAACATCCGCGAAGAAACATATTAGTTAATTTTTTCTTATAAGTTTATCTTTTTTTAGACCTTTTTTCTAGTATTTTATTTTACACTGTCAATCATTTTAGTTCTACGTGTTTCCGGTATATAACTACATAAACACCCCTTCCAATGTAAATTCTCATTGTACCTGAAGAAGGCTGGTTTGGCCAGCCGAAATATAGTACACAAAACTTAAAACCATTCTACGTTGTATCGGCCCTTGCTTTTATACTCTCTGTTGATTTTATTACGCCGATCAGATCACCAGTTTGATCCAACGTATACCAGCAGGATTATTGTCCACGGTTGCTTGCTTGAACATTTGATGTCAACAAAATGGCGGCCGCTTCTTCGCGTTTTCGAAGTGTCTGCGAGGAGGATTTAGATAATTACTTGTTTAGTTTTGAACGACTAGTAGATTTATACTAAAACAATTAGATTATTCGCTCTCGATTTCTATGCGTGATAGCTGATTCGGGCTGCGCCCTCATCAGCTATCACGCGATAGAAATCTCGAGCTCATAATCTAATTGTTAAATATCCTACGTTCAATTTATCCACTTAAGATTTTATTAGTGTCCCCAATTAGTTTGTTAAAAGCTAAATACCTCGATACTACTACTACTACTACTACTACTACTACTACTACTACTACTACTACTACTACTACTACTACTACTACTACTACTACTACTACTACTACTACTGCTGATGCTGCTGCTGCTGCTACTGCTACTGTATGCACTGCTACTGCTACTACTACTGCTACTACTACTACTACTACTACTACTACTACTACTACTACTACTTCTACTACTACTACTACTACTACTACTACTACTACTACTACTACTACTACTACTACTGCTACTACTACTACTACTACTACTGCTACTACTGCTGCTGCTGCTGCTGCTGCTGCTGCTGCTACTACTACTACTACTACTACTTAAATTTTTCTTTCTTTTTTGCCGTCGCCGTTGTTTAAGGTCCCAATTAGTCCCCCTTGCAAAAATTAATGGCTTACTTATTTTTCATTGTGGTGTCATCTTAGGTCAAAGAAAAGCAAAATATTTTCCTCCAGATGAACTATTGTTTAAACTTTCAAAATGCCTTGACTGCCTGGAAGAACGCCAGCAGAAACCGACAATCAAATCTTTAGGACTCTTTGCTAAGAAAACCTCGTGCCAGCAATGTGGAAATGGGAAGAAAACAGGAGGAATGCAACCGCACGATGCTCCTGAACCTTTGTTGGTCAGCAAATGGGTGGATTACAGTAATAAATATGGATTTGGAGCTCAGCTGTCGGATGGAAGTGTTACAGTCAGGTTTAATGACTGCAGTAAGATTGCCATATCGCCTGGTAAAAGGTGAGACGTCTCCTTAAGTCCGGGGGGAAGCACTCCAGAAAAATTGGGTGGGGGTGTGCGACCCGCTTCCTGAAACCCTTACTCTATTTCAGACCAAAACCTGCGATTTCCCCTACCCTATTTCACACCTGATCAAAAATTCGATACCCTATTTCAGACTTATTTCACGTACACGGTTGGCGTAAACATAATTAAAAGACAAAAGAAGGGCTTTTTACGTCTTATTGCCTAATGATGAAGAAGTATAGCTTCTTATAAAAAACACATGCCCAATTCAAGACTAGAGTGCCCAAACCATACCCTATTTCAGACCAAAATGGTCAAAATCGATACCCTATTTCAGAGGGCCGCACATACCTATATAGCCCATATAAGGGAGTAACCTCCCCGCCCCCTCACCCTCCCGGGCTTTAAATGGAATATAGTTACACTTTTCTTTTCCCGCAAACTACAAGCATATTGAGGATAACTTAGAACCGCCAACACCACAATTATGTTCACTTGGTTACAGAAGCATTTTTAAAAGCTACAGAAATAAAGAGGGGCCGCGGCCCCCTCGGCCCCACCCTAAACCCGCCGCTGACTGGAAAGCACTTCTTCGTAGCTTGTTTAATTGATTTCTTTGTCCGGCCAATCACTAAGCTCGCCAAAAAAGTCAGAAAGTGGGAAAATTTCTTGGTCGAGGATGTTACTATTCAGCCAGGTTTCACTGATTAATACGATGTCGGCGTGTTCGGAACAGACGAGGTCTGTGTGAGGCGTCCTAAGCTGGGTCGAAGCTAGCACGACAGTAGCCCCACTTGCCAGGTTTCAGACGTCGATTTTTGAGCTTCAGTCAAACATTAAAAACAAACGGCAGTCAGTCGGACATACTCAAAAGGGAACTGCTCTTGGGTCTAACTAAATTTTGTAAAGTAATTATATAGCATTTATAATTTAGTTATGAAATTGGTCTCGGCACAGCATAAGGACGACCGCGCCGCTGTTGTGTGGCACGACAGAGCGTGCAATCCTACACGGCATTGGCACGACTAGGTTTCGAACGTCGTGTCTCTGTCGACACAATTGCGATCACTTCAGTTTGACACGACAGTAGCACGGCGCTTGAAGCAAGACTTAGAGCGATAAAACAAATTAAAATTGCAAAAGAAGAATGCCCACCAGAATTTTATTTGACTCATAAACGCAAATGTTAGCTCCGCCTTGTTCTGTATCAAATGAAATTTACTTCCTTTTGTTTGAACGGTCACACTCCAACACTCCATGCAGGATTTCTTTCAAAGTTAGGACAGCTCTTACATCATCATAAGGCGGAACCACATAAAAGTAGTACTCATTATAGCCAATATCTTTCATCTTGCTTTCAGCTGAGTGCTTACACTTAGTGATTTAGAATGGCGCTATATGTTCAAGGCTAAACCAAATAATAATAATAATAATAATAATAATAATAATAATAATAATAATAATAATAATAACCTTTATTTACCCTCGGTAGTATTTATAGCACAAAGGCTAGTGGGGCCGAGCAAATACAGAAACAAATAAAGTCAAATTAAATCAACTGAACTGAAATCAAATGAAATCAAATCAAATGTTGGTTTTTGGGGAGAGGGGAAAACCGGAGTACCCGGAGAAAAACCTCTCGGAGCAGAGTAGAGAACCAACAAACTCAGCCCACTTATGACACCGAGTCCGGGAATCGAACCCGGGACACATTGGTGGAAGGCGAGCGCTCTCACCACTACGCCAACCCTGCTCCCCACGATACGGTAAAGGCTAGCAACAGTCAAACACTCACAACGGTAAATCGCTAGAGAACACGGACTTCTTGTTGTCTTAGGAACACACTCTTTCAAGGCTCTCGATAGCCTGCGTGGCATGCAAAGGAAGGGGCAGGAGGGGTGGGGGGTGGGGGAGGGAGCGCTCTCTCCCCTCCCTTCGCACGCGTCCGCCTTCCCCATAGCTTCCCTTCCCCTTTCTAGTGCCTGCCAGGCAGGCTTGGTTCTCAATGGCCACGGATGTTGCTAACAGCTTCTGATTCTGGTATTAACAGCACCTGTCATTACTGCGATCAACTAAACAACGCATGCCAGTTCCGGTCTACCGCTGTTCCAACAAACTTACAGGCTAAGTTCATGCTGCTGACGTACTTTGCGAACTACATGGATAAGCATTTATTGAAGGTACGATACGATCCCATTCATTTCAGGTAAAAGACTAATCTTAATTCGGATAAATTGTTCTTAGCTATTAAAATTCATGATAGAAGTTGTCAACGAGGTTGTGTTGTCTCGTGAGGTAAACCAGTGAACAACAGGGCCCGCGCAGCAACTTTGCAAAAAGGGGAGCTCACTTCAGACGCGTTAGCGTGAGTCAACCCGGGGGTGTCTGGGTGCATGCTCCCCCGGAAACTTTTAAATTGAAGTCCTCTGAAATGGCTAGAAATGCATTTAAAACTAACATGGTGTGGTGAAAAATATACTTTAGGCAACAAAAAGGGGTGTTTTAAAACAAGAATTTAATTACCTTTTCGCTTCACTGAACTAATCATAACTGGCAATTATTAACATATCCACAAAGCTCAACTCAACATACGATTGCCTGGAGACATTGTACTGTTGAAAAGTGGGGTGGGGGGGGGGGGGGGGGTTAAAACCCCAACTCCTCCCCTTGCGCGGTGTCTGAACAAAAGTGAACAAAAAAGAAAGAAAAAGAAAGAAGGAAGGAAAAGGAAAGAAAGAAGCAAACAAACAAACAAACACGTACGAGAGTTAAACATTTTTTCTGCACTGCGCATGTTTGAACAGGGTGGCGATTCAAAAGGAGGAATTACCGCTGATCAGCCAAGCTTTCCATTTGTAGACATCTGGTTTCGAACGGACATCACGATGGTTATGTATCTTAGCAACGGAACGATACAGGTGAGGAGATAGGAGTGTCATTGCTCTGCCCCATGGGGTCTCCCTAGGTGGGAGGTTGGTCTATCAGTGGGATAATAACCTTAGAATGTTGTTGGGGTCGCTGAATGTTTCGGGCCGCACTGATTTGGAAGGAAGACAAAGGCAATGTATATCTAAGCGCACTTTTTGAAACTAGTATGGAATAGGAATACTGCATTTAAGTTAGTTTCAGTAGTTTCACTAGCAACCTTTGTGGTTTCCCAGGTACCATGATATGGAATCCCAAAAGTATGGGTTCCCAAGTCTCCACTGATTAAAATCAGTAGGTAAAGGGGGATTTTTGTGTGTGCAAGGGAAGGTGGTTGTGAGCAGAAAATAAGATCATTAGTAAAATAGTTAGCTTTGTAAGGGGTTATATTGAACGAGAGACCTCTGCAACGCAGCACTCTCAAGCTCAACAATTAGTGTAAAAGTAACAAAACTAACTAAAACCTAGCAGAAATGTTAGATTAAAATTCCAGAGAAAGCCACATCGAGGGAGTAATTTGGTAAGGGGCAAAATATGTGAAGGGATTAGGGTTATCTTAGGATTAGGGTTAGCTGACTATTGGAAATGGGGAATGGGGAATTCCGTATAATTTAATAAGGATTACGACTAGTAGTTTTAAATAGAGGGGTGAAGAAAATAAAATAAATAGAGGGAATTTGGGAGGTGGAAACTCATTATAGGGGTTAGGGTTATGTTGAGTGAGAGACCTCTGCAATACAGCACTCTCGATTTGGAAAGAAGACAAAGGCAATGTATATCTAAGCGCACTTTTTGAAACTAGTATGGAATAGGAATACTGGAAATAGACGATGGCAGGAGCCCATCGTGATGGGCTCCTGACGATGACCGTGGTTTGGGGGACACTGTCCACTGTTAAGTCACAAAAAGCTTGATAAAACCAAAGGTACGCATTTCAATCATTTTCTTCTCAGGTAAATTTCTTCAACGACCACACCAAGATAGTTCTCATCCCCGGTAACAAAGATGTTTTAGTCATCTACATTGACAAGCAGAGAGAGGGAACAAGCTACCTCATGTCGGACATAAACTCACAAGGCTGCACAACAGAAATGACTGAGAGGCTTCGTTACTGTAAACGCGTGTTGAAAAAGGTCTGGGATCTAGTTGAAGAGGAGAAGAGCACGTGACTATAAATTAGGAATCTGAAAGCTAGAACCAATAACGAACAGCCGTTTTAGTTTGAGTACATTACATTTATTTATGAATTTCATTCGAGGTTATCCATTACCCTCCGAAAAAAATAAAATTGAGGTTCATTTAAGATACTGTTTCTATTCATATGAAATGTACGTGGAGTATTTGTTAAGGAAATCATCTAAAATTTTAGAGGCTCTCTCGAGCAATACGACTAAGGCAAAATGAGAATAATAAAGATTAAGGAATTCTGTGATTTGATCTGTTTTCTCTTCACCTGTCCCAGACTGGTACCCTAGTTCCCAAGTTCTCCTTTCTCCGTCCGTTTCTTGTTTCGTGCTAACAGGGTAGGGTTTTTGGCCCGGCGGGGAAAAAAAAAATAGATAACCTTTATTTTAAGAGGGTAACACCTATTACTATGAAAGTATTCTCCCTAGTGGCCCTCTGTAAATCAACTCAACTCAACTCAAATCAAATGAAATCAAATCAAATGTTGGTTTTTGGGGAGAGGGGGAAACCGGAGTACCTGGAGAAAACCTCTCGGAGCAGAGTAGAGAACCAACAAACTCAGCCCACTTATGACGCTGTGTCCGGGAATCGAACCCGAGCCACATTGGTGGAAGGCGAGCGCTCTCACCACTGTGCCAACCCTGCTCCCCTAAGGGGGAGAGGGAGGAGGGGGGGAGAGAGGGTACTCCCTTATATGGGCTATATGGGTTTTTTTTTAGAAGAAGCTACATCTGAAGACCCCAAATTCAATTTGCAATTTGACGCATAACGTACGCTAACATCAAGTCTGAAAATGGATGTAGAAGTTTAACACCAGGACTTCCTAGTATACGCCCAAAGGCTAACAATAGGAAATTAAAAACTGAAAGAAATAAGAAGGTTCCGGCCCGCACTGTTAATTACGGACCCCGAACTGGGCAAAGAGGTATGTTTGGCAATCCCTCATCTTCCCTTTTGGGCGTCGATTTTCGGAACAAACATCCTAGTTTGCCTCATATGACAAATTCTCGAAAACACAGCTTGTGAAATTTCCTCCTTTAGAAGCAGTGTGCGAAAGGGGTTTAGGATTTGGCGGGGGGTGGGGGGGAATATTAAAAGTCAAAGGTAAGGAGCAAGGTTGTACACTATACGTGCTTCACTAAGAAGACACCTTGAATGCTATATTCTATTCAACCGATAATTCCTTTCTGCTTTGGCTCTGTTATTTGAATCCTCATGCTAATTTCATGCACGATGATTTAAACAGTGGCAGTTTCACAACATAACAGTTTTGTCACACAATGACAACTGTATTAATATGAAGCTTCAGCTTACGTGTTGTGTGATAATAATACAAAAACAGCTTTGTCACACAATGACAACCGTATTAATGGCTTCAGCATAAGTGTTGTGTGACAATAATACAAAAACAGATTGTCACACAATGACAACTGTATTGATAGCTTCAGCATAAGTGTTCTGTGACAATCCAAATAACAACTGCTACAAAGGGAACTCTCCTTTCAAAGCTACAGGATCTGAGTGCAATCCTCAACAACAATATTATCTTGACAGCTGAGAAAGACATACAGTTAAGTAATCAGGGGCCTGTTTCTCAAAGCTCCTGGTAATTACCGGGCCATTAAGCTGTTTTGTTTTCCATTCCAGATGGGAGTTTCAAAAGTTTTGAAAATTAATTATGCAGTAAAGTTATCAGCTAAAGAAACAAAATGGACTTTATTAGAGGTCAGAACTCACCCTACTTTTCTTGAGATTTGACTTTAAAATATGGTTTCAAGCCCGTTAAGTTGCCGGGACTTTCGAGAAACGGGCCCCAGGGTTGCCACTCATTGGTTTAGACAAAATTCCCTAAAATTCCCAGACCACAAACCAATTTTCACTGACCATCCAAAGCAAATCCTTGGGCGATGAAGCCAGCATAGCATTGAAGCAACAGAAATCAACTCCTTTGCAGGAATCTTTTGAAATGATGTTACCTCCATTAACCAGTAATCTCCTTCCCACTCCTAATGGCAGGCCAAAAGTAAAATTCCCTGACTTTTCACTGACTTTCAGGTAAAACTTAAAATTTCCCTGACTTGATACACAATTCCCTAACTTTTTGAATTCCCTGATCTTGAAAAAAATTCAGCTTTCCTTTACTGTGGCAACCCTGACTGTAATTGACACTAAAAGATAGCCACCTTTAAAACTAAATGTCACTTCGCTTGCCGTGGTCTTAGCAGGATGTCTCACAGTAACACAACTTCACCTCTGCATGTTTTGACATTCGTATTCGTAAACTTCAAAGAAGACCTCATTTAAATTACCTGACTGGATGGCCTACCCTAAGATAGGAAGGGCCAGTACTCATGTTAGGCCTTTTCATAATGTAGCACTGAATAAAAAGGATGACTTGGATTGATAAGGACTTATAAGGAGCTAAACAAAAATCTAATAGCCATCACCAGAGTTATTATTATTATTATTATTATTAACAATTATGGTGGCTTCAATGAGAAACCACTGATCACAACAATAATTATCATTGTAATAATTAAGACGATGTACTGTTCATAATTGTCATTATAATTATTACAAATAATCTACCAAATGAATTACTAGGTGTACAGAGAAGATCATTCCAAGCCATCTAGATAAACCTTGACTTTAATATGTTGTTGGCCAAATAAAAAAACTGTCAACTGTCACGCTTTAATCATCATTATTCAGTAGGAAGTTGGCAGCAAGATTTTCATTCTTTTCACAGGCAAAGTAGGCTTGCACAGCCCTAGCCTCAGTAAATCCAAGATCTTTAAGCTGTAAAAAAGATTAAGAAATTAATTATAAATTCAATACATTTCCTTGCATTTTTAAAAACAGTGTGTGCTTTTTAGGCACTATGAAATTTATGGTGAATGTACACACTGTATAACTCTAATAATAATCTTTATTATGCTTTTGTGAGTGTACATTTTTTTATTACAATCTGGTAAATTTACAATAATTTTATATGATTAATTAAATTTAATAAAAACAATGGGCAAGCTAGGAAACTAAATGAACCAGTTGGTTTTCTTGTTAGCTCCCTGAACAATTTAAGTAAGTTTTTTTGGCCTTGGGGAGTACATGTTGAAATCAAAGTGTCGTATAGAAGCCAAGCTATGAATACCTTGACACTAAAACATCCTTTTGATGTATGAACAAAGTTTATTTTCTCATTGGTTTCCAAACAACAACTGTTACCATAGCAACAGTAACAAGAATGATTGCTGCTTGGAAACCAATGAGAAAATAAACTTTGATCATATGCCAAAAAGATGTTGTAGTGTTAAGGAATTTGAAGCTTGTCTTCTATAGGAAATTTTGATTTCAACAGGTACACCCCAAGGCCAAAAAACTGTATTGAGTCTCCTTAAAGAAGTTTAAGAAGGCAGGGTTGTGAAAAGGTTATGATTTGCCTAAAATGGCTCTAAAACCATGGGTCCCATCTCACAACACTTGTCCCTAACAATCTGTGGGACATTAAAGAACCCACACACTGTTTGAAAAGAGTAGGGGACGTGGTTCCCGGTTTGGTGGTCTATCTCTATCTCTGATTTCATCTGTCTTTCGCAAATACATGGGTTGGGTGGGTGGGTGGGTGAGATCAAACTTGGACTGATAGCAGCAGCCAGGCTGACGTCCGATCTCACCCTAAAGGATTGTAAACTGCTAGAGACTGTGATATGTGTGGTATATAAAACTGTTACAATTACCATTACTATTACCAAAACCATGAAAATGTTACCTGGGATGATAACAATAAAGCAAATAATGGTTAGAGACAGTCAATTTGCACTATGCCAGACTTTTTGAAACCCTCATTAAACATCATGGCAGTTCACTTAATTGGTGATCAGCTCCTTTATTCACATACAGTAACTGCTATGTTATGTTTTAGGAAGTGGCAGCTTTGCAATAGGGAATTAGATAACAACGGCGTAAAAAGGTTACTATAGTATTTATTTACCCTTTCAATGGCCTCCTTTTCTTGAGGTGTCACAGCAATCGTCATTCCCTGATCTCCTGGATCTTGGGCTCCAGAATCTCCAGGATCTGGGCTATTTAACATTGCTATGAATTCCTCTTGATGATTACTTATAAGCTGGAACAAAACAAAACAGACCAAATATTGAGTAACTTTTGCATTGTCTTGTCTTGAAATACATTAGGTTGAGGTATGTCCATCTCTGTTGATCTGTTTTGTATTCAGCCTCAGTTGTAAACATGATGATAACAACATTTCAAGACAACTGTTTGTCTTGTTTATTGTTATTATTAATCATTAGTTATCTAATTTACCTCTTGTAATAGCTCTTTAACGATTTATATTGTACATAGTTTATATGTTTTTATCTTTCATTTAGGGAAATATCACAGGGTCAACCTCTAGTTTTCCTTTTCAAGATGTTTTATAACTTTTAGTTTATGTTTATTATGGTTATTACAAGGTCTTTAGTTTGTGCTGCTTTGCATAAGCTCAGCTTATACAACTGTACATGAGTGGATGTCAATTTGGTATTGTTCTATGGGTCAAGAAAGATTCAATTTCATAGGATGACCTTAATGATTCTGGATTAAAAAGAAGTTAATTGCCCGTGTGTTTCCTTCCAAAACCTTGCACTGAGCAAATGGTAGCAAGTGAAATTATGTTTACTCAAAACTGAATGATGATTGACTTGAACTACATCCTAAAGGCCTGGCTAAACTAGGAAAAATTGTTACTGCAACATTGTTGAGGACACAAATGTTTCCCAGTTTAGCTGTGCTGGAAACATTTGTTGTAGAAACAAATTTTGTGTTTCGGAAAAAAACTGTTTTTGACTTTCGGCCAAAAACATTTTTTGTTTCCTGGACACAAATTTGTTTTCGCAAAAAAATGTTTCCCACGTGGCTAAACTTGGAATTTGTTTCGTCAACAATGCTGCAGCAACAATGTTTCCTAGTTTAGCCAGGCCTTAAGCAATGAGCCTTGGTGTAGACCACTTGCAGCCTATTGTTGTACTGAACCCATGAGTCTAGCAGCAGTTTACCTGGAGAAGTTCAGGGTTTTCTTCTCCTAGTTGACGCAGTGATAATGGTAAATGATGTGGGTTCTGCTGAACCACTCTTCTCAGATTCTGGAATTGGGGTAATCGGCGCAAGAATTCAAGTTGATTTGGTTCTGTGAGAAAAGAAAGCAATGTTAAGGGACAAGTTCACACATACAGCATGTCTTATTAGTACTTATAGTTTCTGTGCGTACTTACCGTATTCTACAAAAAATTTCAAGGTATATTTTATGAGTATTTAATTTCATGATTTGGGGAGAAAAAGAGAACCAAGGCATATTTTTCGCAATTTTGTCCTTTCTTTATTCTCACAAAAATCTGATTAAACACAAGTTAGTTGATTTCAAAGACATTTTCATTAACTGTTCCAGCTGATAACAGAAACAACAGTAACGAAATCAAAATTGTGATGAATACAAGTCTCAAGAAAAGCTTACTACAATAGCAGTACAAATCTTGTATGAGCAACCAATTCAAGATTTTTAAGCAGCTATAAATGTAAATTTTGTACTGTTTTATTGACATAATGCAGTATTAAAATTGTGTTGGTTAATTTTTGTGCAGTTGTTATTTTAGAGATTATTAAATTTCATGATTTTTTTTGAAATCATGAAAATCAGTTTGAAACAGGTCAGAGTAGACATCTAGAAGATTCAGTTTTGTAACAATTTTGTCAATGTGATCAGCCTGTCTCTCCCTTACTATAACACTGGAGTTCTCTACAAGAAAATATTTCTTGTACAAGCCTAAAAAATAACTTTAAGCCTCAATGGTGCAACTTGAATTTTATAATTTATTTGATGAAGTTAGCAAAATGGTGATCATGTGAAACTTCACCTCTGGTTCTTCTCTGAAATGGCCATTTCATTACTCTGAGAGGTTTTAACACACAGTAGTCAGTAGTTTCGTTGAGATTTTATGCTAGGAAGTATGTACTATGCTTTCTCTTGCAGGTAAAAAGAAATAATAAGTAAAAAAGAAGAAGAAAGAAAACAGATCTACAGATAACAGACATTAGAGCAAACCAGTGCATGGACAAACAGACAGTCAGACAAATTGGTACTCCTTCCTCAAAGCTAGAGGCAAATTAATGCCCGTAATTATATGGCTTGTGTTTGTACAGCCGTAGTCGATATAACACAGGCTCTGATTGGCTAAGTGCAAGGGCATTATTCTGCTGTAATGCCCACAGGCCAATTACGGTTATGTCAATTAGGAAAGACAAAAAGGTTATCCGAAGGCCACATTTGTTTAATTATTGAAAATTGCACGACTAGAGCAAAAAAGTCAAAATACCACCAGGAAAACTGACAGTGAAAAGTTTGACTTGGGTTTGAAACAATGAATGAATAGGTAAGTGAGCGCATTACTGGATGTGAAGTAATGATTTCCACTTGAACTAAGTTTTATTTTCTTTAGAACTGTTTTGTTAGCCATATAATAAACTTAATAACCTCGACCATTCAATCGTTACGGGAAAATCTCAAACCTCGGCCTTGCTGTATTGACTCAGTGATAGCAAGGTCAATACAGCAAGGCCGAGGTTGGAGATTTTCCCGTAACAACCTCACTCTTGGTTATTAAGTAGTTAGTAATGGACATTTAGCCAGATGTAAAGCATAAGATGAAAACCCAGTGTTGAAATTTAAGAGATAATAATCATCTATAATTATTATATGAAAATTTGGTTTATCAACGGAGTTGATAATGTAAATTGACCACCGTACAGGGATTTGATTAGCTGACGTTTCGAGCGTTAGCCCTTCGTCGGAGTGAATCGAGGAATTGTGGGTTGTGTATGGTTTATATACAGGAAATGGAGCTACGCTATTGGTGGTAACATGGTAACGTGAAAAACATGAATAAATTAATTGAATGAAAAGCGCTCGTTGACACCGTGGGGATTAAGAGTGCCAATTTGAAAGATCAGGTTTTGCTCGAGATTTTTACGGCTTTCTGTGGTACCTTGATGTAGGGAAAGGCCGGAGATCGACATGTGTTGTTTGGAATGGTTAGGGAGATTAAAATGCCGAGCGACAGGTTTGGATGCGTCTTTGTCATCTTTCTCAACATCACGAAGATGATGTCTTCCTGTTTCGCCGATGTATAACTTTTTGCATAATGTGCAGGTTATGCAATAGATAACATTTGCGGAGGTACACGTGAAACGATCAGTGATCTTAACAGATCGCTTAGGGCCCGATATTTTGTCAGTGTTTTGAATGAAAGGACAAGTTTTGCATCGCGAGCGCGCGCATTTAAAAGTGCCAGGTTGTTCAGTCGTTTTGAATGCGCTTTTAACTAGAAAGTTACCTACATTTTTGTCGCGTTTGAATGAAATCAGTGGTGGTTCCGAAAAGATTCTAGCAGTTTCTGGATCATTTTGCAGTATCTTAAAGTTATTAAGAATGATGGCTTTAACTGGGTTATTATGCGGGTGAAATGTGAGGGTGAATGGAATTCTGTCATTCTTTTCCTTTTGTGACGTCTGTAGTGCTGACTGTTGATCAATCTGCTGAGCGCGGTGATGGCCCGATTGAACTACAGAATCAGGATAGCCACGTTTCTCGAAAAAATGGCACATTTCCTCTGATTTGTTGGAAAAATCAGAGTCATCACTACATAGACGTTGAAGTCTAAGAAATTGAGAATAGGGAATGGCGTTTTTGACATGAGATGGATGTGAAGATGAATACAACAAATAACTGTGAGAATCGGTGGGTTTGTAGTGCACACTGGTACATAAGCCGTTGCCGCTGATAAAAACTTTGATATCAAGAAAGGCCAGGGAAGTTTCCGAAATTTCCCAGGTATATTTTAGAGCCGGGTGAAAGGAATTAACAGCGCTTATAAATTGATTGATTTCCTCCTTGCTAGACGAAATTGCGCCGATACAGTGTGCACTACAAACCCACCGATTCTCACGTGTACCTCCGCAAATGTTATCTATTGCATAACCTGCACATTATGCAAAAAGTTATACATCGGCGAAACAGGAAGACGACTAGGTGACCGATTCCGAGAACATCTTCGTGATGTTGAGAAAGATGACAAAGACGCATCCAAACCTGTCGCTCGGCATTTTAATCTCCCTAACCATTCCAAACAACACATGTCGATCTCCGGCCTTTCCCTACATCAAGGTACCACGGAAAGCCGTAAAAATCTCGAGCAAAAACTGATCTTTCAAATTGGCACTCTTAATCCCCACGGTGTCAACGAGCGCTTTTCATTCAATTAATTTATTCATGCTTTTCACGTTACCATGTTACCACCAATAGCGTAGCTCCATTTCCTGTATATAAACGATACACAACCCACAATTCCTCGATTCGCTCCGACGAAGGGCTAACGCTCGAAACGTCAGCTAATCGAATCCCTGTACGGTGGTCAATTTACATTATCAACTCCGTTGATAAACCAAATTTTCGTGTTTCACTCCCCCACCGACGCAGCACCACAGTTTCTTTAGAAACTAATCCCTTTATATAATTATTATAGATGATGATTATGATCAGACCTCTTGATGCTGCTGTTTCCTCTCCGCCACCCTGTTGTTCCTCATTCTCTGTTGGTGCTTGGGGTTCTGGTGGAAGGTCAGGTATGCCCTAAACAAGATAGTCAATATTAAACCTGGGGTATATATGTTTTAGTTTAATTTTATCCTTGGTTTAATTTTTATTTTCTTTTGTTCTTGTGTATGGTAATGCATTATAATACATCACTCTAGGTTTATACATGTAAGTCTGCCTTCATTAACTGGTATTAATGTAAGTCATCATGTAGCATCCACCAGTAAGGAAGCGCAAAATCTCGGAGAAGTTTTTGGCGACCATCTTACTATGTCTATATGTCGCTCCGCTTCTCTTACTCTAAGAAACATTGGAAGAGTTAGGAAGCTCAAGACCCATCTCTTTCAGGATGCTTTTCTCTAGCATTTCTTTTTAGCATTTATTACCATTTGTAGTATTAGTGCATTATTTTATTTTTTGTATTTTTATGATGACATTTTTATACTGATTGTATTTTAAGGCCATGTTAGATTTCTTTCATATATCTGTAAATGCATCGAGGCAATGCAGAATACATTCTAAAAACTATAATAATAATAATTATTATTATTACATTATTATTATTATCATCATTATTATTATTATTATTATTATTATTATGATAAAATAAAAATTGAACCCAGTATAAAACTGAACCACAACATATCCACGGTTGAAAGAGGCTTTTTCAAACCTGTTAAGGGCTTTCAGCCCCCGCATCTGGTTTATGTGATTGCATGTAAACACACACTTGTGAACTACCAAAGTTGCTGTCAAGTGTAGCCATTGAGCAATCAAAAATACTTTCCTCCACCAGACCTTAAGCACGATATAGCACTGCAAACTTCACTGAAGCAAAGTATGGAAAATTGTTCCATACAGAAGGTGTCACTGGCAAATTCTTGCAGCTTGCTACCCTCTTGGTTGAATCAAGATGGTCAAATCATAGTAGCAATCATGTTTTGATAAACTGGGGTCTTCACACAGCTAGAGTTAGAGAGCAGTATAGTATGTAGATTGGAAATATACAGGGGTGTATACTACACTAGAGTTGGGGGTATACATTGTTTATTTTTTGGTAATAAAGCCTTGGGTCATTTGAGTCCACTCACACTCGTCAAGTATTCCACTGCCCTGTCTGGATTGTTGAAACTTGCCCTTAAAGCTTGTACAACCTGCAGAAAACAAAGCCATCCAATGGTGAAACACTGTACAGTGCAAGTGATAGATAGGCAAATCACAACATAAGAAGTATAATGAATGAGCAGCAAAACAGTATTTTGTATGTTGATTTTTGTTTTCCTAGCAGTCTGACAACTACCAACCTTGTCTCGTTCAAATCCCATTGAACAAATTTCTGTCACCAATTTTTCATATTCTGTACCAGTAACTGAAAAATAGACAAACAAACAAATACAGCCTGTAAATAAACAAAATTATAAACTTTGCAACAAAAAGGAAAGAGAGCTTAAAACCCAAAACAGAGACTTCACAAAATTGTTCATACTTTCTTGAACTTCTAGTCTTTGTTGACTATTGAAAAAAGTCAACATCTTTCCCAAGACATCATTGATGTTATTAATTTTTGCATTTCCAAGCAGAGGAAGTCAACACACATAACAACAACAACTTTATTAATTTACATGTAATACCGTAGTTTTTCGGTTATAAGGCGCACTCGGCTATAAGACGCACCCCCAATTCAGCAACTTTATTATTTCATGTTTTCAAACTGAAAATATCGCTAAAATACTTGGTTATAAGGCGCACCGTTATTTGGGGAGTAAAGATCAGTCAAGTTTATTGTTAATTCTTTCATAAACTTTCAAAAAAGCGAAAATGTCGTGTATTGGTTTTAGTTTACCGTTCAAAAGCGACCACGCATACAAACAAAAGCCTTGATTAAACAAAAGCAAAATGTCACACACACATAAACAAAAGCCCAAAAATATCACACATTCAATCACATTGATAAACAAAAGCCAAAAAAGTCACACATTTAATGACAACATATCGGTACATATTAATTTTTTGCCTTACCTATCGGGAAACATGGTTTTAAAGCATAAAAACAACTCGACCAACAAAATCGGTAGTTTCAAATTTACTTCACCTGGTGAACATTATCTTGCGAATTCTACATTCAGCACAATCATGCCAAACACTTGCCGTCATTCTTACGATCTCAACTTCAAGTTGAAAATCGTAGCCGAAGCTGAAGCTGTTAACAACAATCAGCGAGGGAATATGGAATCCGAATCACGGAAGTGGCGGAATCAGCAGGATCAGGCGAACTGAAGATGACAGCCAAACACACTTTCATGGGCCGCTAAAGATCCCGAGCTAGATCAGCTGTTGGCCGACTGGTTCAGTGATCAAAAGTCAAGGTTTAGCAAATGCTTTCTTGTTTATCTGAAGTAAAATGTTATTATCTTGGTTAACGTACTGGTGAATCTCTTGTTCATTGCATTTACATATTAATTTTTTGCCTTACCTATCGGGAAACATGGTTTTAAAGCATAAAAACAACTCGACCAACAAAATCGGTAGTTTCAAATTTACTTCACCTGGTGAACATTATCTTGCGAATTCTACATTCAGCACAATCATGCCAAACACTTGCCGTCATTCTTACGATCTCAACTTCAAGTTGAAAATCGTAGCCGAAGCTGAAGCTGTTAACAACAATCGAGAGATAGCGAGGGAATATGGAATTTCCGAATCAATGGTTCGGAAGTGGCGGAATCAGCAGGACGTCTTGTTTTCAGGCGAACTGAAGATGACAGCCAAACACACTTTCATGGGCCGCTACCGACCAAAAGATCCCGAGCTAGATCAGCTGTTGGCCGACTGGTTCAGTGATCAAAGGAGTCAAGGTTTAGCAAATGCTTTCTTGTTTAGTTGTCTGAAGTAAAAGTGCTTCTGGTTATTATCTTGGTTATCCACGTACTGGTGAATCTCTTGTTCATTGCATTTACTGATTGATGTGGTTTTTGTTTTCTATTCAGGTCTTTCAGTGAACGGCATGATGCTCCGTGTTAAGGCGAAGGAACTCAGCACTGATCTGGAGTTCAAAGCATCACTTGGATGGTAAGTCAATTGGAAACGCCGCCATTCAATTTCCATGCGAACCAAGACCACTCTAGCCCAGCGTCTACCTGCTGACATGGTGGAGAAAATCGTGGGGGCTTTTCACCGGTTCGTGGTGAGAGCCCGGAGGTGCTGTAAATACCCGCTAAGCCACATCATCAACATGGACGAAACACTGATGCGGTTCGAGTTACCAGCAACACGAACACTCAAGTTTACAGGGAACCGGACGGTGCTGATCACAACTTGCGGTGCGGACAAACAGAGCTTTACTGTTGCACTTGCAGTAAAAGCAAATGGAGAGAAACTACCACCAAAGATCATCTTTAAAGGCGTCCGGCAGCTGAAAATTCAAGTACCGCCGAGAATGCAGGTCTCAGTGCACAAGAAAGGCTGGATGGATGAAGAAGGTATTTATCACTTCGCTTGTTTATTTTCGTTTTGTTCTGTGACGTATCAAATAACTGAGCACGTGCTCTCAAGCACGTATCATATCTTTGATCGTCGGGGAGTTTGTTTACATTTGATCGCCATTTGATTATTACCGGTAATTCACTGAAATACTTTATTCTTTATCTTTCTTTTATAGGAACGAAAGAATGGGTCCGAAAAAACCTATGCTTTACGCCCGATCAGAGAGCCTTGCTGGTGTGGGACTCCTTCCGCGGACATCTTCCAGACGGCGTGAAAGAACTGCTGGCGCGAAGAAATGTCGACGTGGCTGTAATTCCCGGTGACCTCACTCCAGTTCTCCAACCCTCGACAAGTGCCTAAACAAGCCCTTTAAGACCAGAGTCAGAACACAATATCAGGCCTGGATGGTGAACGGACCATTCACATACACGCCATCAGGAAAGAAGCGGGCGCCGAGCAAAGAACTCGTGTTGCAGTGGGTCAACAAAGCGTGGCAGGAGATTCCCGCAGAGCTTGTTATAAGATCATTCAAATCATTGCGGTACTCTACTTTATGCGCTTGATGGGACTGAGGATGACACTGTTTATGAAGAAGAGAGTGAAAGTGGAGACGACCTGGATGCAGACGACGAGTTTGACAACGAATTCGACACCGACAGTGAAAGCGAAGACGAGTAGACTCCAGCCAGAAAAACAATTGAAACGACGGTTCTTTTCAGAACCACCCCGGTTCTTTCAGAACCACCACATTTATAAAAGTCAATGACCAACATTGTGTGTCTTTTTATTTGCTTGAAATTGTACCAGTAACTGTGATCAGAAACATTTGTTTCGGGAAAATATTCGCCTATAAGACGCACCCCAAACTTTAGCAGTAATTTTAGTACAAATTTGGAATTTCTTGAAAAAATGGTGCGCCTTATAACCGAAACACTATGGTACTTAAAAATTACAAAATGCATGGAGCCCACAGGTTGCTTAGGATGTGTTCAGACTAGGTGCTCATGGCCGGTTCTTGGGAAAGGGCACTAGTCTGAATATAGCTTTTTTTCTCTTGCTGCCCATGCAAGAATATGAGCACGTGCCCGGGCACGGGCACTAGGCATACCTCTGAGGGTAGTACTCGGGCATTGTTCCTGGGCATGGGAACTTTTTCCCATGCTTGCCTACGATGCAGTCACTAAAATGGTGGCAGGCCAACAAATACTGCGAACTACTCAAAAAGATCAACTGGGAACCAAGCCTTCTGCATGAGTGTGAACATCTTCGGTCCAGGGCAATGGGAACAGTGTCATGGAATAGGCACCTAGTTTCAACGGGGCCTTAGTAGCTATTCGAAGCGGGCTCAAAAGAAAAAAAAGAAAAAAAATATTAAATATACAAACTTTTTAGTCATAAACATCTAGACGCACTCTAGTGTTTAGAATAATCATAACAAGTATAAAATTAATGCAATTTTTATTGTACAAGATGGCAAAGTGGTGATGAGTTAAGAGCGGCTGCCTGTAAGGATCGAGAACCGCATTTCACCGACCACTTGGTTGAAATATCTGATATTTCGTCTGAAGATAACCTTGGATTAACTATTTTTTGAAAATCATATATTTTAAAGTTTCAGAGGGTATTTTATTTTTTGAAGAAATTGCAAGATTTTGAAAATGTGGCCAAGGTGCAGTGGGGGGCCGATTAAAGCTGTGAAAATTTGGGTCCAAGGACTAAGCCCCACGCACGGCGTAAATTAATGCAATGAACTTGAAACTTTACACAAACCTAGATCAACCATCATACAAGAAAATAAATACAATAAAAATTCCAAATTCCCTGGCTTCTTTCTAAAGCATGCAGGTTTGTGTACGCTACTGAAAATGGCCTTGAAACTAATGCTTATTTTCATTAAATTAAAAAGTGTTTCTGGTATGCGATTTTCTTTAAATTAAAACTCATATCTTGAAAGACAAAGAAAAATAACTTTATTTGTTCCAAGTTTCAAGCTCTGATTCAAACTCTTTCCCACTCAGGGAAGATCGAATATACGTGTGATACTTTGCTGCTCACAATTTACGTCACGAATTATGAGATCAAAACCGATTCACAAACACTGACATCTGGAGTTCGTAAGTGTTTCCAGACATCACATAAATACGGCTCTAAAACTAATGAGACTAACTGAAGGCAACCATTCAATGTTTTCCTATCCAGATTCTGCTCTAAAAATATATTTATTCCAGTCAATTAGCCTACGAAACGTACAACAAATTTTCATACCGATTCGGCGTTGCAGGTAGTTGTGCAAATCAGACTTTACAGCTCCTTTATCTTCTTAAATGAAGCAGTCAATCAGTAAAATGGCTGTAAAGAAACAAACTTTGCAAGAAAGTTAAAGCTTTCAGCAAATCATCATGTTAAGATGGATCGTGCCACTGGAAAGTAAACATTGGACTGTTTACATATACTGAAGTGTACGAACCATATATGGTTTAGCACTCCATGATCTTTGGAAAATGTCACCAGAAGTGCCGTGCAGTTGCAGTTTAGGAGGTAGACATATCAGGAAGAACGGATTTTGATAACAGCTTTGACGAGTAATACCCTTTGAGCACTGTTTTGAGACTATATAAAGCAAAGCTTGCAGAAAAGGCTTACATGCGTGTAATGAACAAACGTGTAATGCAAGTTTACCGGTTGTCATGCCATGCGCGTTTGGACTGGAAACAAATCTATCTTACATGCTCATTTAGTTTCATCAGTCATGTACAAATTATGTTGGTTCATAAAACAATGGAAATGGTCAGGAATAAAACTTGTGCCTAAACACTTGCGTTGAAACGTAAAAAAATACTTGCACGAGGGGAAGAAACCAGCAAATTTCCTTTTTAATAAAAATCGAGCCTATCCCAGAGATGAAAAGAACCTAAAGTATATGCCCTGTTCCAGACTAGACATTACGTGTACCATGTTTTACTGTGCGCGATTATTTGAAATGGGTAATCATGTGCAAATGTTACTAATTCAAACACAATGTGCAAACAATACTTGGAAACAATTGTTGGGCATTCCATATTCAAATGTGAAAGGAGAATGTGGGTGCTTACCATTTGTCAGAAAAAATCCAGAAATTTCGGTTTTCGGTCAAATGTAAGGTAATTTTCCAGAAAATCTTTTTGGAAATTGTGGACAACCTCCAGAGGTAGTCCTCTTTTTCCGTTTGGAATGGAATACATTTGAGCCAATCGTTTCCGTTGAAAAATCCAGGCCCTTTTGCGCCAGCATGAGTGAGTGCGCATGAAGGAACGCCTTGCAGTAAATGGTAATGGCCAATCGCATCTGGGTTGGTCGGTAAATTTGGAAAATCGCTTGCCATTATTCAACGGTTATTCCCACCCGGATTTTTCTGAAAATTAATGGTAAGCACCCTGTAAATTTGATATCATTTGCAAACAACCCTGAACTTGACGTCCCCAAACCTCCGTTGCGCTTCAAGAAACCCAATCTGACTCACCAAGTGTCCCCGGCGGGGCTATTTAGGTATGTGCTGCATGATAGGGTATGGTTTTTGAGGTTCTTGATCCTTAATAGGGTATTATTTTTGCCCATGTTGGCGTAGTGTTCTTGGTGTGATCCTTACAGTCAAGTCAGGTCAAGCGTACCCCCTAGATTACATTACTGAGTTGATTATTTGAACATTGAACCCGTTAGTCGTTTCGAATAATGCAATCATTGTTTTAAATATTCGAATCAAACTTCGATTGCTGATTGGACTAAGTGAACAAAAGATGCTCCTTATATGGGAAATCGAAGCGTCGACCAACATGGCGTCCAACGGTGAGTGGAAGTGATAGGTGAAAAACGGTATTGTAAATGTTATTATCGAGCAGTTTTTTTTGCTTTCTACATCCCATAGAGCTTGTAGAAGTCTTATTCGTGATAAAAGGATTTCAGGCGAAGTTCGAGCAAGTCTTCTCGTCAATATTTTTGGTTGTTTACAACGCTGTACGCTATCAGCTGTGTTTAATTTCACTCCGTACAAATTTATTATTTTTAGGATTCCTCGGAAAGAACAATGTTGTTGGATTTTAAAGGGCTAAAAAAGGTGTGCTCTATTAAAAGAGATGACAAAATTAAAGTCTTGTTGGTCGAACACGTTTTTCAAACACATCTACGGACAGAGTCCAATCAGCAATTGAAGTTTGATTCGAATATTTAAAAAAATGATTGCATTATTCGAAACGACTAACGGGTTTAATGTTCAAATAATCCACTCATTAATGTACTCTAGGGGGTACGCTTGACCTGACTTGACTGTAAGTAGGGTGCCTAAATTGTATCAGCTAAAATAGCAGTGTGTAAATACCCAGCTAAACGAAATTTTGTTTTTTTCCGTGGTGGTTAGTCGTTGTTTGGATCGTCCCCCATTAGCCTGTGAACACTGACAAGTTAACGGTTTTTTTTTCGGGTTTGGGCCTTAAATAGGGTATCATATTTTCGTTTCCTTCGTCCTTAAATAGGGTCAGGGTTTAAGACCCTTCGCGGCACACACCTATCCGAAATTTATGGGAGTACCACCCCCTGCCCCTGACCACCCTTTATAAGATCTCTTATCCATGAGTTAAAATAGAAGATATTGCCCAAAGTTTTGTACTGTGCAACTAACTAACAACTGGAATGCCCAGCAGTTGTTTCCAAGTATTGTTTGCACATTGCGTTTTGAATTAGTAACATTTTCACATGATAATCCGTTTCAAATAATCGCACAGTAAAACGTGGTACATGTAATTTTTAGTCTGGAACAGTGCGCATACTTTCGGTTCTTTTCATCTCTGGGATAGGCTCGATTTCTATTAAAAAGGAAATTTGCCGGTTTCTTCCCCTCCCTCTTTGCCCCCATTCTCTCAGCTATCCGAGGGTTCAACAACAATAATAATAATAATAATAATAATAATAATTTAAAAACTTATATAGCGCATTTTCCATGTAAATATGATCAAATGCGCTTTACATATGATACAATTTAAAAAGATTTATAATGTACAATATAAAATAAAAATAAAAATAAAGATAAAAAATTAAAAAAATATATATATTATACGTGATTAAAAGCTTTGCTAAACAGGTGTGTCTTAGGATGGCGCTTGAAAGTATTGATGTTAGAAATAGAGCGGATTTCATGCGGCAGAGCATTCCACAAGTTTGGTGCTGCTACTTGAAATGACCTATCGCCCAAGGTGGCTCTAGTTCGAAAAGATGGCGGTTCAAGTAGGAGACCATTAGAAGATGATCTTAACCTATACGCCCCTGGCATCTTAACTGAAATTAGCTCTTGCACATAAACTGGCGACTTCCCGTGGATGGTCTTGAACGTCAAAAGCAGTATCTTGTAATTAATCCGCTGTCTGACCGGTAGCCAGTGCAGCTCGTGCAAAAAGGTGTAGTGTACGTGACAATAGCGCTGTGCGCGGCTTACCAGCCTCGCAGCAGTATTTAAAACACATTGCACTTTGTTGATTTGTATGGCAGGCAGACCATATAAAAGACTATTGCAATAGTCTACGCGTGATGTGACAAACGCATGCACGAGAGCTTTGGTAGCATCTAGACTTAAAAACTTACGAATACGACCTATATTATGTAGATGGTAAAAGGCCGAGGCACAAAGCTTACTAATATGGATCATAGACACATAGAGGGTTCATGTGCCCTCATGCAAGTATTTTTTACGTTTCAATGCAAGTGTTCATGGACAAGTTTTATTCCTGACCATTTCCATTTTACCGTTTTCTAGTTTACAATTTTATAGGATCCGGCTCTTCTATTTTGCAACAGTGGTCCTTGCCAAAGTATTCCAGTTTCCTCTCTAGATTTATTTCCAGTCCAAAGGCACATGGCATGACAACTGATAACCTTGCATTACACGCTTTGTTCATTACCCGCATGTAAGCCTTTTCTACAAGCTTTGCGTTATATAGTCTCAAACAGTGCTCAAAGGGTATTACTCATCAAGGTTGTTATCAAAATCCATTCTTCCTGATATGTCTACCTCCTAAACTGCAACTGGCACAGCACTTCTGGTGACATTTTCAAAGAACATGGAGTGCTAAACCATATATGGTTCGTACACTTCAGTATATGTAAACAGTTCAATGTTTACTTTCCAGTGGTACCATCCATCTTAACATGATGATTTTGCTGAAAGCTTTAACTTCTTACAAAGTTTATTTCCTTTACAGCCATTTTACTGATCGACTGCTTCATTTAAGAAGATAAAGGAGCAGTAAAGTTTGATTTGCACAACTACCTGCAACGCCCTGCAGTTGGTATGAAAATTTGTTGCACATGTTTCGTAGGCTAATTGACTGGAATAAATATATTTTTAGAGCAGAATCTGGAATCAAAAAACATTGAATGGTTGCCTTCAGTCAGTCTCATTAGTTTTAGAGCCGTATATGTGATGTCTGGAAACACTTACGAACTCCAGATGTCAGTGTTTGTGAATCGGTTTTTTGATCTCATAATTCGTGACGTAAATTGTGAGCAGCAAGTATCACACGTATATTCGATCTTCCTGAGTGGGAAAGAGTTTGAATCAGAGCTTGAAACTTGGAACAAATAAAGTTATTTTCTTTGTCTTTCAAGATATGAGTTTTAATTTAAAGAAAATTGCATACCAGAAACACTTTTAATTTAATGAAAATAAGCATTAGTTTCAAGGCCATTTTCAGTAGCGTACACAAACCTGCATGCTTTAGAAAGAAGCCAGGGAATTTGGAATTTTTATTGTATTTATTTTCTTGTATGATGGTTGATCTAGGTTTGTCTAAAATTTTAAGTTCATTGGATTAATTTACGCCGTGCGCGGGGCTTAGTCCTTTGACCTGAATTTCCACGGCTTTAATCGGCATGCGACCGCACCTTGACCGCATTTTCAAAATATTATTTTGCAATTTCCTCCAAAAATAAAATACCCTGGCTGGAACTTTAAAATATAATTTTCGAAAATAGTTAATCCAAGGTTATCTTCAGACGAAATATCAGAAATTCGACCACGTGGTCGGTGAAATGCGGTTCTCGATCCTTACAGGCAGCTGCTCTTAAGTTTACTTTTGGACGCATTGAATAATTTGGGACACTTCAATATAGTCATTCTCAGTTTCAAAGATTTTAAGAAGAACTTTCTTTAATTCGGATTTAAATTGAATTTTGTTTTTTGTTTAGATGTAGTGGGAGACTGTTCCAGATTTGAATAGATCTTGAGAAAGATCTTCTCATTTTGTCAGTTCTTATACACACATTCACATACTCATACAAAACAACAGAGACTTAACAAATCGAATGTGGTTTAGCATTGTCTGTACTCTTATCGACAACGACATTCGTCATCATAGTGGTCAAAATGTTGTGGACTCACAAGGTGCAGACAAACTGTGAGTCCACAACAAATTTGGACCACTATGATGACGAATGTCGTTGTCAATAATAGTACAGACAACGCAAACCACATTTGATTCGTTTTTAACCACAATATGAAAGTCAAAGAAAAATCATGTCTTTTTTTAGAGTGCAAGCTGAGAAAAGGCATTTGTGACCTTCCATGGGAAAACGTACACTAACGCTTAGCCGTTTAAACGGCCCAAGCCGTTCTTTATCCGTTCGTTTGTCGTTTAAACGCCGTGAGAAAGCGTTTGAGGCGTTCATTTTACCGTTTGAACGGCAAGCACTATCCGTTGAGTTAAAATATTCCTCCGTTTAGTTAATATATTCACCCGTTTAACTACAGCTGTAGTTCGCATCGATTGAAATCTTTTTCATGTCCGTTTAAACGTCAAAAGAAACGTAGCGTTTGAAACCGTTGAAATGCTGGGTCACGATGGTCCATCCAAATCGCTATCCTTGTAGTCGTCCTGGTACGTTAAAATGAATCGAAAGTGAACCAGAACGGTGCTTCAATCGGAAGGTTTGAGATTATTATGCCGGTACAGTGTACCGGTAACCATCGATCGCTTCCAGTCAAGCCAATATTATTTTGCGACGAATGATAATTGTAGAAAAAAACAACACTCTTAACTGTTAATTATAAAGAAGACATAGTGTCCATATAACGTGCCTGAGGAGAGAGCGCAGTGATTGAAGGCTGCAATCTTCGACACTACAGCGTCAATATCGACGTTGGATGGTCACTGGATGGTGTCAGTTCTATGGTGTTCGCGAATTAGGAGCATGTTCTGCATGTACGCTATTGCTAGCGTCTTGAAGTCTTGTCATAGTGAGCCTCAATATTCAACGCTTTCAGGCATCTTCTAAGTGAACAACAGCTTATAAAACTATTTATAAATAAAGTCCCGCGCCTGAAAAGGAAACGGCGTTACTGTTGATCGATCTTTGCATTTGACAAACGTCACATGACGATGTCACATCACGTTTGAACAGGCAACCAGGCGCGGAGGGAATTAATAACCGTAGGGAATGATCACAGGGAATATTTGCACGAAGGAACAATAAAAAAAAATAGATAAATTGATAAACGTTCGATGGGAACACTAGAAAAACTCCAAGGAAACATCCGAAGTGAAATACGTGTATAATTTTGATAGAAACGTCCACGAGATGATCTTCACTCTTCGGCCAAAAATAGCACAAAGATAACATTGAATTAAAAATAGACTTGACAGACAACGCGCATGAGAACAGAAAATTTGCATAACATAGCGAATTACACACATTTGTGTCTCTAGTTTGGAGGAGTTACATTGTAAAATTTATTCCTACGAACGGTCGAAGAAAACCCTGTTTCAACAAAATAAAGTTACGAACGAGCACTATTAAGAGTGAACATTAATCGGTAACGGCCACATGTATTGACACCTACGCGTATCGAATTTCATGTTAAAATTATGCGTGTCTGACAAAAACATGCAACGCTCAGATAAACTTTAGAGGTCGGAAAACTCTTTCGAAACTCGCAGGAACCAGAGATATCACTGTAACATGAATAAAACAGTTTTGGATTGAATTCACCGTTTCATTTGCCAGACTTCATGTCACCGGTTGTTTTTCAGGTGCCGCGCAAAAGCCAGAGAGAGAAAGAAAAAAACATCGAGTTCTCTTTAGTGTACATCGAGTTTCGTTCATCAGAAAATGTAGGGCGTTGGAAATGATAAAAGGTTTAGAATATCGGCCAGCCACTTTCTGATATTATGTGGGAATGCATGCCAGGCCGCATGTTCGTAAAGATTACACATCAATCGGCTGTTCGAAATATGATCCGCTTCTTTTCGCAAATGCCGTTAAGCGCGCGAGTGTTTTTGGCAGCAAATTACAAAGCTTTCAAACTAAACGGGCAGAATAATTTATGTAGAATCGACAGGACAGGGAAGAAGAAACCCTTTTTATTAAAATATGTTCCAGTGAAAAGCGCTTCGTCCTGCATGCCAATCAGTGGACACTTTGTTGACGTCTTTACAAGTCGCAAATATAGTCGGCCGGTATATCAGGTATAATTGTATCGTTCTTTAGCAAAAACTACACAATGCTTGTTGGATTGACGAGAGAAGGCGAGCAAGATGTATTATGCCGGAGCAGAGGTCGGGAGGATATGAAAGTGAGTCAATGAAGTTAATCACAACGCTTTGTTCACCCGCGTTTAGCGTTTGTGCTCGTGCGTTTGTTACTAATCTTTGTTCGTCAAAACATTTTGCATTAAGCATTGTAAGTGCGAGAGAAGGCAAAGAAGATTGTATTTTGCCGGAGAAGAGGTCGAGACGATTTGAACTGATTCCATAAAAAATCACAACGCTTTGTTTGCCCGTTCAGCGCTTGCGCTCATCCGCTCGTTATTATGTTCGTCAGTGTTCATGCTTGCCGTTCGTAAAAATTTTATTTTATTCACCCACGTTTAAACGCTTATCCTTGCCCGTTCATTTAATTTATTCCCACGTTTAAACGCTTACCCTTTCCCGTTTGTTTAATTTATTCACCCGTTTAAACGGCAATGAAAAGCGTTCAAACGCTGTTCAAAAGCGTTTGTTTGCCGTTCGTTATTCGTTTATTTTTGCCCGTTTAAACGGCTAAGCGTTAGTGTACGTTTTCCCATGGAAGGTCACATTTTGTGACACATTGACGCAAGCAGTGCTGTCTAGCCTCTTATCGACAATGGCAAATTAGCCAATCGGATTGCGATATTACTAGCAGTTGTGGTAAAAACGTAGTTTCACTAACCAAGTGTTGACTCGGCTGTGGACAATGACGGACCAGCACTTGCTGATGGAGTAGAGGTAGATGCTGCAGAAGTTGTTGTGGGTGTAGGCTCTTCTGTTAGTTGGGGCACTGCATCAGTGCTACAAATTAATGACAACAAATGATAGCATTTGAGAAGAGCATTCCCATAGTACTGCTTATTATGCCATGGAGGGGTGCATGTCACAAACATTGTGTGTGAACTCCAGAAGCACGATCATTCAAATGAAGGCCACACTGTGTTATACATTATCTTCTACTCATACAGAGTATTCAAGGGGAGCAGGGATGGCATGGTGGTGAGAGCACTCGCCTCCCACCAATGTGGCCTGGGTTTGATTCCCGGACTCGGTGTCATAAGTGGGTTAAGGTTGTTGTTGGTCCTCTACTCTGCTCTGAGAGGTTTTTCTCCAGGTACTCCGGTTTTCCCCTCTCCTTAAAAACCAACATTTCCAAATTGCAATTTGATCCAGAATTTCTAGGGCCACAGGTTTGTCAGCCTGTGGATGAAACATGGTTTCCTGTGGAGTTCTTTAAAGTGAAGATGTTCACAATCATTGCAACTTCAAATAAGATAGAAACCATGAGAATAAGCAAGTTACAATGTCTTTACATTTTAATATACATGTATTCTCCCAGACAGCACCATAAGAAGACAATTTATGGAAACCACAAAATATAATTTTATCATCATCAATAATACCTTTCAGGTGTGCCTTCATCAGTTGATCTTGCTGTACTGTCTGTGGCTGCTGCAGATGTTGGCTAAAACAATTTAACACCATCAGTGAACAGTTCATGGATACAAAATACACCTAAAAATTAATGTTCAGCCATCTACAGTTGAACCTCTGCTTGCGACACCTCTCGCAAGTGGAAACTCCTATAAGCAGCCCTGTCAAAGTGCTTTGTTGTAGTGGGCAGCACAGCTGGATTAGTAGGCAGCAACTGCCAGCAAACCTTGCCTGGTAGAAAACTCCCAGTGAAGTCCAAGGGTGAAGTATGGGGCAAATAATTGACTGTAGGCAGCAAATTTCCCGGCTGCTGGCACATTTTGACAGGGCTGTATAAGTGGCCACCGAACTGTGGACTTGACAATTTCTCATCTGAAACTCTAAATTTATAACCTTTTTTTATAGAATAACCAAAGTCAATTTGCGCGCTCTGATTGGTCAATCAGCTATGGTTTATTGTACCAGTAAACTCATGGAAATTCCGCGCATCTTCTGAATCATTATATAAAAGCAATATAGCACAAGTTTCTATGGTTTATAGGCTAATAAACCACTTGGGATGTTGGAAGAACACTTGAAGAATATCGTAAATCACTCGCCTGCGGCTTGTGATTCACGAATTCTTCAAGTGTTCTTCCAACATCCCATGTGGTTTATCAGCCTATAAACCATAGAAACTTGTGCTATATTGCTTAAGTAAGTGTCACTCTTGTAAGCAGAAGTGGAGCACAATGGGCTAAAATCGTAAGCTTGCCAACAGACCTCTTGAAAGTTGAGCTCAAAGGGTAGTTCCACTCCCTTTATATTACACCTGTATCAATTGTTTCTTCACTGAAGAGTGTACAATGTAACGTTTCTAAAATGTTTCCACCTTCAGGGTTTGAAAGCTCCACTAGCCCGGTAGCCTGAGGCTAGTAAAAATGGAGTCAGGGTGGTAAAAATCACATGTTCAGTAGTCCAATGATAATGACAATAAAGCGGGATATTAAAAACTACCATTCCATAATTTTATGGTCTTGGCCAGAAATCTGTGGATCAACTGAAATCCTCAAGATTTCAATCTGGACATGGACTTGCTAAGCATGGTCACCTTTGCAGTGACCAAAAAGGAGGAGTTTGGGCTTCTCAGATGTACTGTGGGCTATTAGATTTCTAGAGGTCACTAGCCCGGTGGCTAGTAGGCTGATTTAGCAAAGACAACGGGCACTTCTTGACAATGGTGCGCGCAGATCAAAAACTGATTTGACCAATGGCAGAGCAGCAAATTGAGCACTGGAAGTGTGTGTTCAGTCCTTTCCGTGTGCCCTCGCGTCCTCAAATGACATTCCCATTCTGTTGCTAAATTAGGCTAGTGATTTAACTGGACAAATGTCTAACCCTGATGTGAAGTCGATTCCTTGCCAAACGCCGTGCTACGGTTACTAAAATACCCACTGTTTTCTTGGTTTATGCAAAATAGACTTGCAAATTCTAATAACAGGCATGACCGAAACACCCCACCTCCTATGGAAGTTCAAATTTCTCAAGCTCCCATTGGCGGACACCTGTGCTCAATCCTAATGAAGGTATCTGCTTATGGGAGGTTTGATTGTATGTACTCTTTCACCACAGGACCTAGATGCAAAACATTCTACTGAGGATTATAATCCTTCACAATAGATATCCAAAACAAGTAACCAAACAAACTCCTTATCTAAGTGTTGACTGTTTCCCCACAGAGAGCTAAGCTTCTACTCTGTCGGCATAGATTTCCACACACAGTTTTAAAGGTTACCTGTGGTGTTGTTGTAGGTTGACTTGTGGCCGGAGGAGGGGCAGGCTTGGGCTAAAATAAAAAATGATATTTTCAAAAACCTGCTTTTAAACTATGTACAGCTGTATGTTGGGAAATCTTCTTGATAGGCAGAGGTTAAAAGATCTTCGTGACAGGATATGCTACCTTTGCCTGATTCACAAGACTAGCACCAAGAATGTAAGATTTAAGATGACTCACATGTAACAACTGGCATATTAATTTTGTAGAACTTTACATGTAGCTTTCACTTTGATAAGATAGTATTGTTAGCTTTAAAATTACACAATGTAAATCCTTGAAGTGCTTAAAGGATGACTGTGAAATGCAGCCTGTAAATGAATTGCTCTTCCTAGGATTCCAAGGAATCTCTTTTCAAAGACTGGTAAGCACATTAATGATAGTACAACCATGCCCAGTGTTGGTATCAAAATGAAAAGGAAGGTCCACTCTGCTTTTCCTAACAGGGTAAGCAAGTTTATCATGGAAACTCAGTGTTGATGCACCGGAATCATTTGATTTTCTAGATAGCAAATCAACTTTAGAACACAACATAGAGAAAATCATTGAGTGAGCAGATAAAGATCTGTTTACCTTTGTCACCATGACAACAACAAATCCCTTTTCATCTATTTTGTATTCTGACAATTTCTCCTCATCTTTTAATATTTTTCCTAAAAAGAAACAATAATTTGAACCGCTTTAGCCCTAATTACCAACACCTACACTGTACAGTTCTGGCCGGAGGGCTTGCATGCAGTACACACGTGTAATGTGCATGCAGTACACGCAGTTTACACTCAGTGTCCATGCAAATACATTTTATGAGTGTAATTTTATACACAGTCCCTCCACTGGAACTCATTCACCGCATGTAGCAAGAACAAAACACTAACATATTATTTGTTGACTGCCTTGCTGGCGTTCTGTCATTGTTATTCTTGTAACAACTTCCTATGGTGTTTATAAAGGTAGGAGGTAGGCACTTTTGCTTGTATTGTTATCATTATTACTACTACTATTACCACCACCACCAACATCATCATCATCATCACCATCATCATTAGCTTCTTCATCAGCCAGCAACAGATGATTGTATAATTTAGCCCAGTATATGCAAAAACCTTATTATTTTGAGTGGTGCGGTGCGACTAACTCATGAATTACATCATTATGGCCCTTGTTACATCATACAAATCAATCAAAACAAAACAAAAGAGATTATAACAGGGTTATCAATGAATATGGAGGGGGGGGGGGCTACAAATAAATTATAGGACCCCACCAATGAGGGACCACCCATACCATTTTGCCTGAAACTTACCATGATGATACTCTATTTACAAAGACCCTTCTTCAAAAAACAAAAACAACCATAAGCAGGGGTTTTGATAAGTTTTGAAGTAGTCATCTGAACTAACTAAAGAAAGTGGTGACCTGATGAATTTTTTCAATAATTTGAGTGAAAATACCAGACATAGTAGGTGGCAGGCAGCTTCTAATGAAACCCCTGCATAAGGTGACCACATGATAGCTGCACTGTTTGAAGAATAAGAACTTGTTTGTCTGTACTTACCAGCATATATAAGTTTCACAACAGTCTTGGGGTAAGCATCTTGCCCTTTCTCAGTTTCTAGTTTATTTTTCAGGTCTGCTACCTGCAACAGGAGGTATTTCTTACTATCTCAATGTTGATTTACATGCAATGTAAAAGTTATTTCTTTAAATTAATAGTGTCTAGGATAAACTAACTGCAGAAGCAACAATACCACAAAAAAGGACTAGAAAGTCTTTGTTGAATTGCTGGTTTGGACAAATTTAGAATTATTATTATTATTATTATACAAACACCAATGAAATGCCAGGTGAGCTTTCATGCAAAAACATGATAACTTCATGTTATCTGCCCACGTGAAAATATCACCCTTGCTATGGTTACATAATACATGTAAGTTGGGTGTCTGGAAAACCCGAATAGCGAATAGTGTGAATAGTCTGGAATAGTGGGCCACCTTATGGAAAGTAATTTATTATTCAAATATGGTGATGAGAAATCAGCATTGTGGAATTTACAAAAAGTGTAATTACAGTTGTAAAACCCTGAATCACTTCAAAGCTTCCAAGGGACCAAGGGACGATTTGTTTAGCAGACATGAGCAGATCACATGATGGTGATGCTGTATGTGTATGTAGACACAAAATGTCTGCCCAGGAAGACATGAAGCCATTGCTTACTGCCATTGTTGAGTCATAAGTCACATAAGCACTTTGATCTTCCTTCCCTGAATAAGCTGGATATTGGCTAGCCTGCACCAAGATTTGAGTATGCACCATGATTGGCCTGTTCAAAAAAGCTATTGTTTTTAGGCCAATTGGGTTCAAGGAAATTTGAAACACACTTCTGGTAAATCTTGGAATCCAGATCAACTACCTCGGCACTGCTTCACAGACATACTATAAACAGGGGTTAGTTTTGGTCTGTGACGCAGGCTAAATCTTGGCAAACACCGCTTGCATCAACGCAACCTGGTGCAAAGTGATGGTCAGCATCCTATTGCTCCACGTGGTCAATTCCAATGAATCCAGATCAGTGGTGAACTAAAGCGGTGACTATTGATGACTATTTGTGACTATTCGTACTGTTCGCTATTCACAACTATTCACTATTCGCTATTCGGGTTTTCCAGACATCCTAATAAGTCACACCTTTAACAGCAAAAGTGAAATGGTTTGGTATTTCATTGGTGTTTATATAATAAATAGAACATTACATGGCTGCTTGGAGATACAAAATTTCTCTTCTCATGTTGAAAAATATTTTTAAACACTCAAAGAGAACTTTCATATTTCCACATGGCAATGTAATATCCTCTGATTATCCCACCATGATGCACTGAATGTGAAAATGATATGAAAGGATAAATAATGTGCCAAGTTGGATGTGATTATTTCATATCCAGCAAGGCCAAGTAGAAGAAATGTTACATTAAAACTTTGTCACACATTACCAGGGGTTTTAAAAAGTTTTGAAATAGCTGTCTGAACTAACTAAAGTGAGCTGCAACCTGATGAATTTTTTTAATAATTTGAGTGAAAATATGGACAAAGTAGGCGGCGGAAAGTGGTAAATTCTGACAAAGTAGGCCAGCTTCTAATGAAACCCCTGCATTACTGACAATCTGAACAAGACAATAAATGAAAGAGAAACTGACTAAAAAAGGAAACCTTGATACTTCCTGAGCAATAAATTCAAACATACAAACTAGCAACAATGTTGAGTGAAAGGGTTTAAACCAACTTGCAAATTAAA